>OY979708.1:27474879-28074879 GCA_963855925.1 Inga laurina
GGTGCCATGTGTGCCAAATGAAAAGAAGGTCGAGTGATTAATTGTTAATATGTGTCGGTGTGTTTATATGTATACTTGTAGGTGTATTTTTATCCTATTAATTATACACACTAGGCTTTAATTTTTCCCTTTATCTAATTTAAGATTCCTTAAATTTTGTAGGTTCAATAATTTGATTTATTATCTAATTATTGTTCGTTGAATTTTTTAAGAAAAATAGGCCTTTAATTCCCAAAATTAGTCTCTAACACCATTTAAATTTTCTTTTTTAGAAAATTTAGCCTTTTACTAAATTTTGGGATATTACACCTAGCCCACCCTCACTTTGCCTGAAATGGTTAGGGTTTCTACCGGGTAGGGTCAAGCATTGGGTTGCATTTCATCCTTTGGGCTGAGCATCGAGCAAGGGTCTAACCCTGCCCATGCCCGCCCCTAAATTATATTGTATCGGTTCAATAATATGATTTATAGTAATTAGGAAATAATACATATATTTACCCAATCTTTTTATTATTTATACCAAGGCACCGCTACTTTGGGGCTGGGCCTAATGCTCTAAGGTGGATCAGGTATTCAGGTTATTTTCCAACCGTACCACATCGAGCTCCCATATTGGTTTGTTTGAAAATCGAACTTCCATATTCTCTCTCACCACTTCTTACAAATTAAATACTCTCCATATTTTGAGGGATCAACTACTATTATACACAACAACGTTAGCAGATTTCATTATTTGTTTCTTGATCTTGATGCGTGCCCTTAATAAAATAAATAACAACACAAAATAATTAAAATTAAGAGAATATAAAATTTTAGATATAAAAATAATATGAATAATTTATCTATTTATCATTTAAAAAATTGAAGTTAATAAAACTCTTAAGAAATATATTTGTTCCTTGATCTTGATGCGTGCGCTTAAGTTCTTGTGTGATTTACTTTAATTTTTTTTTCAAAATTAGATTTATAACTTCTGGAACAAACTTGCACATTAAAAAAAATAACGTGAATGACATGTGGGCTGCCAGCTCAACATATATGGTCAACTAATTGTCAAAATTAACTGAGATAACGGCCATGCCGAAATTGCTTACCGAAAAAGCAAGAAAGTCTAATAGTTCCAATCCATATAATGGGTAAAAGTAATAATAAATGAAATATTAGAAAATTTTATTGAGCCCCCAAATATGTGATATAATTTCAATCAACCTCCAAAACTTTTTGAAACTTCATCGCACCCCCTTGGGTCAAAATGAAATTAAATTTTGGGGGGGTAAAAAGACAATGATTCCCTTACTTTAATTGTCTTGTAACTTGTCTTATTTGTCTTATAAATGATTATATTTGTCTTGTGAATTTTCATATTTGTTTTCTAAATAGCTAAAATATTTTTAATTCCCTAAGGTTCTTTTGAATGTATGTATTTGTCTTGCAAATGTCTTTATTTGTCTTGTAAATGCCCATATTTGTCTTGTGAATTTTCATATTTGTCTTAAAAATGGCCAAAGTGTTTTTAATTCCCTAGGTTCTTTTGAATCATTTTATTTGTCTTGTAAATGTCAAAAATGCTCTTATTTATCTTATAAATGCTCTTCTGGAAAAAAAAATAAAAGAAGGGTATCATTGCCTTTTTACCGACAAAACTTAATTTCATTTTGACCCATGGGGTGCAGTGAATTCAGAAGGTTTTAGGGGTTGATTGAAATTATGTCATATCCTGTGGGGCTTAATGAAATTTTCCCATGAAAGATTTAGCTAGCCATAATTTGAAACAAACCAAAACTTAACAAGAAATTCAAGTTTATGGCAATATCCAGCAAAAATAGAGAGGAAAATGAAGAAACCAAAGAAGGTTCTCAAATCTCTTCAAGAATCTTCCTCCAAGCTTTCAACATTCACCAAGAACTCTCTCCCAAGGAATTTAATTTCTTTCGTGACCAGCCTCTCTAGAGTCTAGAATGATGAATTTCAGGGCCTCCAACTAGGTTAAAATCCCTTAGATGTGTCACTTTTTTGAAACATAAAGTATCAATTTCGTACATTTGCTTTTGTTTTGCCATAATGAAATAATAACATATGTAGTCAAACAAAAATGTCTATTTTTAGGGTCTTTTCAGTTTTGCTTTGTTATAATAAAATAAAAGTCACTGAGAGTGTCTTCAAAATAATTCTTTAATCTTTGTTTTGTATTTTGTTCTTCTTTTCAGTGCTTCCAAATATCTTTATAAGCTTCTACATCTTTTCCTTAACCTCCAACAAGAAAAATGAGTTTATGAGTTTTCTATTTTCTTCATTTAAATCAAAACTTCTATACATTTAGCTAAAAATTTTACAGTTTCACAAGTATTTTTATCACATCACATTTTTATTTATATGTATCAATTTTATGCACAATTTGAGTTCAAAACCAACAAATACATGAGAGAAATGTGATGAAATATATGAATTTCTAAAAATTAATAGCTACCGATTCACCAACTATATCTTGCTTGAGTGTTGGTAAGTTATTAAAAATATTATTTTTTGAAATGTTTTATTAAAATAATAATACTTTAATAACTTAAATATCAATGTTATTCACAAATCTTCAATTCATACGCAATTTATAAGTCAATTTTTAAAATTAACAAATCCTCTAGAAGTTTATAACTTCACTGGGTACAGTCTTTTTGAGTATTAAAAACTCAAGGTGGCACACATATATAGATATTTGAGACTTTCCGTTGGCAATATATATATAATGGTAGATATTTAGATATCTTGTATAAAACAAACGTTTTTCAATTTTAATGAATAATTTTTACTCAAGGATTTTAATTAAATTGACAAACTTTTCTTAGAATATAATTCATTAATTTAAATATATTTTTATGGATGATGTTTATATTGAAAGTAAACTAAAACTTATATTTTGAAGATAAAAAATATATTTATTTACAATAAAAATTATTTGAAACCATTCATATAATTTATTTCATTTAATATTACCAAAAGTTCCTTTATAAAAAAGTTAGTATTATATTCTATTTAGTTATAAAAGTTTGAATTTATATAGGGAAAATTAGAGAGAAAGACCTAAAAAAAATACTATTTACTGGAAAGCATCCTTAAATTGTAATTATTGGGAAGTACCATATATCAAAATAAAAATTTTAGAATAATAAATTGCCCCTATAAGAATATTGGACGTACTAGAAGTGTTACTGCTTATCTCTCTAATAATTGAATCACGGCTATGGGAGTGATTATGATGGATAGCAAATGCACTAAATAGACAGTACACCACATAGGCAAGAAGAAGAAGAGAGAATTATAATAAAGGGAAACGGAATAGTGTGTTTGAATATTTCTGTTCAAGTGATTCACAATTGAATCCTTTATGTGTATTTATAGTGTTCTACATACCATTTCCTCTACTAACGTATCTTTTCCTCAGTGAGACATATATCGGTAGAACAATATAACCCATAAAGATATATTGTAGGGGTAAGCATGGTGCCCCGGAGCCCGGTATGGCCACCCGAGTCCGGTCAAAAATTGCCCTGCCCAGCCCAAAAAAATTTGGGTATCTTTGGTCTAGTCTAACTATCGGACTGGGCTGGGCGTATCCCCTGCTCGAAAAATTATATACAGTTTATTTAAAATATATATTATTTTATATAAAATAATATGTATATAATACTTATTGTTATATATATATATATATAATTTCATTTTTATGAAACATTTTATATTATTATTTAATATTCATCCACCATAGTTTACTTATAACTCATTATTTTTTGGACGGGCATGGTTTTTTTATTTGGATGGATGATATAAAGCATTAAAAAGTTGAGATCAAAGACAAAAAAATGTGTTTCTTTGTAGTCTTTATCGCAATTACACCTAATCATATCAATCAATATTCATACACAAATACATATTACTTCATAATTTGTCATGTAATTATTAAGATATATGTTTTTTTTTTAAATTTCAAGGCTGAAGTTATAGATTTAATTTGAGATATCTCAAGATGTGAAATTATGGAATGTATTTAAAGTTTTTAATAATATTTTTTTATATATAATTGGAGTTTTTGCATATATGGTATTGGTTAGGGAATTACCATTTAGGTAAGGAAGCCTGTACTGCCCAGCCGACCCTTGCCTTGCCCGAAATGGTTAAGCTCAGAATAGTGTTACTGTTACCAAGAGATTTCTCAAATATTGATTCTTTTACCTGATAAAAGTATCTTTATTTTAAATTTCACATCTATTAAAATAAACCATCCAATTATATAGCAAGAATTGGACAGTCCAAATATAGACCATATCCAAATTTGGAGGCACGGTTCCAAACAAAGTGATATTAAATCTTGAAAAATAGTTACATATTTTGAGAGTGTCACGCCATCTAAATTCTATTTAATTAAAATATAACAACTCAGCTTAATTCCACTTAGCTGATCACACAAGGTAATTCATATTTTAGTTTGTTTTCAAGAAAAGTAAATATCTTAATTTTGTTGGATGAGGATTCGTTTTCCCAAATTAAGTTGTTTATTTTTCTAGAAAATAAAACAAGATGAAAATGTTTTCAGATGAGTTATCAAATTAACTGGAATTAAAATATGTTGCGTTGATGTATAGTGATTGAATAAAGTTTAGATGACGTGGCGCTATCTCTCTTAAATCTAAATCACTCAATTATATTTATTTTAAATTTCACATCTATCAAAATAACTGATTATACATCGATTCCAAGAGGGAAAACACTCCTCTCATGTATGTTCATCAGTTTAAAATTTAGAATTGCAACTATTTTCACTCTCAAATTACTCAAATTATATATATATATATATATATATATAATACCGTTTTTGATAGAGCAGGTATTTTTTTTCCATGCCAGAAACAAGTATTTTTATATAAAAAACAAGATTATTTAATAAAGGAGACTTTGATTCTACAACTTATTACAAACCAAGATTGAAATATTGTGACTCAATTTGTTGGACATTTTTAAATTAAATGACAAAATAAGTTTTTGATAATGTGGGGATTTGGTCACACACGTTAACACTGTAATTACCTTGCATTGACGACAGTATAAATCTGAACATGATTTGGTGTTGAAACATCATTCTCGTTCGCCTCTTCCCCATAACAATAACATGGATATAGTATGAGTTGAACAGCCCCCGATATTGCTCCAAAAGCCCATTACTAATCTGCCACAACATTACTCATAAACACAACATATTATATGTGCGTGTGTGTATAAGTGCTTTAATAGTAATTAATTGATTAATTACCAAGACATAAATGTCGAATGGATGAATGAGTGCTCAGCACAAACCATTTAAAAAGTTAGTCACCGAAAGCCAAAATGGCATATATTTCACGCTCTTGCTTCTTATAACCTTTGCCTGTTCATCACATCTATTAAAATAGGCAAACAAAAAGGTTTCGTGAGTAAACACAAAAAAAAAAAAAATAATGAATATACAACCTTTGTAATGTGTGTTTACCATGATTGTGAGAGGCGTACGTACATCATGACATTGAAAACATCACTCAAAATACCCACTATCAATGACCTTCTTTTAGTCCCATGAAGTGCCAGCATGGTTATCAGAACAATGGCAGTGAAAAACACAGCTTCAACCAAAAGCCACACCACTACCTTCTTCTAAAAATGTTAATTAAAATTAGAGATCCATATGAAACACAAGCACAAGTCAATATATATATAGTTCTTATGATCAAGGAGCATATGCACACGTACGTACCCTTCCCATTTTTGTGGCATAGATATAAAATATGATCACATAGACAAATTCAAGCACAAGTCCAACACAATTGATGGTGAGCACCAGGATGCTATGAGGATGCACAAACGGCATTCCGTACAACACCCAAAACGCACAGTTTAGTATTGTTGCAATATATGGATCTGGCTTGAAATCTTTCACCGTCTTCTTTATTATCCTAAGCAAAAGGACGACAAAGTAGAGAAGGAAAGGTAACAAAGATTATATTACGTTGGTGAGAGGAAAAGGCTGAAAGAGATAACATTGCCTGCGCAAAAAAGATGGAAATGGTTTCAAAGCCACAAAATTAATCCAAGTAATCGCAAATGAAAAGCGAATACATAAACAAAGAAACTCCAAAGTAGTTGAGTGACAAACCGATAATGCCCACGACGTAACGTGCTATAGCAGCCCTATTCGCCATTTCAAAATCTTTTTTGGTTCTTGGACAGTAAAGATATCACACACTATAATATGAGAAGAGCAAAGCTATAGCTAGGTTTCGATTCCAAGTTTTATTCGCTCTCACTTATATACCAACAATTAGCACTTAGTTTCCTTACATATCCTTCCGTTCTTCCCAATTTAAATCCAATTTCTATAAAATACTACTCCCTCCGGTCCTAATTATAGGACAATAATTGGAAGTTGATATTGGTCCTAATTATAGGACAAAGTTCTAAATTTTATCAATTTCTTTCCAAAATACCCCCTATTGATATTTTCTCAATAATAATTAAATACAATAATAATTTAAGAATACGCCTATGTATTCTATAAAGTGAGTAATGCTTGCAGCTCATTAATGCCACATACACCTCAATTTTACTTTTTTTTTTTAAATTTTAAATAAGGGCATTTTAGGAAAATAAATATGACTAACTAATTTAACCACTATTCTTAATTTCTCCAAAATTAGGACCGGAGGGAGTATATTAGATTAAGCAACACCAGCTTATTTTAATTTTAAAAACCTTGTTGGGAAAATTACCATTTGAGTTGATTGCAGTTATACGGCTCTAAAAGGTAACGTGCAGATTCTCTTATGTGGAAACAAGAACCCTGAACAGAATTCCTAACGTAGGCCACAAAATTACAAGGTTGATCAATAAATTCACTTTGTGTATCCCCAAGTAAGATTTGCCAACTGCATATACCCTCTCCTGTTCTTATTACACGATCATCTAATATAACATTTTTTATTTAAAGTATTAATGTTTTCATTAATTTCTCTAATTAATTATAAAAAATTATAATTAAAAAGTTTCTCAAACTAATAACTTCACTATTGAGGGTAATTTAAAAAATTTCCAAAAAATAATTAATTTTCAACTAACTTTCTTATCTGCACAAGGTGTTGGTGCTTTTGTAAAAAGAATTGGTGGAAGCTTTTTTTTTTTTTTTGGTGGCCACCAACGTTGCTAAACTTCATTTTTGGAAAGTGTATCTAATTCAATTATCACAACGCTTTTTATGTGTGCAAATACTCAGTATCAAGTTAGAGAAATTTCGGTCAAACTCTTCTTGTTGGGCTCTGAGTGGGCCGGACTTGGGCTCTAAGAAGGGCGTTAAATGGTGATGCGTTTAATAAGCTTAGATGGTAATTGGTTTTCATGCTCAGTAGATTTGATGAGCATGGAGAGTTAGGAGATTCTGAGCCGTCCAGATCAGATCCAACGGTCCAGAATCTCCTAGCTCTCCATGCTCATCAAATCTACTAAGCATGGAAACCAGGTCCGCTGAGATGTCACTTATTGATTGGATATACGGAACCGGGGGTAAGTTTTGTTCTATATCAAATAGATTAAAAAAAGATTGAAACATGCATTTTTTTCTTGTAACATAAATTTCTATAAATATGTCTATGTTAAATATTAAATAATAACATAAGTAACTTATATTTTTTTATTAATTCAAACAGCTCTCTCTCTCTCTCTCTCTCTCTCTCTCTCTCTCTCTCTCTCTCTCTCTCTCTCTCTCTCTCTCTCTCTCTCTCTCTCTCTCTGTCTCTGCCAGCAATTCAAAGAATGGTTGAAACTTTTTTTTGGTGACGACACAACACAACCATTAAAACGTAAAATATCTATTATATATTCTTATTACAATTATTAGTGACTAACGATAATTTTATGCTAAAAATAATTTAAAGAACAAAAGGTGCTAAACCTCTGAGAAACACTAAAGAGGGAACAATAGAACTTATCACTTTAAGCACATGCAGCAACCATGAGGAAATGATGAAGGTGAACGTACAAAAATTTTATGTATATTAGTAATCTCTGGGCAGTTAATTTTATCATTGAAATTAAAAATAAACTTCTTTATTATCTCTCCTAAGTGCTTTCCTTCACTCCTAACTTTGGTGAAATTAACGTTTTCTGCTCGGTTCGTTCTTTCCTCAATGTAAACTTAGTTGAAATTTCCAAAGTTTCTCAGCATTAAAAATGTAAGATTCATTAAGTAAAAGGAATTCTAAGAAAATGAGTGAAGATAAAATAGAAAAGAGAGCAGTATGCAGAAAGCCTTCACCTTTTAATAGAAAAAGAAAATAATCATCACATATTTTAGAAGCAAAATATACAGACAACTGTTATCAACAGAAAGAGAGGATAAAAAGGCAGAACAATAAAAAAAATGAAAGACAATGAGAAGATGACCTTACATGAAGTTCTTCTTGGCTACTCAAGAAACGTCATAGCTGGCTTGGCGATGGAGAAGACGATGGCTCCTTGAATTTAAAGAACAAGGATTTCGATATTTGGACAAATTTTATTACCATTTATTGCACTCACAGTTCAGAGTTGTCTCTTCCATCAATTAAGCTCCGATGTTGCTTTCCTCTTAACTTTGACCTCTGAATATTTTTCATGAAAATGGAATTTCTTTTGGAACGGAAAATACTTGCAAGGTATCCCATGCGCCTCAGGCTGTGACTAGCTGTCTCATACAATTTTATTTCACTTTTTTATCTAAGTTTTTTTGAATAAAATTTAAATTAAGTTTGAAACTTGTGATTTTGGTTTTTTTCCCTTTATATTATTAAAATTTAATGACAAAAATAAAGAACTGCAGCACTACTAAACCTTAAACAAGTTTTTTTCACCTGTGAAAATATTGAATAAAAAACATCAGCACTACTAAATCTTAAACAAGATTTTTTAATTCTTTAATCATATTTGGTTATAGCTTTAAAAAATAATGTAAAATCAAATAATATTTTTTCTTAAAAAAATCACTTGTTCTCCTTGACGAATATTATATGTTGCTCTTCTAGCTTTAATTTTATTTCTTAGAAAACTAAAAGTAACTAAAAATGTAACTTTTGCTTTTTCCCCCAATAATTATTTGAAATGGCAAATGCATATTTTGAACTTAATTAATGGAAAATATATCATATATATATATATAATGGGCACTTTCAAATATTAAATTTTGATATAAGTTTATGCTTAATAATCTGCAATGCATAAATTAGGTAACATTGACAATTTTACGTTTACACCTTAATAATAGGAAAAATATATATCAACGACATTGCGGCCAAATAAACATCCATTTCCAATAAACGCCAAATGATTATGTAAAGAACCTCTGAACATTGCTGACAAATAAGTCTTCTGTTAGTTATGCATGCATTTAATTTACTGTTAAGAGCTTATAACTTCAAATGGCATCTCACACTTTCTCTTAGTAGATGTTGTGAGCTGCTTAATTGATTAAGTTGTAAACTTGCTTTCACATGTCCTTCTAAGTTTATACTTGCTCGTAAAATGGACAAATTTTGTATTTTTTTTTTCTTGTAAGGATAAATTGTTTTTAAAGAAGTTTTGCTTTCTAGGATATTTAGCTTGTCACAATGACCAAAGATATTGGTGGACGGCTTTTATATATATCCTATTATATCTTAGACAGAAAACCATCTTAATAGCAATAATAATTTTATCTATGCATCCTATAGATATATATTAGTGTGTCAAATGTAACACCCCAAATTTTGGGTCAAGATGTTCAAGAACAAGTTTGAATTAAGTAGACTATTAAGCTCAATTGAGCCAAATGTCTTAAGTATGTCAAGAGGAAAAGCCTTAAGATAATTATTAAAATTATTTAAGGGCAGAGGAAAATTGAGAAAATAGTATGAAATGTTATTCTTTATGTTGGAGTAATATTTCATACTATATATGGAGTAAGAGAAGTGCTCCATAAAACCAAATTGGAAGAGCATCGTAATTCTTTATGTTGGACCAAGAAAATGGTTTAAAAAAATTAATTAAAATGGGTTAATTTAATATGGGACCACAAATGAATTAAACAAACGCCACAATCCCTTGACATACCCCATCATGTTCATCCTCCCTGTTCATTTTCGATCAGCAACTGAAACAAGAGAGAGAGTGAGCAGGAGAACAGAGGAGGAAAAAGAAAAAAGGAGTTGGGTTTTCCTACATTTAAGACCACTTCTAGGCAAAGGTAAGAGCCTAGATGCATACTCTACCTTTAGTTTCTCCATTCAATGAGTATTTTTCAAGATGATGATGGCTCAACTTTGGGGGTTAGAGAGAGAAAATCAAAGAACAAGAAAAATAACTATAGTCAAGTATATATTGAAGCTTATATTGCATGTGGCTAGTGAGCTTGCATGTTGGGGTTTGGGACTTTAGAGGATTAGAAACTGAAGCAAAGCTTGCTGTTTTGATGATTTTGTGTTGAAGTTATATATAATTAAAAAATCAGGCTTTTATAGCTGCTAGAGTACACTATTATGTGTTAACTTTTGGGAACAATATAGTTTGATTCCATGAACTTTTTCCCTCTCCCCTGTTCAGCCAGCCATTGTTTCAACATTAAGGAGACGAGTTTTGTTGAATTTGAGCATCCCAGTGAGTTTAGAAGAGGAATTTGTGTAGGAGTAGCCCCTAAAGACCATAAGAAGTGAAAAATGAAAGTTTGTGACTGTGCAAGATTTATTTAAAATCGTTTTTGGAAGATTTGGATTAGATTTCCACTTGTTTTGATGTTCAAAGATATGATAAATATATCTTGAAATGATATAAGCATTCTTAAAGACAAGCCAAGAGGTCTCTATAATGCTATAGAAATGAAAGTGAAATGTATTAGTTTTTCCTTACTCCCCTGTTTTGGAAAGCTTTGTTTTAGCTAGAGGCAGTTGGATTTTATTCAATTTGATGGCTCCAATGAATTTAGGAGGTGGAAATTGTATAGGGTGGGTTTGGGGACGAAATTCCCAAGTAAGAGAATGAACCAGTTAAGAATTAAAGTAACAAGAGCAAAGTTATAAAGTAAATTAAAGGGGTTAGACCTTTTTTTTTTTCTTGGGAGGTATTAAATATGCAATCGAAGTATATTGTCTATGTAGATTAATCTGCCCCGATACATATACAGTTCATAGGTTTCGTTTTATGCCCAAGCTCAGGTTTCGTTTTATGCCCAAGCCCTCCGAGAAGCACAGCCAGAAAGAATAAGCAAAAGGAGCAAGTTAAAAAGGAGAAGCTTCGAAAAGGTAGTGAAACTTATTTTTATATATAGCTTATGTTTGGTTGCTTGTATGTTTATTTGCCATGTATGCCTTTAAGAATGTAATATCTTTACTTGGATTTGTTTTATGGTCATGTGTATTGCTTATATGGTGTTACAGTACCCAAGCTGTGATATTGAGTTTTAAGTTTTTAGGTTGAACAAGGATATTTTTGGGTCATATGTATTTTTTAAATGACTAAAATACTCTGATACACGACCTTAAAGTGAGATGTGACATCCAAGGCTGCAACTAAAGCTAAGACCTATTTAATCATAGTTTAAAAATATGACAACATATATCTTATATTCTTTTACCAAAGTAATATTCTTAATATATAAATAGTCTCTCTGTTTGTGTGTTGTTCTTTTAAGTTTTTGGGCAACGCAACGTACACAAATGCACCTATTTATGAGGCATGCATGGATTCTGACATAAATTCTGTTTTTCTTTTAATTTTTTTTTCCGGATCAAATAATAATTAATGGAGTGGGGTGGCTTTTGTAGGGTAGGACCTCTCTCCTTCTCTTTTCCAACGTCCCCTACTCATTACCTAAATTGAAATTAATGATCATAATTGTGCTTTCTGTGAACTGGCTTGCTCTCTGCCAGTACAATGACTAAAAGAAACATGTGAAAGTACCATATTCCATTTTCATGCAATGCCTCTACTGCCAGAAAAAATGTGGAACAAAGCTTAACATAATAGATCTGAAAGCTTCTCGACGGGACCTATTTGCTCTCAGCAACTGAAGGTCCATCCAACACTTCCCCTACTGCTTCAATTTGAAGATTCAAAATAATAAAGTTGGTTGAGAAAACAAAATATCCAATATGGTTTCATAAAGATTGAGAAACTTGTATTTATAACAACGTACATGAAGCTGTAAGAAAATTCCATTTTCATATTAGAGCCCATTTGGATCAAATAATTGGTTGGAAAGGAAAGGAATGTAAAATATTTTACTACAGGATGTTTGGCATGCAAAGGATGGAAAAGGAAAATGATAAATTACAAAATATAAAAAAAAAATGAAATTTGAAATACCTATACTACCCCTAACTCTAATAAAATAAAAAATCACTACCCCGGCTTCTTCCTCCTTCCACCGCCGATCAGCATTCATAAAAAAAAGCTGCCATCTTCTCCCTCCATCTTCATCCCCGATCATCATCGCCTTAAATTGTAATATCCCAAAAAGTGATTAAGGGCTAATGACTTCAAAAGTATATGTAATTATTGTTGAATAAACACTTTTGGAGAATGTGTGATCATAATTTGGATTATTTAATGATTCCAATGGCTTCCTTGTGAAAATTTATGTGGGAATGATGTTTGGTATGAAAATGGAACCATTGGAAGTTGAGATGCAAAATCTGAAAACTCTGTCCATTGAAACTCTGTACAGGGCAGCCAACTTGTATGGACGTTTTAAATAGACAAATGGTGTCTAAAAATTCTGAAATTTTCCAGTATTAAATTTCACATGTCAAGCTTCAAAATGAACATATAATTTGTATCATTTTGATTTGTGACCTAAGAGTTTTGGATTTTTGAAGTTTGCCCAGCGAAATTAATGATTTTCTGGAACAGTATGCAAAGATTGAAATTCTGGGAATTTTGTGGTGATTTTCAGTAATGGCCAATATTTTTCCTATAAAGAGGACTTAAATACCTTTCATGTGGCTTTGGGATCACCTCATTTCGATTTTTCTAGAATTAGTTATGAGTTTTCAAAGTTTGGGCAGAAAATCTGCCAGAAAATCCGAAAAGGGGAATTATGACATCATCTCATTAAGAGATGACATCAGCATGGACTTAAATATATTCTCATCTTCTTCAGCTGCCATTTCCTGTCGTGAAGAACCAGCTGAACCTTGTGAGAGAAAGTTGAGAGCTCTTAGAGAGAGAAAGTGGAGAAATCTCACAAGGTAAGCCGATTTCTCCGACGATCTAGCTCCTAACGCGTATAACCTTGTTCCTAAGCTTCTCTTCTATGTTATTTAAGGTGTTGAGAAGTAAATTTGGTGCTCAAGATGCTAGGGTTTTCAGCCAAGTCAAGGAGAAGCTATTAGGAGCTTGAGGTAACTTCCAAACTTTCGTATATTGCTTATTCTGGCTGCTGTGGGCAATTTAATCGGTGAAATTTCACCGGATTGCCATTGGTTTTAAATTTTGGAAATTTAGTTTCCTAAGGGTTATGCTGCCCAATTGTGGTTCAAATGGTAGTTATAACCTAATGTAATAGTGAATTAAGTGGTTAGGAGTAGAAAGGAACGCGTTTACGGAGTCGAAATCATAAAACCCCGATTTTCCCCGGAGAACTCATAAATTTCGGCCAGCTCTAGAAATGGGTCTTAGAGTTGGATTTTCAATGATTTGATGGTTCCATTGAGTTCAGGGGCGAAAATTAGGTGGGGTTACAGTTGGGCACTTTTTCGGAAAAGGCCGAAAAAGCATAATTACGAAAACGCCCCTAAAACCCTTGAAGTAGGGCTGCCAAGGGTAAATTTGTAATTTTACATTGAATTTGATAATTCCGAGTCCGGAAATGGATTCCTTGGGCGGAAATATGTTAGGATAGCCCATATTAGAATTTCGGGAAAAGTGCAACCGGACCGGGGTACGGCGGGCCCGGGCCGGGTCCCCGGGGGTAGTTTTGTAAATTTTCATTATAGACTCATATAACCCCAAGTAACACTATGGAAGTGTCTAAATGGTGCATTTGGAATTGTAGGATTCGATATTTGGCGCCCTCGTGAGCCAACTGCGCCGAAGGACGTCAGGAAAGGACAAGGTAGTGACTCTCTCTCTTATACTATGTGTAATGCTCTGTATGTGTGTGTTATCACTGTTCTGTGATGAATCTTTGATGCTGCTGCGGTTACAGCTGGTGATAGCTGTCGTTTACAGCGCAAGCTGTCGTTTACAGCGCAAGCTGTCGTTTACAGCGCAAGCTGTCGTTTACAGCGCAAGCTGTCGTTTACAGCGCAAGCTGTCGTTATTGTGATTACAGCGTAAGCTGTCGTGATGGTGATTACAGCGTAAGCTGTCGTATTGTGTATACAGCCGTGAGTGCTGTCGTTTGTGGTGAAAACCATGTATCTTTGAGATTGATGTTGCTGTTGTTGCTGGTTGTGATTTATATACATGCTTGGTATTTATACATTGTATGAGTGGTTTGTTACTACTGAGATTCTCTCGAATCTCATTCCTTCCTATGACTAACCTTTCAGACAGGGCATGTGGCTCAAAGGAGAAGAGGCCGACCCGAAGCACTTAGGACCCTTAGGGGTATAGTTGATTTTGGAATGTTGGTTATATCTTTTGAATTCGGGATTACTGTATAATCTGAAATATGAATAGTATATTCAATTTTGGATGTAATCCCCTAGTGGATACTTAAACCTCAGGTTATATATGTATAGAATCCGGGAGTTGCCGGGGAGTTGGTTTTACACTCTGTCATACGTGAATGTAGATAAACTGCACAGGTGATTATATTCGAATTTTGAAATGGAGACCAGGAACAGGAAAGAGATTTTGAATGATTTTGTGAAAACCCTACCACAAAGTAGGAGATTGAAACGAGTTTAAGTTATCCGAAGGTCTCTAATCTACTTTAATTATTTAATATCGAATTATAATTACATGATTAAGGCAGGGTGTTACATAAATCACTCCTCAGATCGACCAATTTCATATCAAAAGCCACACAAATCCACTGTACTGAGTTCCCAAACCCAGATCGACCCCAACCATGAGAGTAGAATAAGAAAGACGAACAGTTACTTGCTCGCTCGCTCCAGGTAGTCGAAGAAGGAAGAAGATGAAGGTTTATTTAGTAATAATCTACGAAGGAAAATCGGATACCACCTACGACAGAAGGAACCAACTTTCCCACGATTAAAGAAAAATTTTCAGCCGTCGGAAAATGGTTTTTGGAGAGCAGGTGCTGCTAAACAACCGCCTTTGGTGGAAAATTTAGATTTTTCGTTTTCTTCCCCAATTTTCGGTGATCAAAACAGGCTCTTATAGCATTTTAGTGGTAAGGTAAAGAAGCTACACAGTTTAGTGCTGACAAGGCAAAGGAACAGAAATGTCACCGAACGAAAAAGACCATTCCTTCACTTCCATTCTGACATTGCATTAGGCCTAACCCCAATTGTTGGATTTCAACGTTATTTGGAAAAGCAATTATATTACTTAAGTTAATCACAAAGTGGGCACATTGGCTCTAAAACACATCTAATATCTTTGTCTTTATATCACATACTCCCTCTCCATATGATGAGACATTTTGAACTAACTAATAAAAATAGTTAAAACATTAAATTTGTTATAAATTGTAAATTATTTTTTATATTACCCTTATTAATAATACTAAACTCCAACATCATATTAATTTATACTTTAACTTACTACTCTTATTAAATATGGGTTACCACTCTTATTAAATATGGGTATATGTAGATAAAAATATATGATGTTCATTGAAATTATCAACATATCTCTTAAAAATAATATATTCTAGAAGATGTCCTGTAAAAAAAGACAAGGGGAATATAATATGATAAAAAAATGTTAGGAAATCAATTCTAATATTTGTACAGTTTATTATGATGGAGATGTCAACAATGCATGATCACATGAGCGTTTCCGGTTATTGCTTGAAAGTGGTGCATTTTTTTTTTTTTTGAATACAAAGGCAAGCAAAGCTTGAAAGATTAATAACCCCTATGATTAGGTAGTACACCCTGATGATGCTGCGGACACATCCCACGTTCCATGGCGAAGAGATCAACACAATCCGTCGGAGAAACGACAATCTCCCTGTACTCCTGATTGCTCATATGAGCCTTCCTTGCTAGATAGTCAGCACATCTGAGATTTTTCCTACATGTATGAGATATTTGTACATCTCAGTCCCTGTAAATAAGGGATCTAGTATCCAACACAACGTCATGCAAAGGATGATCTGAGCCACACTGAGTGAACAAGAGCTGAATAGCTTGTAGAGAATCAGAGTAAAGCCTAATCTTACTGAGCCCTAACTGCTTACAAAGTTGTAAACCTCTGTGGATGGCATGGATTTCCGCAGCAGTAGGGAAATTGAATCCTAACTTCTGTTGAAATCCACGTATCCAATTACCATCATGATCCCTAATGACACCCCCACAAGTCGCATGACCATCAAGCTCACTGGATCCGTCCACATCCACACGTACAAACCCCGGTTCTGGTGGCTGCCAATTGCTACTTCCTCTCACCGGCACCTGGAAGATTTGGTGAGTGAATCTGCCTTGCACCACCGCTTCTGAAAGAAGATTCATGCACTTATAAATTATTTCCTTTGCGCTGTCTGCCGCACCTTCAAATGCCTGTCTACAACGATTTTTCCATAAAAGCCAACAAATGGAGATGAAGACCCTGTGCCATGGCCACCTCTCCACCCGCCTATTCCCCGGTCCAAAATTAAAGTTCCATGACAGCCAATCCTGCAAATTACCAGAGAAAAACATAGGATAATATATATGGTTAGTGATAAAATACCACACTTTTTTAGCCTGCTCACAGTCTCTCAGAATATAAAGTATGCTCTCTTCACTCTCACACTCAAAGGGACAAACATTTAGGACACTCGTGCTAAATCTCGCTTTGATCTCATTCGTAGGTAGTCTCTCATGGAATACTTGCCACATAAAGAGCTTAACTCTTTCCGGCATTTCCCAGTGCCATAAACGCCGCCAGTGAGAATGATCTCTGTGCTCCTGTTGATGATATATCAAATCATATGCTGATCTCACACTAAACATCCCATCCGCAGCATTCCTCCAACATATAACATCCTCCCCAACAGCCGACGGAGGATTGACCTGCAAGATTCTATCCACCACCCAACTTGGGAGAAAACACTCCCATTTGGCCTTATCCCATTGACCAAACGGGTTGACGAATGAACGAACTTGTGCTTCCATATCCACTAAGAGTTCATTCCTCACGATGTAATGCTGTAGGGGTCTTTCCAGAGGAGTCCAACATTCCTTCCATGCCATAGTGGTTTGACCACTTCTCAGCTTCTTCCCAATACCCCTTTTAAAATCATCCCAAACAGCCACAATGCCACTCCATACCTGCACCGTCACTCACTTTGTGTTTTTTAGGCAAAGGAAGTGCGGCTTTATAATTAACCTTTCATGTCACTATTTTATAAAAGACAAATTCATTAAAGAAAATAAAATGATACCCCAAGAATAAATCCCATATTTTTTTTAACTGAACCCCATTAGGCTTTGGTGAGAAAATTACGAATTTAGTTTCCTTAACTACGAAATTTTTTTAGTGTTTAAATAAACGAATCTTTCATTTTCTTAAGGACATTGTGAAGATGTTAAAATTATTGGAGACGAATTTATTTAATTACACACCAATAATTTTCAATTTTTAGTCGTAATCATATTGGTAAGCTTAACACCTGTCTAAACACATTAAGCATGAGAAGAGATCGAATAGCAACCCACAACACAGAGTTGGTCTAGTGATGTAAGGCCCCATTGGATCCCTCTAGGTCTCAGGTTCAAGTCCTAAAGGAAACATTTGTGTTGGTAGGGAAAGCCACGAACCCCAAAACTTGAGTACTCAATTGCTGTGATACTTGATAATAACATCTAGAAAAGATAATGGTTGAAAGAGCATAAAAAAGTAGCTACACTCTATCTCAGCAAAAGCATGCGATATTCAGAAAACAAGTAGAAAAAAAAAAGATGCATAGAGTAGATACCAAAGTTAAGACTGAATTGTGAAATAGGGGGAAAAACTAGCACAAACTGAGAATAGCAACTCTACACTAATTCTTAATTGATAATATATTTCCGCTTCTGATATTGAATACTCCCTCTGATCCTTAATATAAGATTCTATTGACACTTTTGGAGAAATTCAAAAAGCTGAATATATTACTTTAAAGTATTTATATTTATCATTTTTATACCAAACTAATTTGTCTAACTTATAAACTAATATATAATCAAACAATATACAAGATATGCTATGATAAAGTTACTTATTTAGCTTCTTTAATCTCTCTAAAAAAAGCCAACTCATCTTATATTAAGAACCGGAGGTAGTATTACTAATTTGAAAAAATTAAGGTAACGAGATTATTTAGTTATAATATATGTTACATAACCTCTCTAAAATACCTATATCTATTATTAGATTATATATCAGTTTATAAGTCAGACATATTAGTTTGGATAAAAATGATAAATTTTTTACTTTGAATTAATTTATTTAGCTTTTTTAATTTTCCCTAATTAGACACATCTGGGTATTATAATGTATATAACAAAATCTCAGTCATGAAATATAAAATTCTCTATTCTCGCATGAAAATAAATAACAAACAATATTATATTTCATGACTCAAGTTTTATAATTTTCATAATGAAAGACATATTTAATTATGATTATATAATTATTTCTAGGTTTAAAGTTTTATTACATTGAATATTTACCAACAAAATAGCTCAAAGATGTGTTTATACATTTAATAAATTATTGCCTGCTTATATATTTGGAACTAACATAAACCAATTGTTGAATTGAACTTGATGCTTTGTCTACCAGGAAAGAATTGAAAAGCATTCGAGACAGTGGAAGAGAAAACATAAAAAATAATTTTTTCTATAATTTTAATATTGAAAGAAAATAATAAAGGAGAAAAAATTAGAGAGCAAAATATTTAAAAAATAGTTTATGATGCTAATTACTATTACGAAAATACTTTTTAGACATGTTTCCATGAGAATCTCTATTGGAATATCCTAGACACATATAAGACAACACATTATATATATTACATGTGATTCATACTTACCCATGCATGGCCAATACTGATCTCTCTGCCCGTACAATTAGGCGCTCTTCAGTTTTAACATTATTTTGTTTTATATATTAATATATAAATCTCTATCAGGCTGTAGTTAAAGTTCAGTTTGCTCCCAGCCATGAGTGTTTTTATAATTAAGCTTTCCATATCAAAGTCGGCATATTAGTCACAAACTTAATTGTTTAATGCTCGCCCTAATTACTTAATATCAATAATTAATTCGTTTCTCTTTATTATCTACAAAATAAAAGATATATGAATAAATTTTAAAGAAAGATTACTTTCTATCCTCAAGATTAGATTTAGGAGGAAAATATGTAAAATAAATTAAATATATTTAAAATTCTATAGATTGTATCTAATAAAATTCAAAATATACACATATTTAAGTATAAAAATATGCACTTAACAAATAATATCTACTTGCTTTGGTTCTTGTTATAAGAAACAACTATCAAAATCTCGTGGTTCAAAATATTAGTTAAAAGTAATAAATGTGTAAAATATATATTTTTTATTTCCAATTATACCCTTATTTATAACGAGGGTACATAAAAGATAATAAATAAAAATTTATTGCAGAGATAATGAGTGACTAATATTTAATGAGGGCAAAAATGGAAAGATTAATTTAAAATTTCAAACAAAGGTGATTTGTTTTTTATATTAAGGACCACCCCTTCAAGAGAGAATATTCCTTATAAAAAGAACAAGAGGGAGTACTAAATATGTATCATATATATATTTTGGTTTAACCGAATTATTTTTCTAATAAGCGAACTGAACACACAAAAACCAAAAAAATTTAAAAATGAAAACCAAATATTTAACCGAAAACTGAATTAAACCAACCAAAAAAATCAAATTGAGTTTAGTTTAGCTTTCAGTTTTGGTTCTAATTTGCTCACCCTAATTGAAGCTGTGAGTTGTCTGATCTTGCAGCTAGAAAATTCAACATTCTCTTCTCTTGCTCTTAATATCCCAATAACCCCAAGACTTGGTTGCAAGCTTAACCATAGGCAATCTCAATATCTTCCCTTCATCATCTCTGGCTATTTGCTTTCTTAATAACTATGGCAGCAAAAAATCCAGAAGCCGCTAAACCTGATTCTTCGCAAGAGCTCTTCATGAAATATGATGGAGAGCTATCACCAGAATGCCAAAATCTCATTTCCACCTTACCCAAGCATTTCGATCGGTTATCTGATGACCAGCTCTACCAATACCAAGGTTTCTGGAACCTCAAGAGGGTAATCCCAGGAATCCTCAAATGCCAGAACCACTTCCAAGCCCATGACTCTGATATTATCATTGTCACCCCACCAAAATGTGGCACCATCTGGCTCAAGGCCCTCGCTTTCGCCATTATCAACCGAAAGACATGTAAGATGAACCCAAATCTAGACCCAATCGAGACTATGGCACCACACCCTCTCCTCACTACCAACCCTCATGATTTGGTGCCAAACTTTGAGTTTCAACTCTACTTTAACACCGACAATCCTGATCTTAGCTCACTCCCTTCACCAAGGTTATTTTCAAGCCATTTAGCGTACATTTCATTGCCAGAATCAGTAAAACACTCAAGATGTAAGATAGTGTACTTGTGTCGAAACCCTAAAGATGTGTTCGTCTCATTATGGAACTTCCTGAATAGACTAAGACCAGAGGTGCAAGAGTTCAACACGATCGAGTATTTGTTTGAAGAGTTTTGTCGAGGAGAAAATTCTTGTGGGCCGTTTTGGGATCATGTGCTTGGGTACTACAAGGAGAGTTTGGAGAAGCCAGAGAAGATAATGTTTTTAAAGTATGAAGAGCTTAAGGGTGAGCCAGTAAGGGTTTTGAAGGACTTGGGAAAATTTTTAGGATATAGTTTCTCTGAGGAAGAAGAAAATGATGATGTTATGGGTGATATATTGAGGCTCTGTAGTTTTGAGAATTTGAGTAATTTGGAAGTAAATAAAAGTGGAAAATTGAAAGTTGGGCTAGAAAATAAGGCTTTTTTCAGACGTGGAGAAGTTGGAGATTGGAAGAATTTTCTCACAAGTGACATGATCAATCAAATTGATGCTATTACCGAAGAGAAGTTTGGCAAACATGGTTTGAAATTTTAGGCTCAGGTGATGCCTGAACACATTATATAATAGACATTTTAAGATAATAAATGTGTGGTTGCTCTCAATTTAGTTTTTCAGTTACTCATATGCGCATCCTCAGCTATTTACTTTCTTTGTTTATGGTTGTAAGAATCTATTGTTTGAATCATATGGATTAAAAAACGTAACATTATTTTCCTATTTTTTTTAATAAAAAAAGGTTTTAAATAGTTATATTTTGGGCTGGGTTGAATGTTGCTACTCGCTGGCTTGCCCGCTCTAAGTGGAGAGTTGGGCCATGGGGCGAGATCAAGGACATTGCATGTGGCTGGTTTCACAAAGTTAATTGTTATAGGTCTATAGAATTCGTTATATTATGTATCCATCCATTATATCTTTAGAAAGCATGTAGTAATAGTACTTTCAGCCAATTCTGTTAACGGCACCCACTGCTCCAAATGCATCAAACCATTTCCCTTAACGCTTAATTGTCTATCATTAAGTAGAGAAGGAAAGGTAACAAAGATTATATTACGTTGGTGAGAGGAAAAGGCTGAAAGAGATAACATTGCCTGAGCAAAAAAGATGGAAGTGGTTTCAAAGCCGCAAAATTAATCCAAGTAATCACAAACGAAAAGCGAATACATAAACGAAGAGACTCTAAAATAGTTGAGTGACAAACCGATCATGCCCATGACGTTAGGTGCTATACCAGCCCTATTCGCCATTTTAAAATCTTTTTTTGTTCTTGCACAGTCAAGATATCACACACTATAATATGAGAAGAGCAAAATAAAATTAAATCACTCCGACTAATATCCCAACATTTAGCGCTTAGTTTCCTTACATATCCTTCCGTTCTTCCCAATTTAAGTCACATTTCTATAAAATACTATACTAGATTAAGAAACACCAGCTTATTTTAATTTTAAAAATCTTGTTTGGAAAATTACCATTTGAGTTGATTACAGTTATACTGCTCTAAAAGTTAACGTGCTCTTATGTGCGATCCCAAATTTGTCACTCTAAAAATGATCTTGGTTCATGTATGCATTAAATTTTTTAAGATTTTCTTTCTATTGTTCATCATTTTGAAATTCGTATCCTATTGAGGAGAAATGAATCCTGGTTACCATCACTTGTATACTTATTTTGAAGATTTACTTAAATATCTGTGTTAAATATATCACCAACTATTCTGAATTCTAGCATATTGTTGGACGGACCCAGCTAATTTATTTTTTTCCTCCGTCAAAAAACAAAATTGTGATATTTTCTTATGTGCAAATAAGAATCCTGAACAAAACTCCTAACGTAGGTCACAAAATTACAAGGTTGATCAATAAACACACTTTGTGTATCCCCAAGTAAGATTTTTCAACTGCATATACCCTCTCCTGTTCTTATTACCAAGGAACAAAAAACCGGACCGGACAATAAATTTGTTATGGCACAAGTTCAAGGGTTAATGGGTCAACCGGTGGTCGGATGGGTCATATTAAAATATTATAATTTATTAGTGACAATATATATATATATATTAATATATTTCTAAACTTCTATAGATAAAAAGGAAGATCTTTAGAAAAAAAAATGCTTAAAATCTATTAGTATTAGTTATAATGTCTATACTTATGCAATAATATCTCCTTTCCTATAATTATTATATCCTTCTAAATAATTCTTTCATTATCTTCTTCTTTTTAGATTTGTTCTTTCTTTACCTGCTTTTCTCTTCATATTGGTCTTCAACCTTTCATTTTTCACTCAAAAAGAGCATAAAATAATAATTAAAAATAAAAAAAATGAAACCAGTCCAATCAGTTGAACCACCGCTTTTCCTGATTTTAACCGGTTCATATTGATTCAACCAGTTTTAGATCAATTCACGGCCCAATGGGTGATCCAGACCAGACCACTTACCAGTTCTCGGTTGAACCATCCGGTCCGGTCCAGTATTTTGTTCACTGCTTATTACATTATCATCTAATATAACATTTTTTATTTAAAGTGTTAATTTTCTCATGTAATTTCTCTAATAAATTATAAAAAAGTCTAATTTAAAAGTTCAACTATTGAGGGTAATTTAAAAAATTTCTAAAAAAATAATTAATTTTTAACTAACTTTCTTAATTTGCATAAAGTCGCTAGTTGGTGCTTTTGTTAAAAGGATTGGTGGAAGTTTTTTGTTCTTGGCCAAAAACGTTGCTAAACTTCATTTTTTGGCAAGTGTATCTAATTCAATTATCACGACACTTTTTTATGTGTGCAAATACACAGTATCAAGATAGAGAAATTTCCCCTCAATCTTTATGTGCACATATTCCAGGTGGCTTCTTGACGTTTGTGTTTGGTCGAACTATTCCTTCTTGTTGGGCTCTAAGTTAACCGGACTTGGGAGAAGGCCCAATTGCTAATCCCTAAGGGAAATGGGAATCTTTCAGAGAGGAATATAGAAAGTAAGGAATTAATGGAACAGTATTTAAACGGAAATTCTGAATTTTTGCCATAGAAATAAAATGCATTTGATATGTAATGACATTAATATGGAGACTATTCCATTAAGAGAGAGAGAGAGAGAGAGAGAGAGAGAGAGAGAGAGAGAGAGAGAGAGAGAGAACTGTCTCTCTCTCACACCAATTGCTAACAAACAAGAGCCCACTTCCACGCCCTGCCATTTTTCGAAAGCTTTCTCTTCTTCCTTTATTGCCTTTTAATTCCCCCACTCCTCATAGACTATAGACTATAATGAAATAAAATTATTTGGGTGCGCGCATATATATATATATAGTATGTTTTTTTATATAAAAGTATATATACTCTTTGGGTTGGGTTGCGTACCATATCCGATGCCTATCCTTTTTTCATTTTGGTAACCTACCACTACAAAAAAAAAACGTGATTTAATAGCGGTTAAAAATGAGTATTAGTAGCGGTTTAAACCGCTACAAACAACATTAGTAGCGGTTACCAGAACCGCTACTAAATCATATGTTGCATGCAGTTTTGTAGCGGTTATATAAAACCGCTACTCAATCAAAAATAACCACTACATTCTTTGTAGCGGTTTAATCCAACTGCTACAACACCCTCATGAACGAAATTTTTTTCAGAGATATTTGTAGCGGTTATATAACCGCTACAAATATAAAAAATTGAAATTTTGAGGCGAAAAAAAATTACATTTTTTTATTTTGTAGCGGTTAACAAACCGCTACTAATTTTGATATTCATGAAATTTGTAGCGGTTATCAAAACCGCTACTAATTTCATGAAATTCAAAATTAGAGCAAAAAAATTAAATTTGAGTTTTAAAAAGGCACGTTATTTAGTAGCGGTTTAATAACCGCTACAAAGATTTAAAAAATATACGATCATTTGTTTCTGTTTTTTTAATATTAAATTAAATAGTTTATTTTGTTATTATTTTATCTATTTTAATTAGCTTATTGTTCAATAGTTTAACTTATTAATAAATTAAAAGAAAAAATTTAATTTAACTGGATTAGTATAAAATTTATATTAATAATATTATTAAAAATAGGTAGGTAATAAGGAATTATTATGTTGTCTGATATAATGTAATTGTGTATGAAAAATAGATAAAAATGAGATACAACTCTGAAATATGTGGAAAAAAATGGTTAGAATAAATTTTATAGGAAGGAAAGAGGTATTGTAAAAAAAATTAAAAATCTTGTTACCATATTTGATCGTATTATTCAGCTCCTCTACTCATACGAAAGAAGTTGTAAATGAGAGAAAATAAAAGAAAGGTAAGGTGAAAAGAAATTGGGGAGTGTTTGAAATGAGTTTTGGTAAGGGTATTTATAGGGATCAACGTATTATTTGTAGCGGTTAATGTATCTATTTTATAGCGGTTATTTGTATTTTTGTAGCGGTTTAATATTTATAGTGATCCACGTACTATTTGTAGCGATTAATGTCTCCATTTTGTAGCGGTTATTCAGTTAGTAGCGGTTAAGTTTATATTTGTAGCGGTTTAATAACCGCTACAAATATTATTATTTTTTTAAATTTTTTTTACATTTTATTTTAAAAAATTTTTTGCATTTTTTTTAAAGACAAAAGCATAATTTGAATTTGATTACTCGTCGTCGCCATCCCTACAGAAATTTTGTAGAAAAATTATTGTTATGGATGTATTATTAAATTTAAAAATTTTAATTCAAATGACGTGGACTTAAAAAAACTCACCGCAGTAGAGGTAAATTGTCATCGCCTTCAGGGAAGTAGTTTTCAAAATCAGCTGGCTGAAATGGCTCACTCTCGTAGGCGATGTTATTTTACCCATGTCGTAAAGGTCTCTTGGCTTTAAATGAACGACCATGTGCCAATCCCTATGCCTCTCGTCCTCAACATAATAAACCTGATGTGCCTCTGAAGCTAGAATATACGGCTCATCATCTTGAGAAATACCAGTATGAATCGGCCGTGAGAAATTGACAAATGTGATCCCTAAGTCGTCAGTTGTCAGTCCCCGAGAAGTAGTGGTATTTTCCCACAAACACTTGAACAGCGTCACAGTGAAACGACCTTGATAATTAAGTTCGACCACATCAAGAAGCTTGCCATAGTAAGGGACACCTCCGAACTGCATGTTGGCATCACTGCTGCTCGCATAACTCCTTGTCCCAAATGTGCCATAAACACCCGAATTCTGTGTTTGCAATCCTTGATCCCGTGAAACCGTGCAAAATTAAAACCATTGACATTGTATGATGTAAACCGTTTTGCATGATCAAGAGGGCCGATTGCGAGAGCTCTGAAATCTGGTGAGTGTGGGTTGTGGTCATTTAGTATTCTGTGCGCAAACCAGCTCGGGAATTCTCTATGGACCCTCCGATCAACTTCCGAGGATGTCTGTGTATGGATCCTGAGTTGACGCTTAACATGACTTCTGAATTCCCTGTAATTAATAATGGAAAGGCGTTAGTGAAATAAAAGTGAGAAATGTTACGAAAGATATAGATCGAATAACATGTGAGTGTACAATTCTTACCGTATGAAAGGTTCAACTTGAGTGCAATTAATCAAGACATGTCTATGTGCTTGCAACTTCTCAGTTGCCATTAGTTTGAAGTTCTCAGTTGCTCCAACTGGTTTACCAACACAAGGGATAAATTCTCCTGATGTCGGCGCAGGTTCAGGACAATCATCAACACGAGGTGGGCGGTTGAAAGCCGTCTCAAGATCATCAAAGTACCTTGAACAAAAATATAGCACCTCATCTCCTATATAGCCTTCAGCTATAGAACCTTCTGGCCACGCCTTATTCCTCACGTAAGATTTTAATTTCCCAAGGAACCTATGAAGTACAGAAGAGAAAATTGATATAAAATGCTGAAAATGACGACTAGCAAACATTAAATACGGAGAATAAACTAAAGCACATATTTAAAATGAGTACCTCTCAATCGAATACATCCAACGATATTGTACTGGTCCAGCGAGCTTTGTTTCATGAACGAGGTGGACTGTGAGGTGAACCATCACAGTAAAAAAGGACGGAGGAAAGATCATCTCCAAATAGCAAAGCGTAAGAATGATTTTCGACTGTAGCTGATCGAGCTCCTCAACGATCAAAACCTTAGAACACAACTTCCGAAAGAAAGAACAAAGTTCCACCAAAACAATGGAAACATCGGGAGGAAGTGTATTCTTTATAGCCAAAGGGAGTAACTGCTGCATAAGAACATGTGAGTCATGACTCTTCAGGCCAGCAACCTTTCGAGCCTGCAAGTCAACACATCGAGAAATGTTGCTTGAATACCCATAAGGAACATTTAATTTCTTCAACGTCGTGAGGAAGACTTCCTTGTTCGGTTTTGTGAGGGTAAACTTTGCCGGTTGAAATCTGTCATGCTCATCTGGCCAAGCATATTCATGAACTCCCATGTCACGTAAATCTTTCCTCGCTTGAAGGTGATCTTTTGTCATGCCGGGTTTATTAAGCAGCGTATACAACACATTGTCGTAAACATTCTTTTCAATGTGCATTACATCAAGACTGTGGCGAAGTAAATTAGATCTCAAATATGGAAGAGTGAATAAAATACTTATCTTCTTCCACAGCTGAGGCATCAAAGTCATGCGCGTCTTTTGGAGAGTTTGTGCTGAATCGTCGCTTTTTCCAAACTCGAAGTCAACATGCTCAAGCTGCTGTAAGATATCTATACCGGACAAAGTCTGAGGTGGTCCTCTTTTTTCTGGTTTCCCATTGAAGCGATTCCATTGCAATCTGAACTTATGCCTTCCATCAAGAAACCTCCGATGCCCCATAAAGCACCACTTTTGGCTGTGGGGAAGGCGCACTGCGTCAGAGTCAAAATTGCAAGCTAGACACACCGACCCAGTATGCACATTCCAACCAGATAATGTGCCAAGGCCAAGAAAGTCACTAATTGTCCATATCAAGGCTGCACTCCTGTTGAACAAAGTCTTGCCATAAGCGTCGTATGTCTCCAAGCCGACATTCCACAGGTCAAGCAATTCCGCAATAAGCGGTTGGAGATATACATCAATGTCATTGCTCGGTGCCTTTTTACCTGGAATGATCATAGACATAATGAAAGAGCTTTGTTTCATACACATCCAGGGGGTAAGTTCTAGGGAACTAAGACTACCGGCCAAATACTGTAACTTGTGCTAAGATTCCCGAAAGGATTGAAACCGTCGGTCGCCAACGCAAGCCGAACATTTCTGGGGTCAGTCGCAAAATATGGAAAGTTGTTGTCAAACGTTTTCCAAGCAGCTACATCCCGTGGATGTCTTAATTTACTGTCTTCGTTTTTATCAACAGCATGCCACCTCATGTGCTCCACAGTTTTAGACAACATAAATAATCTTTGTAGACAAGGTTTCAAAGGGAAGTATCTGAGAATCTTTGCAGGTTTCTTCTTCTGCTTTTTCCCCTTCCGAATTGTCTTGTACCTCGATGTGTGACATCTCTTACAAGTCTCCCTACTAGAATCGTCTCTCCAATACAGCATACAATCATTTGGGCATGCATCAATCTTTTGATAATTCAACCCCAACCTGTTGATAATCTTCTTGGCCTCGTAGAACATTGTGGGAATCTCAGGATCGGGGAATGCATCTTGTAATAAGTTGAGCAACATCAACATTCCCTTATCTGTGATCCCACACAAGCACTTGATATGATACAATTTGATCAAGAAAGATAATTAAGAATATTTGCGACAACCTTGATATAAAGGACGATTTGCTTTATCCATCAAGCTGAAAAAATCCCGAGCTGCTTCATTCCCTATAAAAACCGGCTTAGAGCCGTGCACTTCTTCATTGAAGTTGTCACCTTGAAATCCAAACGCATCACGCACAGCATCATTCACAGGATCATCTTCATCTACTTGAACGCCTACTTGAGATCTTCGAGGGAGAGAATCGTCATATCTAATGCCAGCCTTCTCACCATGAACTGCCCAGAACGTATAGTCCTCAAGGAAAGGCTTCACAAGCAAATTTTCCTTCACAACATTTTGTGTATGCCACTTCTTGAACTTGCATTTGCGACACAGACAGATGATCTTGCCATTACAGCTGACGTGAGTGAATGCAAAATCCAAGAAACTATTTAATCCGTACAAATATTCAGGAGAATTGCGCGGCAACCTGATCCATGATTTATCCATAGCTACTAGTAAGAGAGAAGAAAGTATAGAGAAGAAGATGAGTGAGAAGAGAATGACGAATGCCAAGAATCATATATTCTGAAATTCCAACTTTTATAATTTTGTAGCGGTTCTAAAACCGCTACACTAACTGCTACAGTTATAAAATATTAGTAGCGGTTGTATACATAAAACCGCTACCAATTTTCAAGTCGTTACACATTGGTGGGAAATTCAAAATTTACAAATTGAGTATCTGTAGCGGTTATGTGTATAAAACCGATACTAACATTAAAGTCGTTGGACAGCAAATTTAAAAATAATTTTTTATTTGTAGCGGTTATACATAACATAACCGCTACAAATGTGGACAAAGGCGACAAATTTCAAAATTCAAATGATGAGTATTTGTAGCGGTTTCTATTGTAGAACCGCTACAACAAATGTATATAGTTGTAGCGGTTTTTCTTGTAAAACCGCTACAACTATATACATTTGTTGTAGCGGTTTTTATTTTAGAACCGCTACAAATATATATATTTGTAGCAGTTCTAACTCAAAACCGCTATAAATATATACATTTGTAGTGGTTTTTATTTAAAACCGCTACAAATATATATGCTTCATTTTTTTTTATTTAGACACATAAAAAATATAAATTTGTTGCAATTAATTCATAAATTCAACAAGAATATAAATATTAACTTGGTTGCAATTAATTCATAAATTAAATTTTTTAATTTTGAACATTTGTTGAAATTAATTCATAAATTCAAATGTTTACAAATGTTTCAACAAAAAAAAAAAGATGTCCTAAACTAAGTAGCTGGGGGCTGATCATCTAGTGATCTCTCAGGTGGGGCTCCCTCAAGTGCTGCTGGATCGGGCCACTGCGCAGAGTGAACCACACCATCATCATCAGCAGGAGCAGGATGAGGAGGAGGAGGAGTAGTACTCGGGACGATGTAGCGAGGGACAGGGGGAACCTGTGGATGCTGCTCGTCCGGGAACAAGCGACTCCATGACCACTCGAGCATGTTGTTCGTGATTTCACGCCATTGCGTCTGCTGAGCGTAGATCAAATCAGCGTGCAGCTGCATCTGCTGCATATGCTGCTGCTGCATCTGCTGCTGCTGCTGCTGTTGTGCCATCTGCTACTCTAAATCTAACAGCAGCTGGTCAATAGACTTGTCCCTCTGACGTATGACCCCTCTAGAACTGCCAGCCTCAGAGGCGGCGCTCTTGCCGTAGACCATGCTAGGTCTGGCGCCTATCCCCATCCCCCGCACGCGTCTGGGGTGCTCAGCCAGAGCCAGACCCTCCTTCAAAGGAGCCGTCGGGTCTACTGACTCCTGTGACTCCTCAGGCTGGGTCTGTCGTAGCTCAGCCTGCGACTGTTGAATCCGCTCCTGCCATTTTATGAAACAATTACTAATTAACATTTTTCATTATTAACTTGCTTTTATAAAAATTATGATAATAAAATTACTTACAATGGCCGCCTCTGCCTACTGAGAGATCGCAGTCCCACCACGGTGTCTGTGTGTGATGGCATACAGCTCCCCATAGTCCGTCTGACGGTTCTCCTGCTGTGCCTTCGTCTCCTGAAACAATTACAAAACAATAATTAGTATTATGAAATAATCAGTTAAAAGTCAGTGATATTTTGAAAAGTTACCAGCTTGCTATAGGTCACAGCAAAGGTCTTCGATCCTGCTGTGTGGTGGATCATCTGCTGCGCACGGATCCTGGTGTTCCTCTGAGAAATCTCCTGGAAAAAAAACAATATTAAATGTATTAAAACAATAAAAAACATTTAAAATTAAAAAAGTTCAGATTAAATACAATTAAATTGAAATTATAATTTAATAATTAACAATTACAAAATTAAATATAAAAAATCTAATAAATACATTACCTGCCCCTCAGGGCTCCTCCTAAATTGGACGAAACCCGCCCAGTCGTTTGGTGACACGCCGTCCGGGACAGTCTCGATCAGCTACTCCAAAGGCATCGTCCCGTCCTTATCCACCTTGCGGAAGAGATGGTTCCTCCTGTTCCTCCAGGCGTCACCCATCTTCACAAGGTCGTACCTCTTCCGGTTGGCCCGAACGGCAAACTGCAGCTGAAAAAAAATATTTAAATATCAATAATTACAAAAAACATAATTTAAAAAATATTAATTAAATATAATTAATTACAAAAAATATTAATTAAATAATTTTAATTACCTGAACTACCTCCTCCCAAGCCTGGTCCTTCGGCCCCCTCGGAACGTGCCTCCACGTCTTAAAGTGAAGGGGGAACCTCATCTAATTCGCACCCAGGTCGTTCAGGAAGCGGTTGAGCAGGTGACCTCCATTATGGATGGGTTGGTCAGTGCCCTCATTCTACAGCACTATAACTCGTAGAGTCGGATCCATGCTGTTCACCCCGGCCATGTCTAGCCTCCTCGTCGAAACATTCCCCTACTCATCTGCACAGTTTACCGCACGTTAGATAAATTGTAATTCAAAGTTAACATTTTGAATTTAAATAAATAATTTACTAAATTAAAAAATTAATTTACCTTGGACCTGCACCTCAAACCCAGTGGACCGTGAAGACGACCCTCATGAGTTGTTCTGCTCCCGAGCGTCCTCCTCATCGAGGAACTGCTCCATCTCCCTGAACCCAATCGGGATCTCGAACTCCTCCTCATCGAGGAAGTCCTCGACGCTAATATCTGGTCCCCACAACCTCATGCACCTCTGGTGCAGTCTTCCCCTGTGGGATCGTCTGCGGTGCCTGTGGTAGGGCCGACTCCTGTGGGGGGATGGGCTGAGATGCCGCGGTCACCTCGCCTCCATGCTGCCCCCTCCCTCTGCCCCCTGTTTGGCTACTGCCACCCCGTAAAATCAGTCTGGGGACCTCAGGGGCCTTCCCCTTATCCTGTCCTGAAGCCATACCAACTGTAAAAATTAAAAAAAAATTAGTCACATTATTATGCAAAAATATAATAAAAATACAAATACAAATAAAATACGCATTATATACGTACCTCAGGTGCAAATACTGAGAAATACTGTAGCAAAAACTTCTACACAGACGTCTGAACGCTCAAATCTTGAAGAAACCTCTCAGAGAAACCCCAGGAAACAAAATGAGCAAACAGAGAAATGAGGGGGCAGAGGCTTAAATAGGCCACATATTAGTAGCAGTTATTCCAATAACCGCTACCTTAACCGCTACAAATCACCCACATTGCCTTAAATTTGTAGCGGTTCTACAAAAACCGCTACAAATTACAAAAACCTTTGAAATTCTGCAGCGGTTATTGCCCAGAACTGCTACAAAAGTGAAGACTCCTGAAATTCTGTAGCAGTTATATTCCTATAACCGCTACAAATAGCTTACGTTTGGTATTTTGTAGCAGTTCTGTTGCTGTAACCACTACAAATAACCGCTACACTGTTTATTGTAGCGGTTTCTGTGTATTAACCGCTACAAATTAACCGCTACAAGTTTTGGCAGGAATTTCGCGCCAACTTTGTAGCGGTTTTGTCTAACCAACCACTACAAAAAACGAGGCTAATCTGTCGTGCCACTTGGCGCGTAGCTTGCCGCTACAAATTTGTAGCGGTTTAGGTTAAAACCGCTACAAATACTATAATTTGTAGCGGTTTCATATAACCGCTACAATTTCACCGCTACAAAATACCATTTTTTTTGTAGTGCATGCTGTATCCAAAGCTTTGCCTAGACTAATCCGAATCCGACCCGTATCGCGCACCTGATATAGTGGGTGAGTCTCCCAGTGAGGATTTTTTGCATTCACCAGGTCTCAAACCCAAAACCTTGCTTAAGCGAAACCGAGCCGCTTATCACTTGGACCAACCCCTGTTGGTTCTGATGTCTAGCCTTGATGGTCAAATAGTCATACCTAAAAATGTCCAATGTTCTTTGGAGCCACTATTTTTAAGCAAGGCTAGGAATCTTTCTTGTGGGCTGCAGTTGGCAGTACGGGCTACTAGGCTATTGGGCCACATGCATACCCATTCTTTAGAGCAACAAAATGTTTCAAATTGGTGTTGTTCAAGGCAATAACTAATCAACTTGGGTTGGGTTTTATTATGAAAAAGGTTAATCTCTTACAATGTGGTGAATAAATATTTAAATACCTATTTAGAGAGATGCCTACATTTAGTATCAAAGAGTACTTTTAATATGACGAACTACCTCTAATAAAAAGATACATATGCTTAGCAAAAATTAAAAAAATAATAAAGCAATATAATAACTAATATCTACTCCTTTAGCTACATTTATATGTCACTTCCAACATATTTCATTTGAAAAGATCTTAAAACTCAACAACTTTCAAAATTTTTCCTTATGTAATATATATTATATCTTATGAGAACAACTTTTCATAATAATAAATAAAGAATAATATTGTGTATTTGAATGAAAAGTTTAATAATATAACTTATTTTGGGAAAAAATAAACTTTTCTTCCTTAGGGCCACAGGAGTAAATATAAAAAAGAATTATGATCGTGGGATAAAAATGATACAGCATATCACATCATATTTAATTTGCTTTCACTATGATTATTCATTTTTGGATGAATTGAATTGACTGTACTCATTTCTGAAAGAACCGTAGGCATTGTTTGAGGCTGCAGAATCAGAGTGACAATAAGAACCAACTTGCGTAAGGGCAGTGCTTTGCCTCGAACTCGTTACGCTCTGTAATTTCTTTCCTCTCTACCATTTGACCGCTATCATGAAAATGGAATTGATGTGCTATGAGTCATTTATTGCATCCTCGGCGAGTGAGATAGGTATGCCTATCTAGCGTCCTCATATCTGCACAAAAGGTATATCAAATGGAAAGTGATAGAAAAGTACCCTAAAAAATCCAAAAGACAACTCAGGATTCTGAACTTTAATAACATCTAATTAGTCCTTTTTGAAATTTTGAAATCTTATAAAAAGACATCATTACCCTTATAAAAAGACTGGCTGCTTGAGCTCCGACAATAAATTTTAATTTTGTGATAAAATTGACCACACTTCAGTAGATATTGCTATACTTGTAACATGGTTGACCTAACTAGGGCTTGCTTTTTCGTTTCGGAGCCCTAGCTAAGTCGCATTCCTTCACTTGCTCTATTTTTCTTATTTTAAGGTATGATTTGTCTTCTGTATTTGCATTCTCTATCCTGCATTCCACATACCCTTATTTTTTACCTTGTCTTCCCTAGATATGTTTTGACCTTAGTCGTGTATCGTGTTTTTCTGAAAAACACATTGCTTTGTTCCTTGTGGCCGACTAAATGAGTTTTATTTTCCAGTTCAAATGGCTAGTTCTACTTCTCGCGGTACTAATAATACCCCTAGTTCTAGTAGTGCCTCTGGTTCCAATAGTACTAGTATTGGTATTCCCACCAGTACCGATGTTGTCCCTACGAACCCCAAAAGAGGCGTTAGCATGAGTGTAGGATATTGTTAAGAGGGGCCGCTACACCTTGACTTTTGTGAACCAAGCAAAGTCTTTAGGGCAAAAATTTACCGTGACATTGAACAATGACGGTCAACCTCTTGACCCGTCACACTTCAATAGCTATATCGGCTTAACGGTAAGAATCAACATTCTTATCATGACAAGTAATTGCCATAAGATACAGAGAGAATACACAAGCGTTATTTGGGACAATATCAAGGTAAAGTATATATGCCTACTATATTACTTGCTATATACTTGTAAAAAATGTTAACTTGAACTATGTGTTTTGTAGTCAGCATATGATGTAGAAAGAGATGACATCCAGGAATCTGTCGTAAAGAAGGTTGGTAATGCAATGCGAACATTTCGTCATGCATTGACGAAGGCGTATTTGTAAAATTCTGAAGAGGTTAACAACACACAAGTTCCTTTGGATCTTCGGTGCACCATCAAACCTGATGATTAGAGAAATTTTGTCATCTCACATTGCGACCTGGCATTCTAGGTAATTATTATTTGCAATTCATAAGACCTACATGTATCTGTTTAATATTAACTCGATTGTTATGTGTTTTCGTAGCAATTAAGCCAGGTGAATAGGAGAAGGGCAAAGAACAATAAGTATCCATACAAAGGAATGTGAAAGGGGTATGCTTGGATTACTAAAAAGTTGGCTGCTGAGAGTGGGGACGGTAGTAGACCTCCCGTCATAAACTTTGGTTAGTGGCAAGACAAAATAAAGATGGCTCTTATGACAATCTGGTGAAGGAGATCATCGATAAAATGTTAAGTATTAATATTAGTCAATGATTCATGGAAGAAATGCCTTCATTACACTATCAATATTAACATTATTGTTAAATGCACAGCAAGCCATGTCCCAGAATGTCACAACATAGCGAGGCTACTTTAGTGTAGATGAGACGTATTAGCTAAGACATTGTGGCCTAACCATCCCTATCTTCTTAGGGGTGATGGCTTTGGACTGGTCAAGACAAAATATTACAGTTACATGAAACCTCAAAGAAATACCTGGGATGAAGGAAGATCTCAAGCAACAGCACACGAGGTTTCTAGGGGATGAATTCATCAGGAGGGTGTAAGGCAAAAGGGACACTTACTTCCTTGTGCTTTACATTCAAGGGTAGGAACATCATTAATTCTGCTTAAATTAGTTTTTATTTATTTTATAACTGTCCTAATTGTGTGATCGATTATTATACTTAGGGAGCACTGGATGCTCATAATGGTCAATCCAATTCACAAAAAGATTTGGTTTTATGACTCTATGAGCGGGGGTCCAGACAAGAGACCATACATGCAAGAGACTTTCAACCAGTAAGTTATTCATTCATCATCTCTTATAATCCAGTTCATCTTGCATGTTTCTGCATATATAATTTTATATTGTATCTTCTCATAGATGTCTACACTTACCGTACTCAAAATGGTCTCTACACTTACCAAACTCAAAATGGTCTCAAGTGCAACAAATACAAGCTTACTAATGGTAGCTACAGATGCTTCCTCCAATGGTTGCATTTGAAGGTATATATATTATTCACCAATAATGACTATAATATTAAATTGAAGCACATATATAGTTTATATATATGACTAATTGACAAAGTTTTTTCTCATTTCTTTATAGTGCCCAAGGCAACCAGAAATGAGCAGAGATTGTGGGTATTGGGTGATGCAGTATATGAAGAACATAATCAGTTACGGTCCTAAAAATATTGATACAAATAAGGTATATTATATGATGAATTCACTTATATATACACTCGGTCAACTATATATTACAATATCTAACTTCCATCTGTTGTTTCCTTTTCCCATAGTACTTTAATGGCACGATGTTTACCAAATCATAAATGGAAGAAGTGGCTGAAGAGTTGGCGGCATCTGTTCAACATCAGTTGGAGCGTAAATAATACATAGTATGACGGTAAATTTATAGATATTGATGATTTGTTTAATTTGTTTTAATGTTTTGATTTTAATAGTGTATACTGTACATTTATGTAAATATATTCTGATTTGTTATATTATTTTGTATATAAATGAAAATGTAACTATATAGTGTGATTCATTCTGTAAATGTATATGCAGGGGGATCTCAAAAGCAGAAACCCCCCCCCCCCATTTTTTTTAAATTAGCTTCTATAAATTACGGTTGTTACCTAACAACCATTATTTATGTCAGCTATGTAGTGATTGTTTGCTAAAGCGAAAAAGAGTTAAGTTTGTCTCAGTGAGTGCGTTACTCGCTGAAATGAATAAGGTCCAGCACAACATTTTATTAAACATTGTTCGCCTCAGCGATTTCATCACTTGCTGAATCAAACGTTGTCTATAAATAAATTCTTAGATGTGACAATGCGTCATTTTTCTAAAAGAAAAAGAGGGACCCGAGATTTCTTTGCTAGGGTTTCATCTGACAGACTCTTAAGGGTTCTAATACATTAGGTAAGCGTCCCTAACCCTATATTCTTCTTCTTCTTCTTGAACTAAAGTCGATTAGGGATCTAAGTTGGGGATTTTATGGGAAATTGGATTCTAGGAGTTGGAACCCAAATGATGATATACTCATATATCACTCTAGTCCTATTTACAATTCCATTTTGACAAAAAATTTTGGTCCTTATTATAATTAAGTCCACTTTCATATTAATAAATGAGATTAACTGTAATAAAAAATAATCCCTCTGGTCCTAATTATAGGACATATTTACTTAACTTTGGAGAAATTAAGAATAGTAGTTAAATTAGTTAATCTTATTTATTTTCCAAAAATGCCCTAACTTTGGAGTATTAATTGGAGCACTTCTTGTATCTGAGGAAATTGTAGTTAAGGACCTCAGAACTCATTGTTTGTTTAACAAAATCAGATTTGATCCATTCATTACAAAGATTGAAAATTAATTTCTCTAGCTAGTGCAAAAAACCACAAACAACATGTATTACTCTCTATTTTAAAAGACTATCAAAAGGCGTTAACTTAAAGTTTCTCAGGGTTTCAAAATTATTTTATTAAAACAAATAAAAGAAACAGTAGAATTGAGGTGTATGTGACATTAATGAGTTGCAAGTATTACTCACTTTATAGAATACATAGGTGTTTTATAAAATTGTTATTGTGTTTCATTATTGTTGAGAAAGTATCAATGGGAGGTATTTTGGGAAGAAATTGACAAAAATTAAAACTTTGTCCTATAATTAGGACCAAGATCAACTCCTAAATGTTGTCCTATAATTAGGACCGGAGGGAGTATTGTTTTTAGATTGACTCTTGGAAACCCTTTCATAAAAGAGGGCAACATTAGAAATTTAGTCCAAAAGGGAGTATTGTTTATAGATTGACTCTTGGAAACCCTTTCATAAAAGAGGGCAACATTAGAAATTTAGTCCAAAATTATTGAGTCAACTAACTCTGCTTAGTATGTGAGAGTTTGGTCATTTGGATTTATAAATATGATCAAAGTTGTAGAAATATTAGAAAAGCTTAGTCTAACACTCCGTTAGATTAAATTCCGAATACTAATTTTGTTCTCTACTACCGTTTGAGCTAGTAATATTGTTGTCATAATTTGATGTTCTCGTTACTATGTGAAGACTTGTACTAATGGTGTCTTTTGAAATACTAAATAAGCTTTTTATTGTCCAAAACTGTTTTCTTTGTTTTGTAAAATATCAAACCTCAACTAACATTGAATCTAATGTTTTAATTAATGATAACTCATTTATTAAAACATTATTAACCCCTCTTAATTGCACAACTGGTTCAATGTAATTTCACTTCAACCTAATATCTAAACAAACATGCTAGACAATCTTATAATAATGAAATTACAAAGAAACATATATATCGAGGTGAACAAATCTATATTACATAATACAACTTCTAAGCAAAGAAATCATAAAACATGGTTAGAGCTACGGATTGAAACCAGAACCTCCCATTTGAAGCATATGGAACTCATGCCTCTACACTCATCTTCAAAGAGATGAAGGGTTTAATTATGCATAGAAGTAGGTTCAGCTGCACAAAGCTTCACCCAAACTGCTCTCATGGTCAACTGACCGAAAATGGAGACGTGTGGAGAAAAGATGACGGTGATGAAAGAGTGAGAGGCGAAGAGTGGGGTTCTAATTGACGAAAATGAAGAATGGATTGATGAATTGATGCCCTAGGTCAATAGGCCTGCTAGGAAATATTTAGGGAAAAATTATGAATTTGGGAGATAAAGTGCATTGGGTTCTTATATTTATGACCAAATTAATCCAACTCAAACTAACTCTTATATTAAGAATACCAGATATAAAATACTAACAATTCCTATTTTAAATATAGTACCTACTTTGTAATACAATTTATATTATAAAATAGGTTTTACATTTATAACCACATGAATACAAAGTAACTTTGGTTTGATGCTAGAAACCCATTCACTCTTCCACAAAGAGTGACAAACTATGACATTTTGAATTAGTGGGTTTGAACGCAATTATAAATATATGTGGACGAAATATAAGATGGAATAATAACGATAGGATATTCTTTTAATTTGAATAATTAAATGAATTAATATTAATATAAATTAATAAGGTGACTGATTTAATATTTAGATTACACATAAAATAATAGGAAAATTTGAATTAAGAAATACGATAGATAATTAATATCCAATGGCCCAAAAAAATTCTGAAACTTCACTGTATCACCTTGGACCAAAATGAGATTAAAATTTGTAGTTGAAAAACATAGGTGCCCATAATTTTGAACCCATGACCCCTTAGCACCTCAACATATAAGGGAATAAATTGCAACTATGTCTTTTCATCACATAAATTAATTTCATTCTGGGTCAAGGGTGCAATTAAGGTCAAAATAGCATTACAACATTATATAATCTAATGACACACAATATATAATATGATTAAATAATTTATTTAGCTTTTTTAATCTCTCTAAAAAAACATTAATTAGGTCTTAATTATATTTAGATTCAGACAAAGAAAAGGGGTGAATACAAAATTAGAATCAATTAATAGTAGGTACTTTACTCCTCAGCTTTAGCCAGAAAGTATGCCGTATATTAATTACACGTCTTCAATCTACACTCTACAAATTCTATTGGAAACTTGTTGGCCATTTATCACAATCTCACAAAACCCAACGAAACTCTTTAATGCAATGCAACCAAACAAATTAAAGCAATCACACCCACCCACTCAACTTTAAAATCCGGGACAGACCATGGAGAGACAGAGAGAGCGAAGGGAGAGAGGGAGAGAATGACGGGGCCGGTTGCAACGTTGACGAATGGCGGAGGGCCCGGCGGCGGAAGTCCAAGTTACTCGCTTGTATGATTTGAATATGATAACTATACTCTGAAAGCTTAGGTTATGGTTGGGTGTGGCTGTAACCTATTGCATTTTTTCCTTATTGAATAACCACAGTCCCTCATTCCTCTCTCTCTCTCTCAATCTCTGTCTCACCTTTCTTCAATTGCTTCCGATTAACCTTTTCAGTTTTCACCTTGGCATTTTGATTCTTACCAGATTTGATGCTGGTTCTTTTGGGCTGTGATTTCATTGGTTAAATTCGTAGTTAATATTATAACTCAAAAAAATGAAATATATAATGATCCATCTCAATGTTATGAGCTCCAACATTTGATTAAATCCATGAGCCGGGATAAGCTACCAGAGAGGTAAATAGTGTTTTTTTTTTTTTTTTTTGCCATCCAGTTGATTTAACACAACCTTAGTCGCATCAGGGTCAAATCACAAATTACCACAAATTAAATGGTGGTATAGTGCAAATAACTCGGCATCGTTCTATTATCAAGGAGCCTTTTATTTTGACTTCCCTAGGTAAAACTAAATGACAAAAACATGGTTAGATTTGAGGTTTTGGAAATTAGTTTTCTTTAATTCAAAATTCATAAAAGAAAATAAAGCTAACCCTAATATTTTTGGTATTTTGGAAAATAATAAAGAAAATGAATTCGATTAAAAAGAGATTATATGATAAAATGAACCTTGGTGGCAAATTTGATGACTTTCCTAGCTTCTTTAAAATAATTTGGGAGTTATTTTTGCATCAAGTCAAATTTAAAATCCTAAGCAATCGCATTAAGTCCAATCTACCTAATAAATGACTAGTCCTACAATCGCATTCTTAACCACCTCTTAGGTAAATTGTTAAAGACTCACTTGATGTGTATTGAAAATGGATTAATGCACTTGGTTCCTCTTAATTGAAAGCACAATCGCAACATTCAAATTAAATTAAATCCATCACACAATCTAGATATCACATAGAATGTATAACTTCATTAATCCAATAGGAAAATAAATCCAATAAAATTCAAATGCACCAATACCAAATTCAATATAAGATAATCCATCATAGACAAATTATCACTCATCTAAGTCTCAAAAATACACACATACCAATGTAAATTCAATCCACACAGACATAATGTATAATTTAAGCTAATGGAAAATAATGAACTCCCCTTATAGAACCTTGAAGCTCTAGCCACCTCCTCTACCACCAAGACTCAAGCAAAAATCAGCCACTCATCGCTTGAACAGCACCCACAGAATTTTCAGACCTCAGCAAAGCCATTTAAATTCAGTGGAAATTGAATGAGAGTCTGAGCAAAATGAATCTCGCGGGTTCTGTTAGAAAATGAGAGTGAGAAATATAGAAGGAAGGTCACAAGGGAGGTGACCGTGACGGTGAAAGTGAAGAATTGTGGTCGGTGGTGGCGTATTTAGGAGCAGGGCAGTGCTATGGCTCTTCTCGGTCTCCCTCAAGTTCCCTCTGAGTTCTCATTCCTCTCCCATGTCCGCCTCCTCTGTGATTTCGGTTCTGTTTTTGGTTTTTTTCATTCTCGACTCTTTCTCACCGGCGGTGGAAGTCTAATCTGGTTGATGGTGATGAAGATGCAGTGCTCGCCGGCGACAATGAAGATGGACGTTGTCGCCAGCGAGGAAGAGAGGTGAAGGTGATGATAGATTCGATGATGATCCAGATGATGCGATGATTCCAAACTCTCCTGTGCGGCGCCTCACTTATTCCCTCAGCTGCGCTCTCCTCTCTTTCGGATCTCAGCATATCCATTTCCCATATCCAGCCCAAGTCGGGTCCAATGGAGTCGGATCTGTGTCCCTATTCTCAGTTGTTCATTCGGCCCAATACCCCTCTTCCGTTCTGTTTCCTTCTTTTCTTTTTTTTATTGGGCTTTCTAATCTTTGCACCTCCTTGGGCCTTTTCTTGATTTTTTCTTCTTCTTTGAACGGCCCAAGTCCCACAACCCAAATCTGCTTTCTTCCTTTTTTTTTTCACTTGGCCCAATAATTTGAACCTACAAAATCTCAAATTTCCTTCTTCAACACCTACAATGCAAAAATCAAGCACAAGTAGCATTAAAAGTCCAAGAAACAATTGTACAAAAATAATTAATAATTTTGACCATTTTGCCCATAATTATCATTAATTCAAAACAATTGTTCCTAACCAAAATTAATGCTTAATCATGCAATAATGTCCCAGAAAATACATTAAAATCCCAAATTAATCATGAAAAATTCATATAAAAATATTGCCTTTGTACTGCTGATCAAAGGCAATTAAGCACAATTTTGTAAATTCCAATCATCAATGCAATTGAAAGACGAGCAATTTCATAATTAGAAAACAATTGATCAATTAATCAAATTTCTCAAGTAAACACTAGTCATAGTCAAGTGATGCAAAGAAATTAGCTAACCACACAATCCAAAATATTAAAATGAAGCACAAGGGACTCTCAAGGTATTAGTGTTTAACTTATCTCACCTCATTGGGATAATTTCACTCTAACTCACTTAGTTAACACCTTACCATAGGCTTGTAACAACTCTAATATCTCCACTACTAATAGCACTTCATGCAATGAATCAAGAGGACTTTAAAGGCTTGTAATGTTGGATGAAGGCTAGATTAAATGAATTGATTGGAAAAAGAAATAGTTAATATGCAAGTTAAAGTTAAAAAGCAAGTTCATAGCATTTAAATATTTGACAAACTTGTGCCAATTGTTTTCCAAATTCATGAACAAATGCCTTCTTTGTATTTCTATTTTTTTTTTTCCTTTTTTTTTCTTTCTCTTCTTTTTTTCTATACAAACTTTTTTATTTTGAAACTTACTTTCTCTTTTCTATATACATGGCATTTCAATATATACATTGTTCAATCACTTTGATTTTAAAACACTATGAACATTATGAGTAAATGACATGCATACAACATAGGAATGGTTCAAAGGGGTAAGCAAAGGTAAGTGAATGAGGGTTTGTGTTTGGGTGAAATGGTTTAGAATGAATGCCTCTTTCATTTCCACCACACTAATGCAAATGCCATTTTGAAAAGAGTTGAAACAAGTTCTAGAAGATGAAGAACTAAGTGAACATGCCCACATAGAAAGAATTCAAGACTCAATTAACTTTCTAACAAGGTTTCTCTCTAATGCTCACTCCAATACAATCAATTGTATAGGAAGCTAACAACAATGCATTTACTTCACTATTCCAAGTGCTAACTTTTCTAAAAACAATCAATTAAAACATTGCAATCAATTAACAAAAATGCACAACTCCCAAAAACATTAATGATGTGAAAAATTTCTTTTCTCAAAACAAGAAGTAAGCAAAAATCTAAATTGTGGGTTCATTTCTTTTCCCATTCACTTGAAAAGCAAATCATGGTTTCAAAAAGTTGCCAAAACACTAGATCACATGAAAGCTCAAAGAATTACTGACAAATCACATTTCAAAGTGGCAAATGTGACCCTTTACCACTTGGACATGCATCAAAGCAAGTCATTCTTGAAAAATTTTCTAGTTTAAGGCATTTTTCATTTGAAAACAACCAAATAGTGAGATTTGAAATGTATTTCCCTCCCCCACACTTAATCAACACGTTGTCCTCAATGTGTAAAGCAATTCTAAAGAGAGTGCTTAGCAAAATGAAATTCAAGGCACAATGGTAATTAAGTAGGGTAGTGGCCACAGATGCAAAGCATACAAAGGGGGTTTTTATTCTTTGTTCTAAATTACACTATTTCTACTGGTTTGTGTCCCTCCCCCACATTTATCTTCCTCACACAACAATTAAGCTCAAAGAATCAAAGGATTTATGAAGAAAACAAGTAAGGAAAGAGATGACCTGTGTTAGAGAATATTGAGTCTATTGAAGGAGAAGTTCTTATCCCTGATGAGAATCATGCATTTATCTTTAAAAACAACTTCTCCCGCATTGGATTTCCTTGGTGGAGGTGGCTCAGGATCAATCAGAAGAGGTCCAAGGATGTATGGTGGATGTTGGCTCCTCCGATGACCTTTCCAAGAATGTGTCTGCATAATTGACAAGCAAAGAGCAATATTGCATCCAAAAATAGAAATATGGAGAGATTTCAAGTGAAGTAAAGGCATGTTAAGCTCCAAATTATCCAAGTAACTATCACATCCAAGGAAATCAACAGTACTCCCGTTAGTAGGAGTCAAACAAACTGTCAAATTTTCTTGTGTTTGCAAAGTGGAAGGTGCAGAATCTAACTTAGTGTTGGGGTACACCACATCATCATTACAATCACAAGAGATAGAAGGGAAAAGAGTGGAAGAAGAAAGAGAATTGTTCATATCATTACCACCTGAAACTTTTGAAGTTTCAAAAGAATCATTTTCCTTTTCTATGTCGGGTGGTAAATCACAAGAAAGGATCATATGGAAAGAATCATTTTCATTTGTAATATTATCAATCAAAATAGTTGAATCTTCCCTTATGATTCTATCAAGCAATTCATTGGAATCAAAAGAAAGATCTTTTTCTAGGCAATGGTCTTTCTCATTCACAACAACAACATTAGCATCCACACAAGATTCAACATTTTCATAAGTGTCATGCTTGGAAACATCAATAGTACAAGGAGATGCATCAAGATGAATGGTAGAATCAACCACTTCACTAAATGCTTTATTTCAAAACTCAACAAGTAAGTGGCATTTGTCATGATAACAATCAACACATATTTGATCTACCGCACAAGAACATGAAGATATATCATTCAATTGACCACAATCATCCCTAGTACTATGAAGAGAAGCATTTTCAACCATAGAAGCATCACATAAAGAAGTAGAAGCACAATCATCAACAAGTACAATCGAATCACTACTACTAGAACCAATGGATTGCGCAATTACATTTTCAAACATTTGAGGGGATTCAACAATTATTTCCTCATCCACCTCATCATCACTCAAATCATGAATTGCTTCACTAGGTAAAGTAGTAGGAGAGTCTATTTCTACAAGGATAGGATCATTACCAAATGGTATGGGAGACTCTTCAATGTTCTTTTGTACTTGTTGTACTTCTTGTACTTGTGTGGGAATAGGCAACAGAGGTCCGAAATCTTCCACTTGTGAAGTGGCATGTGACTCTTGAACTTGGACTCCTTGCTCTTTGAATTTCTGGATAGAGAATGCCATATTGTTCCAGCTTGGTTTCAATGTTAGGTGGCACTTCACAAGACTCCAAATTTTGGGAAGATTGGAGTTGAGTGAACATTGGAACATTTTTAGAACTCCCCTCTTGCTCTACATGCAACTTTGAAAAGATTGGAGTTCCCTCTTCACCTCCAGATTGCTCCCACCATATATGATGTATGATAGCGTTAGAGAGATCTACCATTTCATTGAACTTATCTATTTTCCCCCTCAAAGTGCCAGACTCCCATACAGCATCTAATAAGCGTTGATGTTCGGTATCCAACTTGTTATTTGCTTCCCTTAAAGCATGCACTCGATCATCAACAATTGGGATGGGAAGGATTGATTTCAAATTTAATTCAATAGCATAAGACTCAAAAACACTATGTTCATATGGAAGGGTGGGTGGTGGTTGAGTCTCTGGTGGAGTATGGCACTTAAAAGCCTTTTGTGCTTCCTCCAGCTCCTCAGTGCTTTCTTGTATATACTCCACTTCATGTGTTTGAAAGGATATGGAAGGAGGATGTTGTTTGGGATCCTTCAACACTTGTGCTTGCTAAGTGAGACGTTCAAGTTCCTTTTCCAATCTCTTACTTTCTTTCTCTTGTTGCTCCATCCTGCTGAGAAGAATGTCCATTTGTGATCGCTGCTCTTTGGTATGACCATCCATTTGAGTTTGAAACTTTTGAATCGCTTTCATTTGATGAGCAAAGGTGTCCTTATTGGATTGCTCTTCATTGATAGTTTGAGTGATTTGGTTTTGAAACTCTTGAATGACTTCCCCAATGGTCGGTTCTTGGTGTGGCTCACATGGTTAGGAATGAGGTCCATAGGATTGTGGAAATGGTGGGTAGAGAGGCTCATGAGGTGGATGGTATGGTTGGAAAGTGAAATGGAATGAAGGAGAAGGGTCATGATATAGCATGCAGTTATATGATGGAGGATTAGAATGTGGTTCATAATATGGGTTGTATGGTGGTGGAGAAAGTTTAAGGTATGATCTATAGGGTGGGTGTGGTGGGTAACGAGGTTGAAATGAAGGTTGTTGGTAGGGTTCATGGTATGAAGGGTGGAATGGACCTTGGCATTCTTGACCAATTGGACTACCTTGACATCCTAAATTAGCTTGAAGAAGCTGTAACGTTTGTTGAATAGCATGGATGCTTTCAGATATGGACTCTTTCCTTTCAGTTGAATCTGCTACAGAAGAGTGAGATTGAAAAGGTAAACCTTGATTACCATTAAACCAAGCCATGAGAATTCAATACAATAAATTTCCAATGAATCACAAGATAACTATCTAACTAAAAAACTATAAAAACTAAGAAAAAAATCGAAGAAAATACAAATGCAAGTGAAAAGGGGAAAAAATTTCAAAATGACAAAAGATGCAAGTGTGCTATGAATCAACTTGGAGACATGATGAATTCAAACAAATGAGCTCAAAATCATATGAAATTGAATGCAACAACACCACACAGAAGCTACCAAGTCAAATCAAGGCAAGAATGCAATCAATGCTATGCAAACTACCTAAATGCAAAAATCCTAAACTATATGCAAAGAAATAACAAAATATGCAAAACTAACAAGCTTCACTCGAGAAACCCCTGGTCAAAAGTGAATATGACAATTAGATTACCTAGGGAGCCAATTACTTAGCTCCCCGGCAACGGCGCCATTGATTTGACACAACCTTAGTCGCATCAGGGTCAAATCACAAATTACCACGAATTAAATGCAATATAGTGCAAACAACTCAGGATAGTTCTCTTATCAAGGAGCCTTTTATTTTGACTTCCCTAGGTAAAACTAAATAACAAAAACATGGTTAGATTTGAGGTTTTGGAAATTGGTTTTCTTTAATTCAAAATTCATAAAAGAAAATAAAGCTAATCCTAATATTTTTGGTATTTTGGAAAATAATAAAGAAAATGAATTGGATTAAAAAGAGATTATATGATAAAATGAACCTTGGTGGCAAATTTGATGACTTTCCTAGCTTCTTTAAAATAATTTGGGAGTTATTTTTGCATCAAGTCAAATTTAAAACCCTAAGCAATCGCATTAGGTCCAATCTACCTAATAAATGACTAGTCCTACAATCGCATTCTTAACCACCTCTTAGGTAAATTGTTAAAGACCCACTTGATGTGTATTGAAAATGGATTCATGTACTTGGTTCCTCTTAATTGAAAGCACAATCGCGACATTCAAATTAAATTAAATCCATCACACAATCTAGATATCACATAGAATATGTAACTTCATTAATCCAATAGGAAAATAAATCCAATAAAATTCAAATGCACCAATACCAAATTCAATACAAGATAATCCATCATAGACAAATTATCACTCATCTAAGTCTTAAAAATACACACATATCAATGCAAATTCAATCCACACAGACATAATGTATAATTTAAGCTAATGGAAAATAATGAACTCCCCTTATAGAACCTTAAAGCTCTAGCCACCTCCTCTACCACCAAGACTCAAGCAAAAATCAGCCACTCATCGCTTGAACAGCACCCACAGAATTTTCAGACCTCAGCAAAGCCATTTAAATTCGATGGAAATTGAATGAGAGTCTGAGCAAAATGAATCTCGTGTGTTTTGTTAGAAAATGAGAGTGAGAAATATAGAAGGAAGGTCACAGAGGAGGTGACTGTGACGGTGAAAGTGAAGAATTGTGGTCATTGGTGGCGTATTTAGGAGAAGGGTAGTGCTATGGCTCTTCTCGTTCTCCCTCAAGTTCCCTCTGAGTTCTCAGTCCTCTCCCATGTCCTCCTCCTCTGTGATTTCGGTTCTGTTTTTGGTTTTTTTCATTCTCGACTCTTTCTCACCGGCGGTGGAAGTCTAATCTGGTTGATGGTGATGAAGATGCAGTGCTCGCCGGCGACAATGAAGATGGACGTTGTCGCCAGCGAGGAAGAGAGGTGAAGGTGATGATAGATTCGATGATGATCCAGATGATGCGATGATTCCAAACTCTCCTGTGCGGCGCCTCACTTATTCCCTCAGCTGCGCTCTCCTCTCTTTCGGATCTCAGCATATCCATTTCCCATATCCAGCCCAAGTCGGGTCCAATGGAGTCGGATCTGTGTCCCTATTCTCAGTTGTTCATTCGGCCCAATACCCCTCTTCCGTTCTGTTTCCTTCTTTTCTTTTTTTTATTGGGCTTTCTAATCTTTGCACCTGCTTGGGCCTTTTCTTGATTTTTTCTTCTTCTTTGAACGGCCCAAGTCCCACAACCCAAATCTGCTTTCTTCCTTCTTTTTTTTCACTTGGCCCAATAATTTGAACCTCCAAAATCTCAAATTTCCTTCTTCAACACCTACAATGCAAAAATTAAGCACAAGTAGTATTAAAAGTCCAAGAAAAAATTGTACAAAAATAATTAATAATTTTGACCATTTTACCCATAATTACCATTAATTCAAAACAATTGTTCCTAACCAAAATTAATGTTTAATCATGCAATAATGTCCCAGAAAATACATTAAAATCCCAAATTAATCATGGAAAATTCATATAAAAATATGGTTCAATCACCAATGTTTTATTCATAGATTTATTAAATTATCATATAAATTTGTTATTTATATCAAATTTTTATTGAATAAATACTTTTTTTTTATAATTTTTAGAGCACCAATCGAAGCCGTAGTACGCCATCCTTTTTTTGGGAACACCGACTGAAAGAGGCTGGTCTTTAACGACGCTAGCGACTTCTTTAAAAGTCATCCAGACATTAAATCTCGTTTGAACCAAAATGCTATAGAAATTTTTGGTTGTGTAAGTTGGCATTACCAAATAGATGGGAATATAATGGATGCTGCTAATGTACTTTGTTCTTATGGTCATGAGGATGCAGATATGGTTTGTATGGTGAGAAATTTAATTTCACGCTTTCAGACTTGGCTGAAACTCCGCCTATGTTATAGCCGATCCCAAGCCCGAGTAAAGGAGGAGAGTTGTGTTAGGCCCCGACAGCCAATGTAAAACCCTATCGAATCTCTTATGAACATGGATCAACGAAGAAATTGTGCTAATGCTAGGTCGTTGCCTGTAAGTAACGCGCTGTATGGCTCGAGTACAGTGATAAGTGAGCAAGGGCCGCTACTTCGTCGCCCGGGTGTAGTGTTAAATGAGCAAGGGCTACCGCTCTCTTCTGAACGGAAGCGGCTAAGGAAGCTAGTTCATGAGAGCAAAGATCAGATTTGGCACTTGGAACGTTGGGACTTTGAATGCCAAATCTCTGGAGGTGGTAGGCGTAATGAATGACCGAAAGATTAATATATTGCGCCTTCAAGAAACTAAATGGGCGGGAGAAAGGTTTCGGGAAATTAATGGATTTAAGCTTTGGTATACAGGAAAGGTTAATGGAAGGAATGATGTTGGTATCATCACTAACAATGAATGGAGAAAGAACGTGGTGGAAGTTAAAAGGGTTGAGGACATAATCATTTCCTTAAAAATGATTGTTGGGAAGGATAGTATAAACATTATCAGTGCGTATGCACCTCAAGTAGGGTCAGAAGCACATCTTAAGGAAAAATTTTGGGAAGATTTGGAGGGGCTAATTCAGAGTATCCCACTAACCAAAAAGATTTTTATTGCATGTGATCTTAATGGACATGTCGGTAAGGAGGCAGGACCTCATGCAATGGCTCATGGGGGTTTTGGATTTGGGGTGCTCAATAGTGAAGGTCAATCTATTATTGATTTCTCCCTCGCATATAACCTCAAGATTGTTAACACTTGCTTTAAGAAGAGAGAGGAGCATTTAATAACATATAAGAGTGGAGCTGTCAAGACACAGATTGACTTCTTTTTTGTAAGGAACTCCAATAGAAGATTTTGTACTAACTGCAAAGTGATCCCTGGGGATGGCGAGACAACACAACATAGGGGTTTAGTCCTTGATGTGAAGTTCAAATGGTATTTAAGTATCCTTTTCCCTATTTTGTATATGGTATTAATGAGTCATATTTATGAGATCATCCTATAAAAACTAGAATATAAAATTAATGAAACATTTTAAAATAAAATTCACATAAAATAAAATATCCTTAATTAGCAGGCCACCTTGTTACAAAATCAGAAAGGGTTAGGGCTCGGATCGTCTCAAAATTAAAAGGGGAAAATTTGTTTTAAAGGGAAAAATTGTATTTTCAGATTTGGAAATAATATCACCCAGGCCCCATGGGCAAAATATATTATTATACAAAAACTATAATAATTAGGGAAAATTACACTCAAGTCCCAAGCTAGACAAAACATAAACGAAAGGTCCCTCAAAATCTTGAATTTGCAAACAAGTCCTGTGGGACATTTGGGTAATATAATTCTATAAAAGACCAATAAACCCTTAGTGAATTTGATTATATTACCCTAGCCCATCTTTTTCTCAAATTTACTAATGGTATATTGGCCTTTTCACAATTGAATTATATTACGCAAATATCTCATGGGACTTGGCTACAAATTCGAGATTTTGAGGAACCTTTCAGTTGTATTTTGTCTAGCTTGGGACTTGAGTAGAATTTTCCCTAATAATTAAAACATACTTTAATATCAAAAATATTTTTATGAAAAAGCTATTATAATTATAACATATGCTACTATAATTTTAAGTAAAAAAATATTATCATAATTAAAAAATAGATTACTATTCAATTAATTTAAGTTGAAATATATTTTTATAATTAAAAAATGTTATTATGATATAAAATTTTAAAAAATTTTATTTTCATAAGTAAAATATAATATTATAGTTAAAAAATATATTATTATAAAGTTAATTAAAAAGTAAAAAATATATTTTCATAAATGAAAATTAGTATAATTATAAAATATGTTAATATAATTTTAAATAAAAATATATTATAATAAATAAAAACATTATTACAATATATTATTATAATTAAAAAATATATTATTTTTATTAATTTTAAATAATTTTTTTTAAAAAAATATATTATTATGAAATTAAATTAAAATAACAATATGTTATTGTTCGCACTGCAAGTGCACGAGTCACATCAAGTAATAAATTAATAAGTGAAGATCGTCCCTATGGAGATTTGGTAACAAGATGGTCAAACTAGTGAATTCAATTATGTTGAGTTAAAACAAAGTTTTGGTGCGGAATAAGAATTTTGAAAATTATTTCTAAAACTAGAAATTGATAAAAGCAAATGATTCTTTAACTTCAAAGATTAAATGGAGCCTTTGATTATTTCTCTCCTTTACACTTCATAAAACTTGTTTAACTTCCTCTCTAATATCATTTCAATGAATCAATGTGTTAGTATAAGGTTCACAAGTACTTGACAAAGCTCTCTCAAGTCAAAATCAAACTTATCTTTTTATTCAAATGCACAATCTCTTATTACACCTAATGAAATTCCACTCTAAACAATAATCTTCATGTGACAATACAAGGTTAGTAAATATATCTCTATTTCACCAACAAACCATCCATTTATCAAGTAAACTGTCAAAAATAAGTGAACAAATCAATCTACATGGTGGCCAAACATTTAGAAGCATTAAGCAAAGGATAGAATCAACATATATATATATATATATATCATTAATTACAAAAAGAGAGGAGTATTCAAGTCTTAATCCATATTAAGGTTCAAAATAATCCTAAAGTAAAGAGTTTAGCTACATATAATCAGCCACAAGCTACAACTACATAAGAAAATCACAGCCATAGCATATTACAAGAGAGGAAATGGGGAAGAGGAAGAGAAACCAATGAAATGAAGCTCCAAATCTCTTCCAAAGCTTAATCCTTTGCTCCAAGCTCTTCAAGAACACAAACCCTAGCACCAAAAGCTCTAAAGCAGTCCCAAAATGTCAAAGCCTCCGGCCAAAGTGGAATGAGAGAGGCTTTATATAAGAAACCCTCAAATTTTTGGTTTGGTAAAACATGGCATTTTGCTGACAGCAACTGAGCACCCAGGCCCTCCTTCCAGCTCCTTGGCGCTCCTCGTCTCTAACTCTGATTCATGCTGTCATGGGCTGGGTGCTCGTTTTAGCTCCTAGGCGCTGTAGCTCTCTATCTCTTCTTTCCACTAGTCTTGCCCTAGGTGCTGCAATCGTGGCTCAGGCGCTTCTCACTGCTTTCTCTTTTTTCTTTAAGTTTGCGTCTTGCTTTATCCCTTTCATCACTACATGTCTTTCAAAGCTTAGTAATGAGGCTGTAATTACTTGATTTTTGTGTCAAATTGTCCCACAAGAGGGTGGTATTAAAAACATGAGAACCTAATTAAGGATATGTCCAAAATGTGCACAATTGAGCAATGACGTGCAACGTAACCAAAAATCAAATGCACATTTTCCTTTCTTGAGTATCCAAAATAGGCACAAATATATCTTATAGTATATAAAACTCAAGGAATGTGCTGAAATGACATGAAATCCTAGATGTTAACAATTATCATAAATAAAAATATTATTATATTGAAAAAATATATTATTATAAAATTAATTTTTAAAAAAATATTATTATATGTAAAAAGTACAATTCCATGTTTAAAATATATTATTATATCAATTATAAATAAAAATACTATTATATTAAATAGATAAGATGTAAATTAATTTATATAACATAAAAATATAATCAAATATGTTACGGTCGAATGATAAATTGCCATCATTCCCCTCCTCCCCTCCTCTTTTACTCCCTGTTTGGATTGAGAGAAAATGAGGGAGGAAAGAAAACTAGGGAGGAAAATGGGGGAGAGAATGGTGTTTTTCCTTATTTGGATGAAGGAAGAAAAGTGGGATGAAAGAAAAGGTGGGCAGAAAATGGGTGTGAGACCCACATCATTTTCTCTTCTACTTATCTCTTCACGTATGGAGAGAAAATGGGAACAAAACCCATTCTATAATTATTTGCCCTCACACGCATTAATAAAACTCATGTACGCATGCATTTAAGAATTTTTTTTTCTTTTTTCCAAAATTATTTATATCCTTTTTATTATATTTAATTTTGTAAAAATAAAAAAATATAAAAAATTATCTACTTGTTATTTTTTTACCTTAAAAATTAAGTTTTTTGTGAAATCAATTTCTCAAGATATTATATTCCAATTTAATCCTTTCACTTCTTATTAATAATGTTAGATGATGTATAATTTATTTATTTATTTATTTCCTATTCTTATATTTAATTTAAAAAGCTGTCCACAATTCTTACCTTGAAAAATAATTTTTAAAAATATTGGGTTTTAAAATATAATAACATCAAAATATATCTTATCAAATAATTTAGTTTTAAATTATATGACAATGATAATGCTAATGTTAATATGATGTATTGAGATACTTAATTTGATTTTAAATTTAAAAATCTCGGTCAGAATGGAGAGTTAGAGAGAACCAAGGGATCATGCAGACTGAGAAACCTGTATCCCTACCACGTAAGTACATAAAGCTGTGAGCAAATTCCATTTTCATGTTATACTGTAGCTTTTTAGTGGCAGGGTAAAGGAGCTACACAGTTTAACACTGACAAGGCAAAATGAATAATAACATTCCATCACTTTCATCCTGATATTGCATTTAGTTTTTTGGTCGTCTTCCATGGATTCAAATTCAAAATTCAAAATGGAATGTGAGTTTTCTCCATCGTCCTCTCCCCCAAGGACCTGAATCATTTCCCTTTGTTTTTTTTTTTTCTGTTGGTGATATGATTTCACCTTGTTATTATCTTTCTCATCATCCATTGTTAGATGTTCAGTTGAGTCCTTGTTAACTTCAGGAAATTCTTACTAGAATTTCATATTTCATACTGTTTTACTTCACTTTGGGTGCATAAGTGGGCATTAGAAAGGATTAAAGTGATGAATTGTGTTTCTCTCATGCTATGCACAACAGAATGAAATTTTGGAGAACATTACTCCCAGATTGCTATGAATGTCTAACCTTGTGTGAAAGTCCTTTGTGTGAACTGGTACAGATTAAGGTAGGGCTAACCCAGAGGAAGTTGCAGGTGGTGAAAAAGAGAGGAAGGAAGTGGAAGCTGATCACCAGTGAATGAAAGACCAGCTGGAAGATCAGAACAGAACAAACGGAGCCCAGAAGAGCAAAAAGGAGCCCAGAGAGTGTTGGGCCGCGGCCCACCATCTCTTGGGCCGCGGCCCAAGATGCCTACACTAGCACAGAAAGTTATGGGCCGCGGCCCACAATCCCTTGGGCCGCGGCCCAGGATGCACAGAGCAGCACAGAAAGTTGTGGGCCGCGGCCCACCAACTCTTGGGCCGCGGCCCACAAGCATATACCTGAGGTCAGAGAGTTATGGGCCGCGGCCCACAACCTCTTGGGCCGCGGCCCAACCCCGAAAATGAAGATTTGCGTTTTTGACAGCTGAGATGATATAAAAGGCAAACCCAGGGTTTTGAAAGGGGGATTCCGAATTGGGAAAGACTGACAGAGGCGGCTGGAGAGGTGCTGAGTGCTGAACCCTGCTAGAATCAAGGAGAATCAAGAGGGTTTGGAGATTAGAGGAGATTTCACTCCAGTTTTCTTAATCCTCTGTATTCATTCCCTTTCTCCACTGTGATTCTGCTATGGCTACTTTTATTCTTGTTATTTGTATTCCGTTTTTGAACATGAGTAGCTAGGTTTCTCATTCTAGGATTGTTCAATTCTTTTGTATGGATTAAACTCGAATTCTTCTTCCTCTTCTTTAGCTAATGGTATATATGTGTTAACTCTTCTCTATTTTCACGGATATTCATGAATTGCTAGCACTATGAATAACATGTTCAACTAGATTAGTCCTTAGTGTGCATCGGAACTTCACACAGAGAATAATAAAGTTCGTTTTCCATCTCACTAATACAACAAAGCTTCCTAAAATTATGTTTTCTCTACTTAAAGAGTTTGATCATTGTTTTTTTTAATGGAAGATCACTGTTTCCCTCTTCAACTTGACTTGTCACCACACTTTTATTGAAAGAGCTCTTTCTTTAATATTCTCCATCTTTATGTTATCTAACCAAAAATTTTGTTTAGTTTTTTTTTTAATTTCTTTTCCTGACATTACATTATAATATGACCTTGCTAAAGTTGTGCATGGCTTCATGCAATTACAAACAAACCTGTCAAGGAATATCTTTAGTTAATATTATGTTCTTTGGCTTTAAGCTGTTTTTTTATGTAATCATATAATAATATAATGACATTTCATTTCATATGTCCTTTCATTTCTTCGTAAAAGACCAAACAGATATTTTAACAAGGGTTAAGGTGCAAAATATATATGTGGTTTTTTCAAAAGTGCATCCAACACTAAATACTTTTTTTAAGTGCAAAAGTGACTATGTGGTTACAAATGTGGGGCAAAAGTCACAGATTCCTTTAAATGTAGATGACGTCCATTAGATTGAAGTTAACTGAGCCAGCTGTTGTTCAAGTGTCATTAATAGCTCATTGAACACTTTCAACTGTAAAGTAAATCGATTTATGAGACAGTGTAAATCGATTTACAAAAATCTGTTCGAAAGCAATTATGTTTTACAAATTCAAAGTAAATCGATTTATCATATTGTTCAAATCGATTCACCATGACAACTAAATTTTATAACACAAGGTAAATCGATTCAATGTATAGACAAATTGATTTACATAAGCCTAGCCAAGATAAGACAAACTTTGAAGAAGTGGTAAATCAATTTATGATCTAGGTAAATTGATTTAACCCATTGTAACAACAATGATAAGCCGATTTACCAAAAAAAAAAAAAAAATCAATTTATCACTTGTCACTGTTTTATGTCCGTTACGAGGATTTTTTCAAATAATGATTTATATTATTTTTCATTCTAAACCTTATCTAGATTGATTCCATTTTATTAACAATGGCTATGAAGCAAAATTCAGGGATCATATCAAGGTAATGGACGGAGAAATTCAAAAGGCAAGAATCCCGCCAACAAAAGCAGAAAAATGCCCGATTGTGATCAAAGCTTCCAATGACTCTCCAACAGATATATTTTGGCCATCATGAATGCTTCCAACGGTTACCAATTCTACTTACAACATTGAAGATGAGTCCATGGAGCTTCCTCTTGATTTCTTATATTTCAAACCTTGCATCTCTACTCAACCAATTCCTCCCTCTCAGTTGAGACGATTGGGGATCATAAATGTTGGGGAGGGGGGGTGAGGTTGTTGTGGCCTTAAATGACAACTCCACCCCCAATTGCCACGTATGAAAGTGTTCAATGAGCTATTAATGACACTTGGACAACAGCTGGCTCAATTAACTTCAATCTAACGAAAGTCATCTACATTTAACGGAATCTGTGACTTTTACCCCACTTTTGTAACCACATAGTCCTTTTGCACCTAAAAAAAGAACTTGGTGTTGGGCACACTTTTGGAAAAACCACATGTGTATTTTTGCACCTTAACCCTTTTAACAAATCATTTTTGGTGGCCACTATTCTCTATTTTGCTTACTGTAAATTCACAGGTCAATAGTATAGCCATAGAAAGAGTGTCCTTATGGAATAACAAGTGAGCTAATTAATGTAACAATGTTCTTAACTAGGTTGAATAAATTCATATGAGATTAATCAACTTAAATGAGGAATTTTTATGAAAACAATAAATAAAACAATGAAAATTGGAAAATTGGTTCTAACTTCAGGATATTAAAGGCTTGGGATTACTTCTTTCCCATTATATTTCATGGAACTATGCAATTCAATCACTTGTATTAGTTAAATGAGTCAATATGCTAGTCAAAGGTTCTAAAATCATCAACCCAGCTCACTCAAGTTAGGATTGATTCTTAATCTGCATTAAAATATTCAATCTCTTGTTTATAATTAATGAGAACCATTTTTCCAAATCAATCATTCAATAGACTATGCTAGGTTGTTAGAGATATCTCTATTTTAACAACAAACCATTCATTTAATCCATAAACTTCAAATCTAGCATGAGTTTTCTTAAATTTTACAATCAAAATAGCTCTCTCAAACATTATTCAATTGAACAAATATAATCATGTAGTGTCAAGCACAAGATAGCATTAAGTATAAAGAAAAATCAGCATATATTCTCATTAACTAATAAAAGTAAGAAAATTTACTAATCTAGTACTTCCAATCCATACAATGAGTAAAAGTAATCATAAATGAAAGATTTAGCTAGACATAATTTGAAACAAACCAAAACTTAACAAGGAATTCATGTTCATAGCAATATCTTTCAGAAAAATAGAGAGGAAAATGAAGAAACCATAGAAAGTTCACAAAGCTCTTCAAGAATCTTCCTCCAAGCTTTCAATCTTCATCAAGAACTCTCTCCCAAGGAAGTTTACTTTCGTGCCCAGCCTCTCTAGAGTCTAGAATGATGAATTTTGGCACCTCCAACTAGGCTAAAATCCCTCATATGAGTCACGTTTTTGAAACACATAGTATTAGTTTTGTATATTTGCATTTACTTTGCCACAGTGAAACAACAGCAAACACAGTCAAACAAAAAGGTCCATTTTCAGGATTTTTTTGCTTTTTCTTTGTCATAGTGAATCAAAAACGACTGTGAGTGTAACCCCCTACCATAATAACCATATTTATAGTTTGAGAATGCGTCATTAAGTTGAAATAGAGACCAGTGGTTAACTTAAAACTTTTCCAAAACTTGTTTAGTGCAGTCTCGCGTTCACATCTCGAATATAATTGGTCTGACCAGTTCGGTTTCATTTATACATATTAGAGTGCAACCAAAAATGCTCGACAACGCTCAGGTTTCGTTACTTAATAAAGGGTTTACAACGCTTAGTTTCCCATACAGGGGATTACACAACACTATTCAATATATACAACATGTGCAACTAATCCCCAACAAAATATGACAACCAACTACCAAAATTAAAACTTCTAGCTAGGAGCTCTAACTGCCCTTCGTCACTTGCTTTTCCTTTGAACCACTTGCCCTTGCTGTAGGTTAATCATTGGAAAGAATGAGATTCAAAAGAATCCCAGTAGTAACAATTCACTTATAACATGTACAATCACAAAGCATGTAAGCAAATCACAACAACAACAACAACAACACAACGGCATTTCTACAACAGCTTTTGCTACATTCACAATGGCATATTTCACAACAGCATGTCTCACAACAGCACAACAACGATATTTCACAACGGCAATGTTACATCATGGAATATTCAATGAAATGACATACATGCACGGCATCATACACAGAATAAGAGAGACAGTCACTACCTTGTTCTTTCCGCTCATGCACTGGCACTGGTTTATCACGTGCAGGGAAAATGTCAAATCCTATAATTAGAATTTCAGCGACAGGTTATTACTTAATCCAATTCTTTAATTCAAATACTCAAGTTGGTTATCATTAGAGACATTAATCAAATCAACTAAGGAGTTAAAGTGGTCAATTAACCTAAAAGTCCAATTCCTAACCTCAAAGTTCAACAATACTATATTATGCCATTACATCTTCAGTTTTCGCATAAGAGACCAAATCTGCCAGAATTTTCTCCAGACTTTGAAAAATCATATTTAATTCTACAAAAATCTAAATGAGGTGATCTCAAGTCCTATGGAAATCTATTGAAGTCCTCTTCATAGGAAAAATATGAATCATTACTGGAAATCACCACAAAATTCCAGAATTACACAAAATCCCACACTGCTCCATAATTAAGTCCAGTTTCGACATCAAACTTTGGGCAACCAGAACTCACAGCTCAAAAAACGAAATGACACAAATTATATGTCCATTTTGAGGCTTAGAATGTGAGATTTAAGACTGGAAATTTTCATAATTTTTAGAGATCATTTGGTTATCCAAAAACACCACACAAGTAGAGTACCTCGCTGGAATTCTGTTCAGGCTGAAAACCCAAATTTACACTTTGAGTTGCAATGACCCAAAATTCACAACCCAGGGCTATTCCCACCTAATTTTTCGTGTAGAACACAATGGTAACATCAAAATTAACAAATTCCCACTCATTCTCCATGTCCTGTTTTGGCAGAAAAATCAAAATAAATTCCAATAATTACCAACTTCCAATTTCAGCATCAAACTTATGTCAAATGGTTTCCAATCATCATAAACCACCAATAACATAACCAAAACATCATGAATTACCCAAACCCTTGTTTAGCCAAAATCAGGGCAGATTTACACATGCCAAAATTCTCATTCAACCAACACAACCAATAGCTCAAATTGATGCTAATACTCACCTCTTGCTTTTCCTTAAGTTCTTTCTTTGATTCTTCAGCTTTTGTTCTTGCAAGGTGGCTGAAAACTCCTCTTCTTCAAAAACAAAAACCATAGAAATGAAGCTAGGGAAGAGAGGAACAAGTTTCATGAAGGGTCTTTGAGCATAAGAGGTGATTTACCAAGTGAAAGTGGAGCTAAAAGCTCACCTTGTGTCTTTGTTCTTCAAGCTTCACTTTCTCTTTCCTTTCTTCCACCTTAGCCGACCTTCTTTGTGTGCGAGAGAGAGAGAGTATTATGTGTTTAGATCATCCAAGTTCAGCCACTTAATATGCTTGGCCGAATATCACCAAAAAATAAGAGAAAAACCACATGTCACCTTCTTATGGCTCCTTGTAAAGTTGTCACCTTTCTTTTTTTCTTTTTGTTCCCTCCCTTTTTCTATTCATGCCTATGGTTGGCCGACGTTTACTCCTCAAAAAGAAGAGGATGCATATTAATTAATTATTCACTTCCTCTCTTATGATATGCCTTTGTTTTGGCCGAAATGTTTGACTTAGAGAAAGTGATTACATTGATCAAAAGCTCCATTTCTCTTGCCTCTTTGTTTTGGACGAAGTCCTCAAGAAAAAGGGAGAAGAGATGTTGACCAACATGCTCCCTTCTTGCTTCCTTCAAGTCAAGCCACAATTATTGACTTTTCAACTCTTTATTTTACTTGGCTAGAATTGCCTTCTCTTGGCTCTCTTTATTCATACAAAATAGCTTCTTGGAAGAGAATAATGATCTCTCAAAAATATTCTCTTACACCTCATTAGTTAATATAATTTAATTTCCAAAAAAATCACATGATTAGTTGACTTTTATGTCATCTTTTCCAGGGGTACTTCTGTTATTAATCCCACTATCTATTCTATACATTTAGCCCTTGAGTACATTTTGGGATATTACAGTTTCCTTTTGTCATACATAAGTCATGGCCCTTTGAAGAAGAAGATGATCTTATAAAATCTCATCTTGCAATATAAATATTTAATTGCCAATTTTGCATGTGAAACTTGAATAAATTCATAACAAAATTTCCAGAGGTAATTCTGTCATTAATCCCACCATCTATTCTGTACATTTAGTCCTTGAGTATATTTTGGGATATTACAGTGAGTGTCTTCATGATACTTCTTTGATCTTCATTTTGTATTTTGTTCTTCTTTTCAGTGCTCTCAAATATCCTTGTAAGCTTCTACATTTTATTCACAACCTCCAACAAGAAAAAGGAGTTTGAGTTTTCTACTCTCTTCATTTAAATCAAAACTTCTATACATTTAACTAAAAGTTTTATAGTTGCAAAAGTATTTTCATCACATCACATTTTTCTATATTTGTATTAATTTTATGCTCAATTTGAGTTCAAAACCAGCAAATATATGGAAAAAAAAAAGTGATGAAATATATGAATTTCTGAATGTTAATAGCTATCGATTCACCAACAATATCTTGCGAGTGTTGGTAAGTAATTAAAAATTTATTTTTGAAATATTTTATTAAAATAATAATTCTTTAATAACTTAAATATCAATGTTATTAACAAATCTTCATGCGAAATTTATAAGTCAATTTTTAAAATTAACAAATCCTCTAGAAGTTTATAACTTCACTGGGCATACCCTTTTTGAGTATTAAAAACTCAAGGTGGTACACATATAGAGATATTTGAGACTTTCCGTTGGCAACACACACACACACACACACACACATAATTTCCTAATGTATTATATATTAATGAATAATTTTTACTCTAGAATTTTAATTAAATCAATACATTTTCTTAGAATATAATTCATTAATCTAAATATATTTTTATGGATGTTTTTTATATTGGAAGTAAACTAAAACTTATATTTTGAAGATAAAAAATATATTTAATTCCAAAAAAAATTATTTGAAACCATTCATATAGTTTATTTCAGATAATATTACCAAACGTTCTTTTATTAAAAAAAAGATTAGCATTATTTTTTTTATTTATAAAAGTTTGAATTTATATAGGGAAAAAATAATATTTACTAGAAATTATCATTAACTTGTAATTATTGAGAAGTATACCATATATCAAAATAAAAATTTAGAAATAATAAATTGATATAGAGCAAATCGTGTCCTTTGAATGGAAAGGGTTATGTTATAGAGCTAAAGGGGTTGTTATAAATTGGCATGGTTAACATAAATAACAGTTATTCACTAATAATTGTGAACATCCCTTGTAAAATACCTAAATTAGTAACGTTTGTTTCCTAATAACTGTGAAGAGATAATTTTTTTAAAAATATTTTTTGGCTACATTGCCCTAACGATTAATTTTTTTTAAAATTCAAATATAAAAAAGTAGTAGTGGTTTTCAGTCATCACCGTTACTTTTATCCTCCTCCTCCTGCCCCCCTTGTCATATCATCGACATCTAAGTAAGTAGATGAAGGGTTTGACAAGAAGTGATCATATATAACCTAATTGTGATTAAGGATGAGGTCCAACTTCATGTTCAGACTATGGGTGTATCTAGTAAGATGCCATGTGAAGCAGTCAAGGATGGCCAACGTCTGTAGCAAAACCTCCATTTGAGGAGGTGGTAGTGGTGGTGGTGGAGGAGGAGTATGTGGTGGTGGTGTGATGGAGGCGGTGGTGGAAGAGGAGGGGCTTGTAGAGGAGGAGCGTGACGATTACAAGGAGGAGGGCGAACGGAAAGAGTTCTCTGGCGTCTGATCATGATGAGGGAGAGAAGGATGAGGTTATGAAAATGTGCTTTTAGAAAAGTACTAAGAACAAAAGGAATAGATTAGTATAAATTGGCTTGAATATTTTGCTCTAAAGTATTTAACTTAGGAGAACTGGTATTGGTGTTGGATCGAATGAGGTTTTGAAAAAGTTCTTTTTAGATTTGCTTTTTTTACATGACAGTTTTTTACTATGAAATGATGTTTTTGCCGTTCATACTTTATGGTCAATAGATATAACTATTATGTTTGCGTTTTTGCTAATATAAGGTTGGAAAATGAATTATTTGTAAGTGTTATATGATGGTTGTTTCGAAAGAACTGTCACTTTTGTGATTAAATAAATGACGGTTATTAACTACAATCATTATTGTTGTATTTTCGTGAATTCGGCCTCACAATATATGATGGTGTACATAATTAACCATTACTTTTAAGCGTTATATATCCTTGTACGACCTCCATCTTGATATACCATAATGTTTATTAGTTGTAACCGTTATGTATTAAACGTTGTAAATGTGCAAACCTGTAGGGTGCAATAGAGGATAAATTTCTTTTGAAACAGATTAATTAGATCTACAAAGATTGTCTATTCTAGCACTCACATACTCAGATCTAAGTATTGCATGCCAATTTGCAACACTCTGAATGATAGTTGTATCTAGCATTCCACAAATAATTCAACAACGCGTATGGCCTTGGAGTCACTAGCTCGTTCAAGTAATGCCATTTTTAAAATATCCCAAAATAATTGATCTGATATTGCAGTTTTTAATTATACTCTAAAATTTATAAAAACATTAATTTTCTATTCCATGAAAGCTTAAATACAAATGACAAATTTGTGTAATAAATCTATGAATAGAAAATTAAAATACCCCAAAAGAAAATTACTTACATATACTTTTTGAAAGGAATTAAATCTATTAATTTAGGAAAGTCAGGTAGCTCATCAAATATGAAACCATTTGCAATGGTTTTATTTTTCTAATAGGCAATATGACAACCAAGATTCAAATGTCAACTTCTAGTACTTATTGTCCTCTTGAATTTCTCTGCTCGAGCCACAATTAATTTTTTTTGGGGTCTGAATAGACCACGATTAATAATAATCTCTTATATTCTTATATAAAGGTAATAGTTGTCATAAAAAAACTTTAGATTGGTGGTATAAATAAAAGATACAATACAAAAAAAGAATTATTGAAATGCTGCCAGTACGGTTATTAAAAGAAAAATTCCACCCTTCTAGGTTAAGTCATCTTGATTTTTTTAAATCGCAAATTTTTAGAATATATTTCTTGTCAAAATTAATTTCATGGAATTCTACCACCACAATATGCCATGGATTAAAATTCCCGTGAATTAATCTTATATAGGTCAAAGTGGTTGTGAATCATATGTTTAGATACCAAAAGAGGAAAAAAAAAATGAAAATCAAGATCAATAATTTAACAAAAATATATTTTTATAAAAAAAATTTATTTTTATTTTTTTACTATGTTGTTATTTCGAAATATGGTTAACGCCTTATTTGACCTCGGTTGATTAACATTAGTTGAAGTGAATTTTACTACATGACATGTTGTGATCGGAGAATTCTATAAATTTAATTCTAACACGAAATTTATTGCAAAAATTTGACATTTGAAAAAAGTAAGATGGTTTGACTCTAAAAATTATATTCTTTCTTCTAATAGGTTTTTAGGTAAGCATCTCAATAATATTTCCTTTCATTTATACCAATATACCAATAATATACGAAGTTCTTAATATAAGAAGCAATACTAAGACTTCAGATATGACTAAAAGAGATTATCTTTGGTCCTCTCATGAACAGAGAAATCCAAAAACTCAATAAGGTCAAGAAATAAATACTTTCAGTCTTGAATGCGTGATAGGTTATTTTCTAATAATACAATGCCATTGAAATGGTGTTTTTATAATTAGACAGTATTCTATTAGATAGTCAAGACTAAAAATTTTTATTACTTAGGCTCGGTGGCTTTTTCAATTTCTCTGATCAAGAGATAATGACAATTGAAAATGTTCTGGCAAAAAAAACACCATTGAAAATGATTTAATACAACTTATTGATGATCTATTGATTGAGCTAATAGATTTAATTCTTTTCTTGATGGATAAGAAATATAGGAAATTAATTTTCCTTTTGTGTGATTCAAGTTCCTGTTTATAAAATTATTAAATGATTTTTTCGTTACATATGTGGTTTTATTGAATAAAATACTATATCCTTATAATTCTTAACGTATCAATAAATCAATAAAATTGGTAATATCATAACTTTATTTTGGGATATAAAAAATGAAATTCTTTGAATGAACCAGTAACTACTTAAGAGATCATGCAGATTATTGTCGAACATCTTTAGACAATGAAGTTACTACCATTATTAAGGGTGTTGCAAATTGGCACGCAATTGTACATTTTGGTACCTGGAAAGTTATTTTAGGCGACTATTTTTATACTGTTTCTGATCTCATCTGTTTGATAAGAAATTTATCTATCCATTATGGGATTTGACGGTGAAGGTATGAATTATAAGGTGACACATATAATTTATAAACTGAATGCTAGGACTTTACGTGACATCAAGTGTGGTTTTAACTTAACTATTTATCATTTAATCATTAAAATGCATATAAAGTTACTTGTATTTGATGCAAAACTTATTAATATAAGTGTTATCAAAATATTTTAGATTTTGTCCAGTTATTATTATATTAAATGTCTTGGTCAATAGAATATAGAACAAATAAGAAAGAGTTGAAAGCTAACGATAGTTAGTTGCTTGGTTATTGTTTGGAGTTTGATCTATGGCTTTCATTCTTGTTGTCATGAACAATTGTACGATGTAAAAATGCTTCGCTGAATTTTCAGTGAGTCAATGCCGTATTCTTGGGTTGGCATATGATTCAAGCTCATTCTAGTAATGGGTTAACATGTTCATAAGATCAACATGCATTTTATACGACTTATCTGTTAGATAATTTAATATATTATAATTATTATGAATTAGGTCATTAATTAAAATATCCTGAGTGTGGCCTGTAAGTCAGATTTAAGCCCAATTCAAGATTAGGGTTATGGGTTATTAATGTGATTTTTTTGAAGGTGAAAAATACGCACTTGAGTTCACGGCCAAATGAGATGAGCATAAGAAAAACCTAGTCTGCTCATCTGAGATTCCCTGACTGGTGACAGCTCCTAACCCAGTTACCATCGCTATGCCTCACAACCAGTCAGAAAGAGACCTGACAATTATCTTCTATCTTCAATGCCTTTTGCAGCTCTCTCTCATCAAGATTTGTGAATTCTCTGTCCGATCAAAGCTTAGCAATGGTGAGAGATAATTCTTATAATTCTTCCGCTATTGATATAGGAAAATTTATGTACTCTAATTTGTTATTTATCTGTGCTCATGAATTTTGTCTACATTCAGAAAAGAATTTTTTAAAATTCTTTTTCTGTCATTTTCCCTTTTATATATACTGGCGATTGAAATATGAATTTAGAGGACATGAGCACAAAACTATCATCTGTGACATTACGATACTCTCCCTCTCTCTCACAAAAATCAAATCAAAGTGCTTAATAGTAAACTACTAGGATAATCATTTTTCAAAAATTCTTTTTTCTTTTTCCTCGATGAGAAAATGAGCAAAAAGGTTCAACTCTATTTTTCAAGTACCAGCAGGTATCTCCCTACTTAATACATTGAATATAAACTTTACAATAAGCATGCTTCATTTGTTCATGTGAGAAAGTCAGCTTGAATGAAAATAAATTCTAATTATATTTAGACATATTCCAAATTATATTGAGTATTGAATGATATTTATCTACATATTTCATGCTTTGTATTATATCTTAAGTTGGCCCCTTAAAGTAAGACCACCTCCATGCATCCCTCAAATATTTACGTAAGTTCTTAAAACAAGCTTGGTCAAATTAATAGAAGTTACGTTATATGCAAATTAAATGATAAACAAATCTATACTCATGTAATTATTCAATTATTCAACCTTTAAAATAATCATATAAGTTCTTTCAATTAATATATTAATATATCAAAGGACAAAACTTACATCCAATTTCTTCCCGTACAACCAGTTTTAACAAGTGACCCCTGGAATCATCAAACACATCACCATTTAACGCCGTTAGTCTTCCTCTCCTTTCTCACGGTTCTAAGTAAATCTAGGATATGGATTCTCAGCACCAAATTCTCTAGTTCATTTTGCTCCTACTGTGTCTGCTTCCTGCTCTATTTTTTTCAACTTATTCCTAATCACCGCGAAGGTGTGTTGTGATTGCGTTATACCTTTTCTTATTTGATTTGTTGCAATGTACTGCTGCCGGAATACTCTCGTTATGGGATCTAGGATGGCTTGAGATTAAAATAGCCATGCTTTGAATTAGTTGTTGTTAGCTTATTGTTTGATTACACTGAACATATGCCTCATTTGCAAGTGGTAAGTCGATTTCTTCATGGTGAATATTACCAGAGTTGGGCTATTTGCTTACTTCAACTTGTATATTTCATTCAATGCGTCGGGAAAAAAATATTAATTTCTTTATACTAGACATCCCTATTGATTTGTTAATAGAGAGAAGTGAAAGGCATAGTCCTTTGAGTTGATTTGGCGACAATGACAATCATCAATTGAACGGAGACCGAGAAGAAGGGCATTAAAAGGTGATGCATTTAATGAGCTTAGGTGTCACTTATTAATATGCGGAACTTGAGGTAAGTTTTGTTCTATATAAAATAGATTAAAAAAAGATTGAAACATGCATATTTTTCTTGTAACATAAATTTCTATAAATATATCTATGTTAAATATTAAATAATAACATAAGTAACTTATATTTTTTTTCTTAATTCAAACAGCTCTGTTTTTTTTTTGGCCAACAATTCAAACAGCTCACAGATTGAAACTTTTTGTTTTTGTGACGACACAACACAACCATCAAAACGTAAAATATCTATTCGTATTACAATTGTCAGTGACTAACGATAATTTTATGCTAAAAATAATTTAAAGAACAAAAGGTGCTAAACCTCTGAGAAACACTACAAAGGGAACAATAGAACTTTTCACTTTAAGCACAGGCAGGAACCCAGAGGAAATGATGAAGGTGAACGTACAAAAATTTTATGTATATTAGTAATCGCTGGGCTGTTAATTTTATCACTGAAATTAAAATATACTTCTTCATTACCTCTCCTAAGTGCTTTCCCTCACTCCTAACTTTGGTGAAATTAACTTTTCCTGCTCGGTTCTTTCTTTCCTCAATGTAAACTTAGTTGAAATTTCCAAAGTTTCTCAGCATTAAAAATGTAAGATTCATTAAGCAAAAGGAATTCTAAGAAAATGAGTCAAGATAAAATAGAAAAGAGAGTAGTATGCAGAAAGCCTTCACCTTTTAATAGAAACAGAAAAAAATCATCCCATATTTTAGAAGCAAAATATACAGACAGCTGTTATCAACAGAAAGAGAGGATGAAAAGCCAGAACAATAAAGAAAATGACCTTACATGAAGTTCTTCTCGGCGACTCAAGAAACTTCATAGCTGGCTTGGCGATGGAGAAGACGATGGCTACTTGAATTTAGAGAACGAGGATTTCGATATTTGGACAAATTTTATAACCATTTATTGCCCTCACAGGCTGTGACATCTTAATAGCAATAATAATTTTATCTATGCATCCTATAGATATATATTAGTGTGTCAAATGTAACATCCCAACTTTTATGCATAAAAAAGCCCCAAATTTTGGGTCAAGAAGTTCAAGAATAAGTTTGAATTAAGTAGACTATTAATCCCAATTGAGCCAAATGTCTTAAGTATATCAAGAGGAAAAGCCTTAAGATAATTATTAAAATTATTTAAGGGCAGATGAAAATTGAGAAAATAGTATGAAATGTTATTCTTTATGTTGAAGCAACATTTCATACTATCTATGGAGTAAGAGATGTGCCTCATAAAACCAAATGAGAAGAGCATCGTAATTCTTTATGTTGGACCAAGAAAATGGCTTACAAAGATTAATTAAAATGGGTTAATTTAATATGGGACCACAAATGAATTAAACAAACGCCACAATCCCTTGACATACCCCCATCATGTTCATTCTCCCTGTTCATTTTCGAGCAGCAACTGAAACAAGAGAGAGAGAGAGAGCGAGCTGGAGAACGGAGGAGGAAAAACAAGAAAGAAGAGTTGGGTTTTCCTACTTTAAGACCACTTCTAGGCAAAGGTAAGAGCCTAGATTCATACTCTACCTTTAGTTTCTCCATTCAATGAGTATTTTTCAAGATGATGATGGCTGAACTTTGGGGGTTAGAGAGAGAAAATCAAAGAACAAGAAAAATAACTATAGTCAAGTATATATTGAAGCTTATATTATAGATAAATGACATTGCATGTGGCTAGTGAGCTTGCATGTTGGGGTTTGGGACTTTAGTGGATTAGAAACTGAAGAAAAGCTTACTGTTTTGATGATTTTGTGTTGAAGTTATATATAATTGAAAAATCAAGCATGTATAGCTTCTAGAGTACACTATTATGTGTTTGGGAACAATATAGTTTGATTCCATGAACTTTTCCCTCTCCTCTGTTCAGCCAGCCATTGTTTCAACATTAAGGAGATGAGTTTTGTTGAATTTGAGCATCCCAATGAGTTTAGAAGAGGAATTTGTGTAGGAGTAGCCCCTAAAGCGAGCTTAAGACCATAAGAAGTGAAAAATGAAAGTTTGTGACTGTGCAAGATTATTTTAAAATCGTTTTTGGAAGATTTGGATTAGATTTCCCACTTGTTTGATGTTCAAAGATAGGATAAATATATCTTGAAATGGTATAGGCATTCTTAAAGACAAGCCAAGAGGTCTCTATAATGCTATAGAAATGAAAGTGAAATGTATTAGTTTTTCCTTACTCCCCTGTTTGGAAAGCTTTGCTTTAGCTAGAGGGAGTTGGATTTTATTCAATTTGATGGCTCCAATGAATTTAGTTGGAAGTTGTATAGGGTGGGTTTGGGGAAGAAATTCCCAAGTAAGAGAATGAACCAGTTAAGAATTAAAGTAACAAGAGCAAAGTTAGAAAGTAAATTAAAGGGGTTAGACCTTTTTTTTTTTGGGAGGTATTAAATATGCTATCGAAGTATATTGTATATGTACATTAATCTGCCCGATACATATACAGTTCATAGGTTTCATTTTATGCCCAAGCCTTCCGAGAAGCACAGCCAGAAAGAATAAGCAAAAGAAGCAAGTTATAAAGGAGAATCTTCAAAAGGTAGTGAAACTTACTCATATATATAGCTTGTGTTTTGTTGCTTGCATGTTTATTTGCTATGTATGCCTTTGAATATATAATATCTTTGCTTGAGTTTGTATCATGGCCATGTGTATTTGCTTGTATGGTGTGACAGTACCCAAGCTTTGATATTGAGTTTTAAGTTTTTAGGTTAAATAAGGGTATTTTTGGGTCACATGTAGTTCTTAAATGGCTAAAATACTATGATAAGCAACCTTAAGGTGAGATGTGAGATCCAAGGCCACAACTAAAGCTAAGACCTATTTAGTCATAGTTTAAAAATATGACAACATATATCTTATATTCTTTTTCCAAAGTAATATTCATAATATATAAATAGTCTCTCTGTTTGTGTGTTGTTCATTTAAGTTTTTGGGCAACGTATACAGATGCACCTATTTATGAGGCATGCGTGGATTCTGGCATAAACTCTATTCTTTTTTTCCGGAACAAACAATAATTAATGGAGTGGGGTGGCTTTTCTAGGGTAGGACCTCTCTGCTTCTCTTTTCCATCGTCCCCTACTCATTACTTAAATTGAAATTAATGATCATAATTGTCCTTTGTGTGAACTGGCTTGCTCTCTGCCAGTACAGGGACTAAAAGAAACATATATAAGTACCATACTCCATTTTCATGCTATGCCTCTACTGCGAGAAAATTGTGGAATAAAGCTTAACATAATAGATCTGAAAGCTTCTCGACGGGACCTATTTACTCTCCGCAACGGAAGGTCCATCCAATTCTTCCACTACTGCTTCAATTTGAAGATTCAAAATAATAAAGTTGGTTGAGAAAACAAAAAATCCAATATGGTTTCGTAAAGACTGAGAAACTTGTATTTATAACAACGTACATGAAGCTGTAAGAAAAATCCATTTTCATATTAGAGCCCATTTGGATCAAATAATTGGTTGGAAAGGAAAGGAATGTAAAATATTTTACTACAAGTTTTTTGTTATGTAAAGATGGAAAAGGAAAATGATAAATTACAAAATATAAAAAAATAAAATTTGAAATTTGAAATACCTATACTACCCCTAACTCTAATAAAATAAAAAATTGCTCCCTCCGGCTTTTTCCTCCCTCCACCACCGATCAGCATTCATAAAAAAAAGCTGCTGCCTTCTCCCTCCATCTTCATCCCCCACCAGCCTCGCCTCAAATCACTCCTTAGATCGACCAATTTCATATCAACAGCCGCACAAATCCACAGTACTGAGTTCCCAAACCCAGATCGACCACAACCATGAGAGCAGAATAAGAAAGACGAACAGTTGTTTGCTTGCTCCAGTTCGTCGAAGAAGGAAGAAGATGAAGGTTTATTTGGTAATAATCCACAAAGGAAAATCGAATACCACCTACGACCGAAGAAACCAATTTTCCTACGATTAAAGAAAAATTTTCAGCCGTCGGAAAATGGTCTTTGGAGAGCAGGTGCTCCCAAACAACTGCCACCAGTGGAAAATTTAGATTTTTGGTTTTCTTCCCAAATTTTCAGTGATCCAAACAGGCTCTTATAGCTTTTTTAGTGGTAAGGTAAAGAAGCTACACAATTTAGTGCTGACAAGGCAAAGGAATAGGAATGTCACGGAACGAAAAAGACCGTTCCTTCACTTCCATTCTGACATTGCATTAGGCCTAACCCCAATTGTTGGATTTCAGCGTTATTTGGAAAAGCAATTACTTAAGTTAACACAAAGTTGGCATATTGGCTCTAAAAAATAAGGTTATGAAATCTGGACCGAATACTGAATTAGTTGGAGTATTGGGTCAAGGGTCAGTAGATCAAATCAAGGCTAACCCGGGGCTAGACTAATGAGGAAGTGAATATTTTAGGGTTATTTATATGAAATTTTGAATAAAATATTAAAGAAAAAAGAAAAAACCGGTAAAAAAACAGGTCAAACTACGGGAAAACTGATTAAACCGAGGTTCCAAACCAGTCAGACCACCGGTTGGTCGGTTTACAGTCTGGACAGGCTTGTCCGGTCCGGTTTTAAGAACACTGCTAAAAACACATCTATTATCTTTGTCTTTACATCACATATATACTCCCTCTCCATATGATAAGACATTTTTAACTAATACATACATACTAATAAAAATGGTTAAAGCATCAAATTTGTTATAAAATGTAAATTATTTTTGATATTGTCCTTATTAGCAACACTAAACTCTAACATCATATTAATTTATATTCTATCTTACTACTCTTATTAAATATGGGTATATGTGGAAAAAATATATATAATGTTCATTAAAATTATCAAAATATCTCTTAAAAATATCTTCTAGAAGATGTCTTACAAAAATAAGACAAGGGGAATATAATATGATAAAAAAATATTGGGAAATCAATGCTAAAATTTGTACATTTTATTATGATGGAGACGTCAACAAAGACATGATCACATGAGCATTTCCAGTTATTGCATGAAAGTGTGTATTTGGTATAACTTATTTAAGGCCAATAAGCCCGATTTGTTGTGATAAGCCCAAAACAAAAACGCAACCCATTATCAGAGTGTTTGGCTGAGTTTATTTAAAAAATATATATATATAAGCCCAAATTGAAAGCATTTTGAAAAAGCCCCATCAGCCAACTTATTACATGGGGGTTTTTTTTTTTGGTCGAAAGCTGATTTACAAGGTGTCCATTTTTTTTTAATTATCCTTATCATCACATAATGTCACTACAGTGATTAACTGTTTTTTTTTTTTTGGATACAACGTATTGAGAGGATCAAAGAAGACAAAAAGGCTACGAGTTTTGTTAAATTCAATGGATAAATTTTTTTTTATCCTAAATATTAAAGTCTACCCTGTTAGCAAAAAAAAAAAAAAAAAGAAGAAAAAAGTCTACCATGTTTTCAAATTTATGGGATATGTGATTCAATTAGTTATGTTATAATTTTATGTGAAATTATGAATTTTGGCATCACATTTTCTAACTTCGATTTTTTTCACTAATTTTTAATTTTAAATATCTTTTTTTTTTATAATTAACACAAAAGCACTTATGTAATCGTCAATCCAAACAAGTTTTTATTTTTAAAAAGCACTTATATAATCGTCAATCCAAACAAGTTTGACTTATGAAAAATCATTTATTTAATCGCTCATCCAAACATAAATCAAATTACAAAAAATGACTTTTCTATTAAGTCATTTTTAATAAGTCAGAATCATAATAAATCATTTTTCCTACCGCTATCCCAAACGCACACAAAGTCGTGCATTTTGAACGCAAAGCAACCTGCACCGTCACTCACTTTGTGTCTTTTTGGCAAAGGAAATGCAGCTTTATAATTAACCTTTCATGTCACTATTTTATGAAAGATAAAGTCATTAAAGAAAATAAAATGATACCCCAAGAGTAAATCCCATATTTTTTTTAACTGAACCCCACTATGCATAGGTGAGAAAATTACGAATTTAGTTACTTTAACGTCGAAATTTTTTTAGTGTTAAAAGAAAAAAATATTTTATTTTCTTAAGGACATAGTGAAGATGTTAAAGTTATTGGAGACGAATTTATTTAATTATACCCTAATAATTTTCAATTTTTAGGAGTAATCATATTGATAAGCTTAACACCTGTCTAAACACATGAAGCATGAGAACAGAATAGCAACACTCAACACAAAGTTGGTCTAGCATAGTGTAAGGCCCCACTAGATCCCTCTAGGTCTCAGGTTTAAATCTTAGAAGAAATATTTGTGTTGGGAGGGGAAGCCGTGAACCCCAAAACTTGAGTATTTAGTTGTTCGGATACTTGATAATAAGATAGAGAAAAGGCGTGAGATAATGGCTGAAAGAACATAAAAAAGTATCAACACTCTATCTCAGCAAAAGCATGCGAGTCAGAAAACAAGTAAAAAACAAGATGGAGGGAGAAAGAAACTAGCACAAACTGAGAATTGCAACTCTACCCTAATTGGTAATTGATAATATATTACCACTTCTGATATTTAATACTCTCTCTAATTCTTAATATAAAATCCAATTGACATGTTTGGAAAAATTAAAGAAGCTGAATATATTACTTTAAAGTATTTATATTTATTATTTTTATACCAAACTAATTTGTCTAACTTATAAAATAATATATAATCAAATAATATTCTACATATGCTATGATTAAATTACTTATTTAGCTTCTTTAATCTCTAAAAAAAAAAAAAAAAACAGTCAACTGGTATTATATTAAGGACCGAAGGTAGTATTACTAATTTGAAAAAAATTAAGGTAATGAGATTATTTAGTTATAACATATGTTACATGATATTTCTAAAATAACTATGTCTATTATTAGATTATATATTATTTTATAAGTCAGACATATTAGTTTGGATAAAAATGATAATTTTTTCACTTTACATTAGTTTATTTAGATTTTTTAATTTTCCCTTATTAGACACATCTGGGTATTATATGTATTAACAAAATCTGAGTCATGAAATATAACATTCCCTATTCTCAAATTAAAATCAATAACAAACAATATTATATTTCATGATTCAAGTTTTATAAATTTCATAATGAAAGACATATTCAATTAAGATTATATAATTATTTCTAGGTTTAAAGTTTTATTACATTGAATATTTACCCAAAAAAGAGCTCAAAGATGTGTTTATGCATTTACTAAATTAGTGCCTGCTTATATATTTGGAACTAACATAATCCAATTGCTGAATTGAACTTGATGCTTTGTCTACCAGGAAAGAATAGAAAAGCATTCGAGAAAGTGGAAGAGAGAACATAAAAAATATTTTTTTTCTATAATTCTAATATTGAAAGAAAATAATAAAGGAGAAAAAATTAGAGAGAAAAAGATTTAAAAAAATAGTTTATGATGCTAATTATACTACAAAAATATTTTTAGACATGTTTCCATGAGAATCTCTATTCGAATATCTATAAGACAACACATTATATATATTATATTTGATTCTCACTTACCCATGCATGGCCAATACTGATCTCTCTGCCCGTACAATTAGGCGCTCTTCAGTTTTAACATTATTTTGTTTTATATATTAATATATAAATCTCTATCAGGCTGTAGTTAAAGTTCAGTTTGCTCCCAGCCATGAGTGTTTTTATAATTAAGCTTTCCATATCAAAGTTGGCATATTAGTTACGAGCTTAATTGTTTGGTATCTGGGGTTCTTCTTGAAATGCATGGCTAGCTAGGGTTTAATGCTCGCATCCTATTTTCTATGAATTTATGTTTCTTGTGGTTGACTGGTTTGATGTGGAATATGGTGACTCACTGGTGATGATCTCATATGGCTTTCTTCTACTTTTCCTTTTTTTTTTTTTTTTTTTTTTTTTTTTTTTTTTTGTGAATGGCATGATTTTTGAACCCATATGAGTTTTTAGTGAACTTTATCGTTGTTATATTTTTGTTTGTCTTGATTATAATTGATGTAGCCTTGATATAATGTGAACTAATATCGGCGTTTGATTTTGATGCAATACTGCTTAATATCAATACTTAATTCGTTTCTCTTTATTATCTACAAAATAAAAGATATATGAATAAATTTTATAGAAAGATTACTTTTTATCCTCAATATTAGATTTAGGAGGAAAATATATAAAATAAATTAAATAGATTTTAAATATCTATAGATTTTATCTAATAAAATTCAAAATATACACATATTTAAGTTTAAAAATATGCACTTATCAAATAGTACCTACTTACTTTGGTTCTTATATATAAGGACAACTATCAAAATCTCGTGGTTCAAAATGTTAATTAAAAATAATAAATGTGTAAAATATGTATTTTTGTTTCCAATTATACCTTTATTTATAATAAGGGTACATAAAAGATAATAAATAAAAATTCATTGCATAGATGATGAGTGACTAATATTTAATAAGGGTAGACTAATTTAAAATTTCAAACTAAGGTGATTTTTTTCTTATATTAAGGACCACCCCTGCAAGAGGAAATGATCCTTATAGAAAAGAACAAGAAGGAGTACTAAATATATATCATATATATTTTGGTTTTAATCGAATTATTTTTCTAATAACCGAACTAAACACACAAAAACCAAAATTTTTTTAAAATGAAAACAAAATCTTCAACTGAAAACTGAATTAAACCAAACAAAAAAATCAAATTGAGTTTAGTTTAGTTTCAGTTTTGGTTCTAATTTGCTCACCCTGATTGAATCCGTGAGTTGTCTGATCTTGCAGCTAGAAAATTCAACATTCTCTTCTCTTGCTCTTAATATCCCAATAACCCCAAGACTTGGTTGCAAGCTTAACCATAGGCGATCTCAATATCTTCCCTTCATCATCTCTGGCTATTTGCTCTCTTAATAACTATGGCAGCAAAAAGTCCAGAAGCCGCTAAACCTGATTCTTTGCAAGAGCTCTTCATGAAATATGATGAAGAGCTATCACCAGAATGCCAAAATCTCATTGCCACCTTACCCAAGCATTTCGATCGGTTATCCGATGACCAGCTCTACCAATACCAAGGTTTCTGGAACCTCAAGAGGGTAATCCAAGGAATCCTCAATTGCCAGAACCATTTCCAAGCCCATGACTCTGATATTATCATTGTCACCCCACCAAAATGTGGCACCACCTGGCTCAAGGCCCTCACTTTCGCCATTATCAACCGAAAGACATGTAATATGAACCCAAATCTAGACCCAATCGAGACTATGGCACCACACCCTCTCCTCACTACCAACCCTCATGATTTGGTGCCAAACTTTGAGTTTCAACTCTACTTTAACACCGACAATCCTGATCTTAGCTCACTCCCTTCACCAAGGTTCTTTTCAAGCCATTTGGCGTACATTTCATTGCCAGAATCAGTAAAACACTCAAGATGTAAGATAGTGTACTTGTGTCGAAACCCTAAAGATGTGTTCGTCTCATTATGGAACTTCCTGAATAGACTAAGACCAGAGGTGCAAGAGTTCAACAAGATCGAGTATTTGTTTGAAGAGTTTTGTCGAGGAGAAATTTCTTGTGGGCCGTTTTGGGATCATGTGTTTGGGTTCTACAAGGAGAGTTTGGAGAAGCCAGAGAAGATAATGTTTTTAAAGTATGAAGAGCTTAAGGGTGAGCCAGTAAGGGTTTTGAAGGACTTGGGAAAATTTTTAGGATATAGTTTCTCTGAGGAAGAAGAAAATGATGATGTTATGGGTGATATATTGAGGCTCTGTAGTTTTGAGAATTTGAGTAATTTGGAAGTAAATAAAAGTGGAAAATTGAAAGTTGGGCTAGAAAATAAGGCTTTTTTCAGACGTGGAGAAGTTGGAGATTGGAAGAATTTTCTCACAAGTGACATGATCAATCAAATTGATGCTATTACTGAAGAGAAGTTTGGAAAATATGATTTGAAATTTTAGGCTCAAGTGATGCCTGAACACGTTATATAATAGACATTTTAAGATAATAAATGTGTGGTTGCTCTCAATTTAGTTTTTCAGTTACTCATATGCGCATCAGCTATTTACTTTCTTTGTTTCTGGTTGTAAGAATCTATTGTTTGAATCATATGGATTAAAAAACGTAACATTATTTTCCTATTTTTTTAATAAAAAAACGTCTTAAATAGTTATATTTTGGGCTGGGTTGGATGTTGCTACTTGTTGGCTTGCCCGCTCTAAGTGGAGAGTTGGGCCATGGGGCGAGATCAAGGGCATTGCATGAGGCTGGTTTCACAAAGTTAATTGTTATAAGTCTATAGAATTCGTTATATTATCTATCCATCCAATATATCTTTAGAAAGCATGTAGTAAGAGTACTTTCAGCCAATTCTGTTAACGGCATCCACTGATCTCACTTTGCTGCTTAAATTCGCTTAGCGGTGAGAGATAACCCAGCTCCAAATGCATCAAACCATTTACCTTAAAGCTTAATTGTCTATCATTAAGACACCCGCTGGAAACCGACTTCGCACTGAAGAACATAAAGCTGATTCCCAACAAAAGTCCAATAAAAGGCGACCCAATCAAATTAATTATTATATTTGGATTTATAACTGATCCCCATCATAATCCCATAAAATCAGACTTCCAGTAATATTAGGATTTAAAACTGATTCCCATCATAATCACAAAAGGTTTGCCCGAGTCAGATAATTTGGGCGCTAGAGCTAGATGCATAATTAAAAAAAAAAAAAAATTGTTAAACTCAGAAATAATCAGGGTCTCACAGTCACTCACAAAAATGAATCTGTCGAACAAGCGAAGTCGGAACTCCCCCCCGACCCTGTGCCCTAGCCCCCGACCCTGAGCCCTAACGACGACTGGCGAGAGACGACGGTGAGCAGCGAGTAGCAAGCGACGTCAGGCGAGAGATGACGGTGAGTGGCATACACCTATGTTGGTTGCTGTCTGGTGAAGGCAGAGCAGGCAAAGTCCGAGAAAGTGGATTGCAGGGGTTGTTTGGCTGTTCTTCATTACCTTGCTTTCAACAACTTCTCTACCATACCGTTTTACGAGTATATTGCAAGCTTATAATTGTTTTGCTGAGCATATTACTCTTTTCTTATTGACATACAGAATGTTGGTCCACATTTTGAAAGATGGAATGCTGTTGTTCTTGGCTCCATTTCATTGGACGGTCTCAATGACGACAAAAGGGACTTGACATGGCAGAAATGGTCTTACAAGGTTATTTTTTTGAAACCTTCGTGTGCTTTCTATATCCTCTGTTGCTGTATTTTTCTCAAGAGATTCATTGGAGGTTATGCTTGTTTCAGGTTGGTCTTAAAGGTGAAGACTTGGGTCTTCATTCTCTCAGTACAAATCCATCAATTGAGTGAACTCAGGGATATTGGGTTGCAAAAAGACAGCCATTGACTTGGTTCAAAGTGAGGACCACGGAGACTCAAACTTTGGTTTTGCTTAAAAACTTGATTATATTGTCCTGTTCTTAACTTCTTTAACGTTCACTCTTAACCAATTGGCCATGACACTTCAAAAAGAATGGAGCTGCTGTGAAAAATTTGATTAGAGATATATGGTACAGAATGCAAAATTAAATGAGTGATTTCAGTCAGGTTGGGATTTCAGTCAGATCCTTCGTATAAATGGAACTCACTAGGCTGGAAATGGTAGAGAATGCAACATTAAATTGCTTTTAATTTGTTGTCAGGTTTTCTATGGTCTAACCACTAACTATTTACTGAAACTAGGGAGCTCAAAACTAAAAGATAAGATTAATTAAAGAGAAGTCATGAAGTTTCTTCCTATTGCTGCTACATTAGCTCCTCCAGAACATTCCCTATTTCTTTGTTGCTTAAATTTATATTAGTATAATAAATGGCTGATTTCATTGTTTGCTGCTACATTATTTTGTTTGCTATTCTATGTCAATATGGATTATGGAATCAAATGGTTATTGCTCTCTGTTATGAAGTTAATATTTTTTAAAGCATTGGAGTTTAGTTAGCGTTATTGGAGTTTAGTTCTAGGTTATGTTTGATGAATGGTGCCTAAAATTGTTATATTTTGACTATTTTGATGTTAGTGATGACTTATGAATGATGGTTAATATTTTTATTTTGTTATTGTCAATTAAATAAAAATATTTTAATATGTCCTGTCCGACCTCCGATTGACCCCTTGACCCTGTGCTGCAACCAGTTCATTGCCCGGTCCAGTTTTTCGTTCCTTGATTCCTATCTCCAAGTATGGCAAGCATCCAATGAGACATAATATGTCAAATCAATAATAGTACAAACACATGGGTTATCACTGCATGTGTTCTAAGGAAGGTTGTCAGACGGAAAAAGTACTCTACCATATGATGTTTGGAAGGTGGGCATGATTTTGGTGGATGAACATGTTTGTCAATCATGAAGTCCCTTTGATTATACACTAACTTCTACGATGTCGCTTACATAAGTTTAAGAAAAAGTGTAGGGAACTACAATTGAAGGTTTTGTCACTCTAAAGCGATTGAGTGAGCATTACATGAAGGAGCTCCAAGAGAGTGAGGCTTATCACTTTCAAAACTTTGAGGTTCTAGACAATAATGTCAAATATAAAGTAACTCTACATTCATGGAGGATCCAATTTCAAACAAGCTATTTTTTCAAGAATCTGATTTGCAAATTCTGATAGACGCATTCAACTTTGTCTCTAATAAAAATATTGCAGATTACACCACACATAATGAAGGACTAATTGGTTAATGCTTGTCTGGAAGGTATTGGACATGTTAAGTGTAATACCCCGACTTTTGAGACTTGAGCTTAGAGAATAAGCCTAAAGTTAGTGGATTTTTAAGCCCTGATTTAGCAAGATCCCAAATTGTGATGAAGGGTTAATAACTCCAAAAGTGGATGTGGTTAGTGATAAATAACCCTTTTGTAGAATATGATGTGATTTGGCACTCGAATGTGATTCGTGTATTGTGAGCAGTGCCAAAACCCTGTATTTGAGTTCAATTGTGGATTAACATCCCAATTGACTTAGAATAAAGGGAAGAATTGAATGGGGTATTGTGTTGGAAATGGTGTCATAGTGTGTTTTGATGTCGTGAAGGTGATGCCGTGAAAGTGATTATAGTGAAAGCTGAATTGTCTGTGAATACAGCATAAGCTGTCGTTTGATGTATGGAGGTTGTGGTGTTTTGGGGTTACTCCCGGAAGGGGTAACTAGATTGAGTTGAGCAGAGTGGTAGCCTATGCCGCCTAACTGCTGAGATATTATGGCTCATGATTTTGAGCCTCCGGATATTGTGGTTATGTGATCATAGAGTTTTGTGGCAATCATACGTGGAGGCAATTGCATCTATTTGGCAAATGCATGGTGATTGAGTTGGTGCGGCAACCATGGGATGGGCCGGTTGCAACAATTGTGGCAACGGTGTTGCATCTGTGTTTGTGCCAAAGATGTGGTGCTATTACCTAGATAGGGTAGTAGCAGAATTATATGGTGATTATAAGAATTTCGAGTGTTGTGTGGTTGGAAAGAAACCGGGCACGACACATTAGTCCGTATATGATTTAATAATTGTGATCGAGAAGGCTTGAAGTCAGGCTGAACGAGTTCAGTCTACTTGAATTATGATCATATAAGGTATATGCCTCTCGAGTTTGATACAGAGATCACGTGCATGCAAGAGTGTTTTCGGATACGGTGATCAGTAAGACGATCAAGCGAAAGGCATTAAGCCGTGACGCATTGGTATGTTTTGATTCTTGCGAGAGTCAGACCTATTGCGTATGGGTTGTGAGGGTGGTTTAGAAGGGCCCATCCCAATGTGAAATGAATTGTGAAACAGAGGCTGTCATGAAGAAGCATCCGTAGTTTGTGGATTAAGTTATGCGACAAATTTCGAGGACGAAATTTATTGAACGGGGGGAGAAATGTAATACCCTGACTTTTGAGACTTGAGCTTAGAGAATAAGCCTGAAATTAGTGGATTGCTAAGCCTTGGTTTAGCAAGATCCCAAATTGTGATTAAGGGTTAATAACTCTAAAAGTGGATGTGGTTAGTAATAAATAACCTTTTTGGAGAATATGATGTGATTTGGCACTCGAATGTGATTCGTGTGTGTTGTGAGCAGTGTCGAAACCTTGTATTTGAGTTCAATTGTGGATTAACATCCAAATTGACTTAAAATAGAGGGAAGAATTGAATGGGGTATTGTGTTGGAAATGGTGTCATAGTGTATTTTGATGTCATTGAAATTGGTTTGGAACTTTGGAATGGAAAAGTTGCAATGTTAGGTTTTGAAATGTGAATTGTGTTGACATGTTGAGATTGTTGTGAAAACATGTCAATGTGATGTGAATTTGATTGATTTGGTGTTTCCAATGGATTTCTTGTGAAAATTTATGTGGTAATGATGTTTGGTATGAAAATGAGACCATTGGAAGCAAAGATGCAAAAGCTGAAATTCTGTCCAGTGAAACTCTATTCTGGGTAGTCAGTTTGTGTGAACGTTTTGAATGACCAAATGGTGTCTAAAAATTCTAAAACTTTCCAGTTTTAAAGTTCACATCCTAAGCTTCAAAATGGACATATAATTTGTGCCATTTCGTTTTGTGAGCTAAGAGACATGACTGTCCAAAGTTTGGGATGGAAACTGAACTCTGTTTTGGGGCAGTGATGAGTTTTATGTAATTTTGGAATTTTGTGGTAATTTTGGATAATGGCCCATATTTTCCTATAAAGAGGACTTAAATACCTTTCATTTGGCTTTAGAAACACCTCATTTATATTTTTCTAGAATTAGTTATAATATTTCAAAGTTTTGGCAGAAAATTTGCCAGAAAATCCGAAAATGGGAATTATGACATCATCGAAATAAAAGATGACATCAGCATGGAATTAAATATTTTCTCATCATCTTGAACTCTCATTTCTGACGTGCTGAACCAGCTAAAACTAGTAAGAGAAAGCTGAGAGATCTTAGAGAGAGAGAGAGAGAGGAGAAATCTCATAAGGTAAGCCGATTTCTCTGATGATCTAGCTCCTAACGCGTATAACCTTGCTCCTAAGCTTCTCTTTCATGTTCTTTAAGGTGTTGGAAGCTCAATTTTCATGGTTAAGAAGGGATAGGGTTTCAGCACTTTTGAGAAAAGCTAGTGGGAGCTTGAGTTAACTTCCAAACTCTTGTGTATTGACTATTCTGGCTGCTGTGGACAATTTAATCGGTGAAATTTCGCTGGATTGTCATTGGTTTAAAAAATGGAAACTGGGTGTGTGGGGCTGTTATGCTGCCCAAAGTGGTACTAAATGATAGTTGTAACCTAATGGAATAGTCAATAAAGTGGTTAGGAGTAGAAAGAAACGCGTTTACGGAGCCAAAACTGAAAAACCCCAATTTTCCCCGGAATACTTGAGAATTTCGGCCAGCTCTAGAAATAGTTCTTAGAGTTGGATTTTCAATTATTTGATGATTCCATTGAGTTGAGGAGCCAAAATTAGGTGGGGTTACAGTTGGGCACTTTTTTGGAAAAGGCTGAAAAAACATAATTACGAAAACGCCCCTGAAACCCTTAAAGTGGGGCTGCCAAGGGTAATTTTGTAATTGACATTGAATTTGATAATTTCAAGTTCAGAAATGGATTCCTTGAGCGAAAATATGTTAGAATAGGCCATGTCAAAATTTCAGGAAAAGTACAGCCGAACCGGGTGCGGTGGGGCCGAGTCGAGTAGAGCCGGGAATTCGGGCCGAGCCTGTCAGGCCGAGCCCGTTTAGGCCCGAGCCCTTCAAGGGCCGGGCTTATGATTTAGAGGCTAAAAAGAGAAGCAGGCCTAAAAGGGCCGGCCCTGTAGGACCGGCCCTGCAGCCCTGAGGGCCAGCACTTTTAGGCCCGTTTAATATTTTTTTTAAAATAAATTAATAAATATAATATCATTATATCAAATTATCAATATAAGAGACACCTAAGTACCTAATAGAGTATTAATAACAGGCAAACACTTATTAATTTGTTTGATTTATTTTATTTTCTACAATGATTTATTAATTTAAACTTTACAAAATAGGCTAATTTGGACATTAGATGATTATTTTAACTAAAAATTTTTTTGAGTTTTAAAAATAATGTATCTCAATTTAAAGCAAAATAATAAATAAATTGTAAAACTTAAAAAATATATTTTTTTTGAATTAAAATGAGTTTAAGCCCGAGCCCGTGAAGGGCCAGCCCTGTAGGGCCAAGGGTCTAAAAAATATTGTACTTTTTAGCAAATGGGCCTAAACGGGCTGGCCTGTTTAAGCCCGAGCCCGTGAAGGGCCGGCCCATATTCCCAGCTCTCGAGTCCCCGATAGCATTTTAGTAAATTTTCAATATAGCCTCATATAACCCCCAGAAACACTATGGAAGTGTCTAAATAGTACATTTGACATTGTAGGATCGAATATGAAGCCCCAAGCTGTTTGCACGTAGATTGAGGCACATGTTTCGAGGCATAAAAGGGTTAAGGTAGGGAACTTATCTCTCCTGCATGCTCTGATAACTGTATTAATGTGTTGATTCATGTTATTGTTTTTCTTGATTATGTGGAACATGTATGAATGATTTGAAGCTATATTTCAATATATGCTACAACCATATATGTATTGTTCGAAGCATTGAGCTTATAGATTTGTCATTGTATGTGTGCATGAGTTATGTGATGCAAACATGTCATGCATTAAACACTTATCTTGCATGCATATTGATAATGTTTCCTTACTGAGATTCTTTCGAATCTCACCCTCCCCTACCAACAATTTAGACAGGGCAAGTGGCTCGTGGAGGGAGCGGCTAGGACTCCTTCGAGATGAGAGTTGGTAGTTGGTTATCAATGAGGTATGAAGACTGTATATGATTCGGTTGAATATAGAGTTATGAATTTGAGATGAGTTTGTGTAATCCCCATTTGAAGAATTGTAATGGGCAATTGTGCTTTGTGTATCTTTAGCGAAGGTATGTACCCGAGATTACCGGAATGATTATGTTGTGCACTCTGATATTTATATGAATGTGATTTATCTTCGCGTAGTAATTATATTCGAAATGTGAATATGAGACCAAGTTTATAAATGATTTCGAAAGATATTTGTGAAAACCCCGTCATGTGATGGGTTAGTAAATGTTATTTGATTATTATTGGTCTCTATTTCATTTTAATCACTATTTCGGATATAATTACGGAGGGGGTTACATTAAGTGTGTTATAAGTGTGTTATAAATGTATATACTTTATACACACCCATTACTATTATTTTACAATCAATTTTTCTAATTGTAAAATATTAAATTTAAAAAAACTTTTCCCTAAATTATATTTCTTTCCCTTTTCTTACTTACATCAAACAGCAATCTAAAATTTTAATTTTAATTATTGATTTAGAATTTATTTGTATTTTTATAGTTTTTTTCATATGAAATAATCAAAATAAAATTAAAATAATATAAATTTAAGCATGACTAGTAGAATCATATATAGTTCAACCATAATTTGACTATTAAACCATGAAATAGCTATTCATTTTATTTTCAATGACCGATTTTTTGTTGACCTCGAATGCCCGATTTTCAATTACCAATTGATAAAACAATTCCTCGCAAAAGAAGTGTCAACTATATCATACCAATTTATGATATTTGGTTATGATTTTGTCATATATTGTTAACCATAGTTAGGTACTGAGCTAAGTTGAACCTGATTGTATAAATACCATATTCAAGAATAATATTCAATCTCTCTTTTCTCAAATTATCCTGGTCACATGCTATCCAGAGCCTCTTAAATTTTTTTCCCCTTCTTTCCTTTGATCCCTTTTTCCTTTTCCATTCCTTGCCCTTCATCTTTCTCAGCTTACCTTTTCTCTCTGCTTCACTTTTTCTCCTCTGATTCCCATGGCTTCCGACTCCGTCCCCATCTCCGATCAAGCTACCCCTTATTTCATCCTGGGCGCATGCCATGCGAATGGCTCTCCTCTCGAAGAATAAGCTACGCTTTGTCGACGGGACGATTCCTTCACTGTCGGCCTCTGATCCGTCGTTTACAGCATGGGACAGGTGCAACAACTTGGTTCAAGGTTGGATTACTAAGTCTCTGACTCCAATCCTTGCTAAGAGCATATTATGGTTCAATTGTGCTTCCGATATTTGAAATGATCTGTGTTCTCGCTATTCTCAAGCCCATGTCTTTCGTATAGTTGAACTTCAAGAGGAAATTTATAGTTTGAAGCAGGGTCGTTTGAGTGTCCACAATTACTATACTCAACTGAAGATTTTGTGGGATGAACTCTCCAACGTTCGTCCCCTGAAAGTGTATACATGTGGCTCTACCAGCAGTGCTTTTCATCATCGGGATGAAGATTAGGTTATTCGCTTTCCGAAAGGATTCAATGACCAATATGCATCAGTCAAATCTCAAATTAGGCTTCTTGATGTGCTGCTTCCAATTAATCGCATGTTCTCTCAGGTTCTTCAGCAAAAATGTGAAATTCATATCCCTTCTGAATCCAAAATTTTATTCACTAAAGGTTCGCGTCCTAATACTTCTGGTTCAAAATTTCACAACAATAAGCACTACACTTACTGTGATAAGCTTCGGTACACTGAAGAAACATGTTATAGGAAATATGGTTTTCCTTCTGGTTTTAAGTTCCGCCACTCTGGTTCTCCTGCCATGGTCAATCAAGTTTTGGTCTAATCTCATATTAGCTCTGATTTAACTCCAATCTAACCCACTAACTCTTGACTTAGTACCTTGACTGGTTCAGTCACTGATCTGGGTTTAATAACCTTGATCAAAATAATGAGAACGTAATTTTTCAATAATGTGATTTCTTGATATATATATATATAGGTGAAGGTGTAAATTTAATAACCAATTATTTCTTTATGGGCACCCAACACAATTAACTATTTTCAGGTGTAAAAATGGACATAAATAATTTATATAGAAGCAAATATAGCAAATTATTAAGGAGATTTAACTTCAGTTACTTTTTATACTGTGGGTCCCACAGTCTTCTCACTCTCTATTATTTTAATATATTTTTAAAATGGTTAAAATGCAAATTTAGCAATGAACTATTTCCCCAAACACAATTATTTTTCATATGAGCATCTATATAAGAGGATTTATATCAATGCCCTTTAATTTTTTTCATCATAGGAGTATTTATAAGATAAATAAAGGGATTTAAAATAATACAATGAGTTAAACAAATTTTTACCGCACCGTATTGGATCAAAATAAAATTAAACTTTGTTAGTGAAAAAACATATATGACCATGAACATTTACAAGACAAATATATGAATACCAGATGCTTCCATCACATATGGCGAAAAAATATTCTAAGAATAATTACTTTTGAGTTTTGACTTATTAGAGTCACTATTTCTGATTGCCACGTCAAACTTTCTTTGTGGTCAAGTTTGGTGGATCAACTTTTTTTTTTTTTTTGGGAGTACAAATCTAAGCCTAAGATTGAAAATATTAAAACCTAAGCCAGGTCTATGGTCGTTGTCAGCACACAGTGTTGCAAATCTTCTTATAACAGGACAGGGAAGAAGAAATCAGCTATTCCAAAACTGAACTAATAATAATTAATTACTCTAATTAAAACGCGGTAGTTGGCTTAAAAATTAATATAGTTATGAAAGCAAATCATTTATTATTGTTCTGGGTTTTCCTGCTACAAGAAGAAATCATGTTGTTCCTTTTTCCTGAAATCCTTCGGCAACTGACAGCAAAAATTGAGCAGTCCTTGACAAATGTCAGAGTCATGAGGCTGCACCCATCATTTTTAAAACTCTTTTGGTGAAGACAATCATATCTAAAAAATCTTCTCAATAATAGTACTACTTGAAGGGTTTAGTAGTATTACGTACTACTGCTACAATTTTTTTTTTTTAATGTTATATCCATATTAATATATTGATTACATTAGGCCTAACCAAGATGTTCAGCATTTCAACCTTATTTGAAAAAGCAATTATTTTTAACTTTCAACGTTAATTACAAATTTATGAACTTTTAAACATATAATATCGTTTATTTCAATATATATACAGAAGCTAATTGTGCTAATTGAGTAAAATTAAAGAATTTAACAATAAGTAAAATAAATACATAAGCACATAATTAAAAATTGAAGGAAATTATCAAGGTATTAAAACTCGGACCGGGCATTGAACCGGACAAGACAGTGGGTCAAGGGTTAGTGGGTCAGACCGGAGTCTTCCCGGGGGTCAAACCGGAGTCAACCCGGGAGTTAGACAATTTGAGGAATAAAAAAAATCCATAGAGGTTAATGAGCATCATAGTATCATATTGCAATCCAATAACATCAAAAGCAATAACCAAAATAAACTCACAGTAATAGAGGTTCCTTCCACCCATAATTCTTTAATCACTTAACTAATAATCAATTAACACCATAATCTTCGTTAACAACATTCAAATCTGCAGGTATTGCAACATCAGGAGGTGTAGCTGAAGGAGGAAAACCAAAAGCACTAGGACCAACATCATCATCAGCATTCAAACATAGAGGTTCAGGAATGGCCACATATTCATCACCTATATATGAAATATTGACATGAATTAAATTATTCATATTCATAGTTTTGTGAAGAAGAAAGCATAGTTATATACTATTACATAAGAATATAATCTTAATAAACCTTCATAATTCCTTGTAATTTCTTCAAGTTCAAAATGTGCCATATCTGGATTATCAAACTCAGGAGTCGGATCATCTTCAACAACCCAAAAATTCACTTTATCTATTGATTCAAAATAAATCGGATCGTAACTTTCCTTCTTCTTTGCCAATGTATCTCTTTAATGATAAAATAAAAGAAGTTCAACATTACTAAAAGGTATATTAAATAAATTATATGAAAGCAAATTAAGTCATAAGTTTTAAGATTATCTATACTTTAACCTCATATTGTAATTTATGAAAACCAAGTCATTGAGCCTTTGATGCTCCAATCGGTTTCTTCTTTTTGTGTGGATGCGCTCAAATAAACTCCAGTTTTTTTCACAACTAGAAGAAGAAGAAGTTTGGCTAAGTAGACGAATAGCAATCTGTTGCAACTACGGAATTTAACAACCATAGTAGATCCACCACTCATCTGCATAAAATAAAAGACATTTAGTTAAACACAGTATGAAATATCAAATATTTATTAATATGTCCATTAAAATTAAATATTCTTAATAGGATTTAGTTTTTGGGCAGCTTTTTCATATGAAACTTTATTAAAGGATTCTTTATGATCATGGTAGACACTCATTTGCTGCATCATTGTAACATAACGATCCATATCATCATGTGAGTGGGCCTCCAACACATCAATCAAAGATTGCATTAATTTGTTCCTTGTAGCAAGTTCTGCATTGTAGAAGAAGGCAGGATTCAAAAGATAAGCCACTGCATGAAGTTGACTCTTTAAATGTTTATCCCATCGAGCCTGAATAATGCTAGTGTATGGCTTGTTTAGCTCCTCCTTATTCTGAAACATCTCCTTGATTGTTGTTTTAGCCCTTTGCATGCCTTCATAGACATAAGGCATCAAAGGCTTACCATCAGAATCAACAATCCTCAGTAGTTTAATAATCGGGGAAACAATCTTGACAATTTGAAAACATTCGTTCCAAAACATATTATCAAGGATGATTGTACAAAATGTTTTCCCAGGCTCAGTGTTAGCCAATTTGTGTTGCACAAATGCTGATCAACAACTAGAGCTTGTAAGTCATGTTTGTGCAAAAATATGCTATGCAAGATAATAAATGTGGTGGCAAACTTGTAGCACCAGGACGAACAATTTCCTTCCAACCAGATCTTTTTCCACTACTACAAAAAGGGGTTTTAACGTCCCTATTTTGGCACTTTTAACGTCTAAAAATTGGGGGACGTCTATGTAGGGGGCGTTGTATGTTTTAAGAAAAGACGTCCCAAAAAAGTTGGGACGTCTAAAGTCCTCTATGCGGGGACTTTAGACGTCCCAATTCTTAATTTGGGAAGTCTAAAGTCCCCCCGTGGAGGACTTTAGATGACCCAATTAGCTGGTATCAGAGCCAGAAGGGGAAGTAGGGATGTATTAGATGTCTTGAAGTTCTGGAAAATTTATGAAGTTCTTATGAATATATCTGGATAAGTATGCTCTGTGGTTGCGACTTCGGTCGATCTTCCACATCAGAAACATGTTAATATAAAGCTAAGTCTCTGCTTAATATTATTATCATCTGATAGCATGCAAGCTAGTTGATCAATGATAGCATATGAACTTCGTCCGCCTTTTCTAGGGCTATGGCAGTAAGTCCCGACGGATAGGGCAGGTAAGTCCAGACGCCTATTGTTTGAATGTTCATATGACATTAGGGTTCAACGTTCAAAGGCATTGGCTAAGTAATAATAATATTTGCAGATTTTTATCTTTATAAGAACATACAAAGAAATATTTATAATAACTCCATAAGTAGCCCAGAAACTTCATCAGATCTAGCATATCTCTACCAACTGAAAGGTAATGGTATCAGCAGTAAAGTTAATTATGGCTTTCCTGTTTAGATCTAGCTCTTTTCGCTCCAATTCCTCCCGTTCTTCTCACTCTTCATCTTCTTTTGCTCCTTCTTCTTCTGCACAACAATCTGGTCCTATGACCAACAAAAGTTTTGGGAAATCTTCCCTCCAAAATAATATTTTCAACAATGAAATCCATTTTGAAGATATTAACCAAAAATTTAGTGATTGGACCATTCCAGTTATTAACCAAAATGATTTATACAAACCTGAGGATAAAAAGTTTTTCAAAGCTTCTGATTATGTAATTAGAACAGTTGAAGAAACTATCCCTCTAAAAGAAGAACCAACCGATATGTGCATTTTATCAGAAAGTTCAATCTTAAAACACCAAAAGAAATTTCAATTTATACACATTGGGTGTGTCCAAGTGGCTGTCATCCCATTGGTTAAAGCTGGTCTTGATGTCTCAACATTAGTGTGTGTTAGAGATGGCAGACATGAAATCTTTTCAAGATCAATTTTTGGAATGGTTGAAGCAGGTCTTAATGAAGGACCAATATACTTCAACTGTTTCCCAAACTTAACAGCTTCATTGCATGATGATCCTGTTATTGAATGTTTAAAATTAAGTTTGAAATTGCACGGATTCCATATGAAACCTGGAGTTTCACCTGTAGCTTTGGTTTACAGGATCCAGTACAAAGTTATGAATTCGTCAACTTCAAATGTCAAAATGTTTCCTCAAGGAAAAGAAATATGTCTATTTCTAACAGATGCTACCAGAGCAAATGTTAATATTCCAAAAACAATAAAATGGGAAGACATCACACTTCCAGATGACTGGGAAATGACCAAAATTGCTCCTGTCATACCAAAACCTGCGAATAATTCTTATAATATTATTCAAAATATTAATGGAGATGTTAGAATTACATTTGATAGATCTAGAAAATCTTTCTCTTGTGCTTCTAGGACCCCATCAATTGCAGAAAGTTTCAGGACTGCTCTAGAACAACCTTCTAGGCATTCTTGTAGCTCTTCTGTAAAAGATCAAATTGTTTCACCTTCTGTTATACAAGGTCTTAGTGAGTCTGCCAGCGTTGTAAAACCTGTCTACCAAAATTTAGACCAAAATACTGAAGATGAAACCCAAACTTGCCAATCTCCAACATACTCTGACATGAATGTAATTGAGCAACAATTTGAATTAGATAAAGAACTCTTGCGAAAAGATTTCTATTCTAATGAAAATATTGAAAGACGAAAATGGTTTTTCCAAAAATATGAAACTGATGGATTGCGAAAACCAATTCAAGAAAAGTTTTATAAAATGCTTGAAAGGTATAAACTTCATATTCCTTTCTTTCTTTGGTTTGAAGCCTATGTGAAGGATGAGAATTTAAAGGATTATCCTTTTGAACCATTTGAGGGAGTCAATGCTTCTTGGATTTTGAAAAATGAAGAGAAAATTGAATCTGAACTTCCTCCAAAACAATCTTACCAGGTCCCTGGTACAAAAATTGGCGAAGTCACCGTTATGGCTTCCCCTTTCAAAATTAAAGATTCAAGATCTGAGATAAGCCCGAATGATGTTAAAAATATCATTGAACAAAACAATTATACAAATTCTTATCTTCAGACTCTTAGAGAACATATTTTGAAAAAATCTGTTACTAATGAGACTAGTAAGAACATCTTACCTAGTTCCACAAGTACGCAGCCAATTTTTAAACCATACACTATTCCTGTAAATGTTGCTAATAGTGTTAAAAAGAAAAATCTTCAAACAAGGATTGAGGAAGAATTAAAAAAGATTACAATTCCTGAAACTCCTCAGCCTACCAAATCCACATCTTCAACAATAAATGTTGTAAAAGACAGTCAAACAAGTGAAAGTGAAGACTGTCCAAAAATTCATGAAATAAAACAAGAAGGTTGTTTGGAATAGAGCTCAACAGAACTATTCCACAATCAAAAAAGAAATTTTAGCAATTGTTTTGTGCATAAACAAGTTTCAAAGTGATTTGCTAAATCAAAAATTTTTAATAAGAGTTGATTGCAAAGCTGCAAAAGATGTTCTGCAAAAAGATGTCAAAAATCTTGCATCAAAACAAATTTTTGCCCGTTGGCAAGCAATTTTAAGTGTCTTTGATTTTGAAATTGAATTTATCAAAGGTGCTTCAAATTCCCTACCAGACTTTCTAACCAGAGAGTTCTTGCAGGCGAAATAAGGTGACAAATGAGTGATCGAGATAAGAAAAAGAAGCAAAGGGCCAAAGCCCAAGCAAAAGAAGATCCAGAAAGGATCGCAAAAGAAGAAGCAGCCCAACTTAAGGCTGCAATCAAAATGTCAAAAGGGTCATTGACCCAAGGATCTTCGATCCACCAAAAAGGGTCTCCTTCGGGGACCAAACCCATTCAAAAATCTTCCCCAAAAACTGCTGGAACCATAATGGACCCTTCTCATTATGGATTTTCGATTGAAACCCTTTTAGCCTTACAGGCTAATCAAAATTTGGCCAGATTGCCAACCAAAACATGGGCTGATGTTACCGAAATGGAACAATCCAAAGCCGTAACCTCATTCACTTTGGATCCAGAGTCCCTTGCTTTGGCAATCCAAAAAACTTCCCAAACAATTTCAAAGGCTGGTTCAACCTCAAAAGAATTAGCCATCTATTCTCAACCAACACAAACCACTTTTGTGTTAAAACCAGAAAAGGTCTTAAACCTTTTTCACACAGAACCAGGTTTCTGTGATAAAAATCCTGTCACATTGGCAGCAAAAATTTATCCGAAAGGATTTCATTTTACTCCAAAATCTTTGGAAAAAACACAAAAATTTTATGAATTTATTCTTGTAGATACAGAATCTACAGAAATAAGACATTTTGTGGATAAAAATCATCCTGATGATAAAAGCATTCATGGTTATTCTACTTTCAGATTCAGAAAGTTTTTATCACCAAAAGATTGGGGTCAAGACCTCAACAAAAGAAAAAAAATTTTCAACAGAAAAAATGAATCCAATTGGTTTCACATACTGGGACTATTTGGATGCATGGTGGTGTACCTTCTGGTACCAAAACCCAAGTTTTAGTCATACTTGGCTTTTTATGTTTTCGTATGACTTGGAAATAAAATACCAATTTCCACTGTGGTTCAATCAATGGTGGGACTATTTTGATCCTATCCAAGAAATTTTACCAACTACAGCGAGAATTGGGTTCAACTACTTCAAAAGTCGGATCAATCTTAGTGAAGATCCTTTCCCAGCAGATCTTCATTATTTTTCAAAATTTGGTTTAGCCTGGGTTTTCAAATGGAGCTACAAATATGGTCCTTCAAGGTTCCAAAAATTGTTTCCAATATTGCAAAGAACCTCTTCTGTTAAATGGTGGGCAAAGATTCCTCACATCAACAATGTGTCAGAAACGAACCTTAAGAAGTGGTTCAGAAGAAACCCAAAATCCTTAATGGAGGGGGATCACGAATCAGCTGTGTTCCTTAACCAAAAGGCAAAAATTACAGCATGCTTAGCCTCGGCAACTGATAAGCAGGCCCTAACTGAGCAGCTGCATGAAATACTTGGGCTTCTCCAAACCCAAGAACAAAAGTCAAGTTCATCGGCCCAATCATCAAATGAATCAGACCCTGAAGACCCGGCCTGATACTTTGGACATGAATCGGATGATGAGATCATTAGCCTTGGCGAAGATTGATTCCGAAACAAAATTGTCAGCATATCCGTCCAAGACTTGCTGACTCAAAAGATTCTCTGCTTTTGTAAAAGTTGTACCTTTACTTTACTTTAGCAGACAAAATAATGTAACTTTCTTTTACTTTAAGTAAAAGCAAAAGTAAAAGTACTTTTACCTGAGTAACATGTTTTCTACTCCGGTTAAAGTAATTTTACTCAAAGTAAATTTGTGCATAGTAACTGATGCGAACGCCTATAAAATGGCGCCTCACTTCAGTTGTTAGGCACCCCGAGTTGTGTTGACGACTCAATTCTCTCTCCCCTCCTCCTCTAAGGTTGATAAACCTTTGTGTGTTTTCTTGTTTTCTTTATGTTTGTATCATTTTATCTTGAATAATATATCAGTTTGCATAAATCTTCATCTCTTTTATGCATATATTATCATTCTGCATCTAATAATTTAACGATTCCAATCGGTCCCTACTTCTCTTCCTTTCTGTCTCTTTAATTTTTTCGATCATTACGTGGGATTAGCTGGTATCGATTTGGGACGTCTAAAGTCCTCCACGTTGGTCTTTAGACTTCCCAATTCTTAATTTGGGACATTAAAAGATTTTATTTTTTTAAAAATGATTATTTATATTATTCATTATCCAGCAAATTAAAATTGCATAAACAGAATTGAAGATGGATTTATAAACCACAAAATGTCCCTTACGAAATGGTAAGGACATCTAGCAATGCAATCTTTTTACTATATATATATATGTATAATAACAACAACTCATACAACCTAATATCATATATGTATAACAACAACTAGAAAGTGTCAAAATATTTGTCACCACACAACTACAAACTAATTGTTGTTCATTTCATCAAAATAAATATACTATGTATTTTCCTCGATTTCCAAGCTCCAAACGTTAAAACAAAAACATTATTAGTATTGCATAACTACTAACAACTAGTTTATGATTCTGGCAAAAAACAACAATCAAGGGAAAAACACTCAAATAATTAGAATCATGTAAATAAATTGAAAGCATTATAATAATTTCATATTGCAAGTTTAACTTAATTCTTCATGTAAATTTATATTTACAAAAAAAACCTGATGAAAGCAGGGGAGAGGGTAGCCAACGGTGTCTATGTGCTTCCAAGGTAGAGAGAAGACATTGGAGGAGTTGTGTATGCATAGTGGAGAGGAGAGGTACACTGGAGGTTGAAAGCAACAAAGAGAGTGGGAGGTGTACGCTAGAGGGTGGAGGGGGCAAAAAAGGTGGAGGAGGTGTACGCCGGAGGGTGAGAGCAAAGAAGGTGTTATGAGAATGGAAGGAGGTGGAGGAAAAGGGAATGAAGAAAAGGAAGAGAGGAAGAATATTGAGGAAGATGAAGTCACGGGAATGAAAGAAAAAAGGAAATGCAAAAAAAAAGGAAGAGAAGTCATGGGGATGGAAAAGATGGAAAAAGCGGGATGGGTTTCTGACATGGGAATGAAGAAAAGAGAAGAAAAGTCTCACGCATGTCAAAATTTTTGACATGACTTTAGGAGTCCCAAATTTTTTGGGATGCCGAAAGTCTTACTTTAGGAGTCCCAAATTTTTTGGGACTCCTAAATTGTGACTTTAGGCCTCCCAAATCCCATTTGGGACGCCTAAAATAAGTTAAATTTTTTTAATTTACTTTTGTGGTGCCAGTGGAAATCTTTATGCGTCCAAAATAAAATTTAGGACGTCTAAACTCTACTTTAGGCATCCCAAATTCCAATTTGGACGTCTAAGGGTTTTCCTATGTACACATAATTACGAAAATGCCACCGCCTTCCTTTTTAACCACCCAATTTTAAAATTGGGATGTCTATTGGGGTGGTTATATTATAATTCTGTAGTAGTGTTCGTAACCATGACAAGAAGACCATATGATTATAAGCAAAGATAGTGATTTTAGATGCCTTTTTTGCAAGATCACACACATCAGGTATGGAAGCAATATCTCTCAAAACAAGATTCAAACAGTGAGTTGCACAGGGAGACCAATAAATGGTTTTATACTTTTCTTTAATCAATCTACTGTATGCTACATAGTTAACGGCATTGTCAGTCACCACATGGACTATATTCTCAGGGCCAACCCACTCAATAACTTCATTGAACAAAGAAAACAAAGTTTTTGCATCTTTAACTACATCTGAAGCATCAACTGATTTCACAAACACCATGCCTTGCACTGAATATACTAAGAAATTAATCAAAGTACATTGTCGAACGTCAGTCCAGCCATCAACTATTAGTGTACAATGATTTTCTTTCCACTTAGCTCGATAACTATCAATCAATAACTAGCACTCTTTTTTAAAGTCTTTCAACAAGGTAATTCTATACTCATGAGCACTAGGGGCCTTAAACCCTGGACCAATAGCAGCAATAACATCAATGGCTTTTTGAAACAAAGGGCAATTCAATGCATTAAATGGAATGCAATTCACATAAGCCCAGTCAGCAATAACAACCTTAGCAGTATGTTGTGTTTCTTGACTTGCCCATGCATTTTTTATGCTTGGCTGAGCACTTGGGGTTGTTCTAGGTGCAAAATACTCGTCAAGCCTCCCAACCCCAACTGTTTTCCTCTTTGTGCCACTACTCTCATTGGATGTCCTAAGTGGATGTGAAGCTATTGGCTCCTCAGTTTCCATATCATCAATGTCTTCTACATTGTCACTAGCAATAGGTTTTTTCTTTACTCCCTTTATCAATGATTCTTTCATTCTAGCACGTATATCATGAGATACTTTCTTATAAGAAGACACTTGACCACTTACACCAGCTAGATGTTGCTTTAACCTATTAATTCCACCTCCCTTGTAACTTGAGGCACATAAGAGGCAAGTAAAAACATTAACTCTCCCCTCTTTTTTGATAGACACATATTGCCAAGCAGGATCAGTTTTTTTGACACTTCCTATTGACTCTATGGGATCAGAGACATTCGGGTTAAGGGGGATGGTAGCTAGACTCTTCTATAGGGGTAGTGGTGGTAGGGGGATTATCACTTCCTTTACCACTTCTGACTTCCATAAGCAAATAAGGAAACAAATCCTAAAATAGGGTCTTTTTAATCCACAAAGGAAAGTGTTCGCTACCTCAGGTGCACGGATCACATCAAGTAATAAAGTGATAAGTAAAGTATCGTTCCCACGAGGATTTGTTTCTAAAACCCGGTCAAGTATCCATTATCGCACTTTTGCCTATTTTGAATTACACAATTATCAATGGCAGAGAGAAATAAATTTTGAAATTTAAAAGAAAACAAAAACAAGTGATTCATGGACTTCAAGGATAAAATGGGAGTTAGGATTATTTTTCCCCCATGTATTTCAAAAGAACTCAATCGAATCCCTACAATATGTGCTTCTTAATGAAATATTTGCTAGCCAAGGATATTAAATTACCTATAAGTGCTCTCTTGAGTCTCCAAATAGGTGTTTAGTTTAATTAATTCATTAATCTCTTAATTAATTTATTAAATCCAGTTTTCATTGCAAATCCTATATGGTTATGTGAGGTCAATGAGTGTATCTCTACCTCATTGAAAAAACTATCCATTCAACTCACAAATTTCAAGTTCTCACACGATTAAACTCAAGTTCTACACTTGATTTAGCCCTCTCAGGCATCTATCAAGTGAACCCAACAATCTCATTGGTGGCCAATCAATAAGAAGCATTAAGCAAAGAGTAAAGAGGAGGTCTTCGTGAACACTTTAACTTTCACAAATAATCATAGCTATATGCATTTAACTCATAATTTAGTAAAAGTTTGACTTTTCTTTTGTTCTATCACATTTCCTTGAATACTCTCTTTATATGCAAAATTTATACCCAAAAGTGAGTGAAAAGAGAAGAAAATGTGCTAGAATGTGATCGATTTCTATGAGTTAACATACCCCCAAACTTAAGCTTTTGCTTGTCCTCAAGCAAAGAAGTTTATCCTTACTAATTGAATCAGTTACTCATCATTTATGTATGAACAATATTATCCTCATCATCTCCTCAAGTAGTTATATTAAACAAGAAATGAGTACAATATGCAACGATGAATGCTTCATAGATTTAAAACATGATTTTCAAGAATTCTTAAGTGTGAGTGTGTGTATGGAGTCAACATTTATTTCTTTTACACCAGTTAAAATTCAAAGCAACACTTCAAATCATATACCAATATTCAAACAAATAATTTTATCATCCCCTAATTCCTTTCTCATTTCTTCTAATTCACTCCACTTAACTTAAAATCAAAGGGACTTTTCTTAGCTTGTAATGGGGTCAAGGGTTAAGGTTTTCAAAAGAAAAGGTAAATGATAATCAATCAAATATCTAAAGATAGATGATACTATTCAAGAGTTTTCTTTTTTCTTCTCATGAAGCATACTCTCCCAAACTTGAACCAAGTGGACTTTTTCATATCAAGCCTTCTTTTTAAGCATTTTTCCTTTTTTTCTTTTTAATAAACAAACACTTTTTTCTTCCTTTTTGTCTCTTTTTTTTTTTGAATATTTTTGGCTTGATTTATGTGCCTTGTGAACTCTTTTACTTTCTACACTTCTTTCCCAATCTTTTGTAACTTTGCATAACATCACCATATTCCACCACCCAATCAATTATCATCTATCTCAAAGCAAGGGAATCATGGTTTTTCACATATGTTGAGGTAGGTAGGTGTTAGGTTTTCCAATAAAAATCTTTAATTGGTTTTTCAAATAGGCTCAAAATAAGGGTTCAAAAGGAAATCACATCAATTGGGTCAGTTTGAAAGGCTCAATCGCATTTTGTGAACTGCCCTAATCATTTTTTCAAACCTTGTGAAGTAAATAGAAAGTTTTGAAGAATTCGAAAGAGGATTCTAAAATCAAAAGCTTGAAACAAAGGTATATAACCTAATTTGATACAAAGTCTTTCAACCAACACATCCACAATAAATTTAACCCCAATAGTGCGTAAAATACTTAAAAACTTATGAACAACATGTTTTATCCCTACAATGCACTCGTCCATGTACATTAATAAAAATTTCCTATCTAATATAACATATCAAGTAGAAATTTATATCATAGGATCATCTAAACAATATTTGACAAATAACCAAAACTAACAGCTCATGTTCAACAATTTTTCACAAGCAAAAGCTTAAGTATGATAAATCTCAAACATTCCAACAATTTTCTTGGAAACCTGTTCAAAATTTTTTTTTGTGCACTCCATTTCTTTCAAGAAGTCTCAAAATTAAAGTTAAAATTTCAAACAATTTCAAAATTGAAGCACTCTCACCCCGAAACTTAAAATTGACAATGTCCTCATTGTCAACTAAAAGGATGGGAGAGAAAATAGCTAGCACCTGTATAACAAAATATTCACAGCATTTACACCATTCAATATTTAACAAAAATGAGGCCCTCAGTAGCCTAACCAAGACCAGGAAATGAGGTCATCTCTAGCCATCAGTAGCTAGAAAATTAACAATCACAGCAGGTAAGTCATCAAACAAGTCATCAGACATAGACAATTATATGAACCACTCAACCTAGCCATCAGTAGCTAGGAAAATCATATTCACATATTAACAAGAGTGTCAAAGAGTATTGGCTATCAGTAGCCAACACCAAACATCAACTATTTAGTGTCATGTAGCAACATTCCCATTTATATGCCAAATTTCAAAATATACCAATCCAAAACAGGCACCAAGAATATGCACACTAAGTACAAGCTAGCAGCAGATCAATCATAAGGCTAACTGGAGCTCAAACAAAACAGAGAAGCATTAGTCATGAAGTCTATAACAGTCCTAAAAAAATACAAAACACATACAAAACAAGACTCAACACAGGGAAATCAAATAAAAAGAAAGAAACTTGACCAAAGCTATCCTAAAGAAAAGGAAAAATACCCCCAAACTTGAATTCTAACTAATCCAAAAATATCCACTGGGATTCCAAGCTTAATCCTATTCCTCACTACCTTTTAGCATTACAAATGATCTTAGATTAGTGTTCAAAACCAATTCAACAATGTTATTGCTAGTGCCAAATGTTTGTGCAATTGATTCAATCAAATTAAGTGTTGAAATTCTTGAATCTTGAGCAAAACAAATCAAGAGCAAGCTTTGCAAAACAGCAGAAGAAGGCCTTCACACATCAGTATGTAAAGGGATTTTTAAATGTTACCATTATTAAGCATATTCTGTCAAAGAATTCAAGAATTTCATAACTTTGTTCAATTGAGTCAAGCACAGAGTAAAATGCATGTAGTTAATACAGTTTGAAATCATTTGAAAAATTCAAAACAAGCTCTGTGCATCTATTTCAAGACCTATCTAACACTATCAATAATCAACAATTGCTATTATCTCTTATTAAAAGCAATAGGCAGTAGAATCCTAAGCTCTAGAATAGGAAAAATTTCCCAACAACCAGCTCATGCAAGCTAATTAGAGAACTTGTAGTAGCAATTTCAGTTAGACAAAGTATCCTTTTGCAATCATGAAAGGGCCATCATAAATTCTAAAACCCTTGAAATGTAATTCTATTTATACATCAGTATATAAACGGCCAAGAGTAAACCGTGCAAACTCAATGTTTTATCTCTTAAAAAAAACAAAGGTGTCAAAACTTAGTCACTTGCTTGGGTTCTCAATTTAGCAAAACGTGTGCAGAACATGCTATCACAGCTAGAGCCAGTCAAGACATGCATTTTAAAGGCTATCTTAAATAAGCAATGCAATCCACTAAACCTCCTATCACATCTTCAGTTCAATCCAAGTTCTTATCAGTCTTGATAACAACTCTCGAGTGAATTTCCAGCACCAATCAACATTTGCAACTAATCAAGAAAGCATTGCCCAAACATGAACACTATGAAAAATGTACACTTTCACAGAGAATTTAGCATGCTTAAATTAGGTAGGTTCACTTAAAAGTTCTGAGAACTTGGAATTGGGATGAAATGTGGTTTCCACAGAATTGGCAGCTCTAAGTTTCACAATTGAAATTTTTCATATCAACCACAAGTTTCAGAACTACAAGAGCTTGTTCAGTGCTTATGATGGGCAACACATATACAGAGTCACAAGCAGACTGAGCCAGAACCACAGGGCAAGGCCATCAGTAACCTTCATAATATAAACTATTATAGCCATCATAGATTATAAATCAAAACTGATTCAAAAGAGTATAAATCAGATTTTTCTCAGTAGATAGATGCAATCACCCTGTGAAAATTTCCACAATGCAAATTCAAGCAAACAGGAACAAGGTACCGGCAAGAGACAAATGACAGAGATTTAATAGGAAAAGTGCAGCAAAACCACATTGATTTTGGACAATCAAAAATCAGATGCAGACACAAGATCTTATCCAATCAACTCCACTCAACAGTCCAAAGTGCCAAAGGTGGCAGATTTACAAACTCAGACCCTAAGCAAATGACAATAATTCTATTTTTTATAGTCAAGAACAACCTCACAGTAGACTTAACTTTGCTAAAGAAACCGCAAAAGTTCATCAAACTCCAAAATACATAGCAACAACTTAATGATGTGAAATGCAATTAACTTTGTTTCACATTAGTTGGACTAGCAAGTGACAACAAATGAGTATTAGTCGCAAGTATGAGTGACGTCCCTCCTAAATTCCAGTTATCTTTTAAGAGCATGAAAGTTTACATTGATCAGTTCAAACAATTATCTCAACTTTTCCAAACATGAGAAACCAAAGTAGTTCAAGAAGAGATCAAGTCAAGGGGAAGAGAAATTCATCAGTAGAAATGCAAATCAAAATCAAATTAGAACTTTATTTCAATGATCCAAAACTTTTCTCAGGCAAAATCAAATTATCCAAGGCAACAAATAGTTTCAACAAATGCAATGCTCCTCTTTGACTTAGTGAACAGAATTTGGGTTCTCCGCACAGAAGTATTTTGAGCACAACTCATTAACCAGTGGCATGTGACAATATTTAATCAACCAGTCTTGTTTATCACAACATGAAAAATGTATTAACAAGCATCAGCAATTTCAGAGCCTATTTTAGCAAGCAAATATCGGCATTTGCAACTTACTATTCCTCAAACCACCTTCCAATTTCAAGCCTAAATGCCAGTAGGTCTTATAACAATTTAGATCAGTTTTCAATATGACGAATTCTAGAAGGTAACCAAGTGTAGTTAGACTTCCACAAGGATTCACAGGTTCAAAAACATTTTTCAAACTGCAAGATAGCTAATCCCAAACTTCATCTGACCAAACCTCAGTTCTCTCATGGTTCTCATCAAATATTATGCATATAACAATTTGATCTTAATTGCTACTTTAATTAGCCCAAAATGCAAAATGAAAAGGAAAGAGAATTGCAAAGCCTCCCAAAAGATTCAATGACAGCCTTAATGCTCTCTAAAACAGCAATTCACAAGTGCAACGTGAAGTAACCACCAGAATAGCTAAAAATGCACCATGAACTCACCTTTCAAAAGCTTACAAACTATTATTACAACAATAGTTAAAGATAATTGACAGCACGGTAATTTAAAATCAGCAAGAATGCACTCAAATTCACAGCAAGATAAATTCTCTATTAAATCAAAGGGATAAATAAAACTACCTAGCTGAGTAGGTCACTAACTAAATCATTTAGCCATCCATTTCATTTTAAACCTAAACTCACAAAAGTAGATCCTTCATTCCCCTTTCAAATTCAAGCTTACATATCCACTAAGAACAATTCAGAACAACGACTGCACTCCAACTAGTACAATAAGAAAAATTCAGAGATCACTTTTCAAACCAACTACAGAGCTAAACAAGACATCCTCAACTGACAATAACAAGTCATAATCAAGCTCCCACAGAATTCCAATTTTAATTTTCAAGAGCATGAATGGCATAGTAGGCAACAATCATGAAAGCAGTAATCATATGATTTGCTAAAACATTACAGTCCACTTAAGTGCAACAAGGATTCAGTGACATCATATCTACAGTAGGTTTGTCTTTTCAGCAATGCACAATCAGAGAATCGTATCAATGCAACAAGTTCAGAAAGTTTATGAATATATAATGGTCAGTTAATCCAATTGTGGCATCAATTCAGACTAAAGTTCAATCATGAATCACAACAAATACTCTACATATGCTAATCCTAACCATGATTTCACTCTAACCTAGCCAAACCCATCCCAAAATGGAGAAAAGCAAGAGCTTTAGTCCATAAAAGAAGCACACGAACATACCAGAAGACACAGGAAGCTAGAGCCACGAACACTACCACTAAACTACCATAGCAGAACTCCAAAACTGAGACGAAAGCATAGGGTTTTCACAGAGAAAGGCATAAAAACACTACTGACAAATGGAACAACGAACACTGCTGCTTTGTATTTCAGGGTCGGTGGTGAGAATGGAGTTGCGACACTGAGAGATAGAGGCGAGAGAGAGCAAAGGTTCACGGTGAGCTCGTGACAGGCGGTAGAGATACAGAACAATGGAGAAGGATGAGAGAGATAATGACGGAGGAGGAGTAGTAGCGGATCTGAGGCGGAGTTGAGATCAGAGCTGTGGCAGAGAGGGTGATGGTTGATGGTGAGTATGGAGCTGTGGTGAAGGCTGAGAGTCATTTGAGGTCAAGCTGAGGAAGATCGGTTGTGAATTGAGCTGAGGGTGAGAGGTGGTGACGCAGCTGAGGGAGAGTGATCCGTGGTGGGGGAGGAGGAATGGTAGAGGCCGAAAGAGTGTGTAGGTAAAGGTGAGAGGGCGAGGGTGATGGTGGATTAAGGCAAGGAGAGGATAAGGGTTTGAGGCGAGGAGGAAATTATCTATAGGGATTTCGGAATTTAAATTTGGGGATGAATGTGGATTTATTGATGGATCAAATTCAAAGAGATAAAATTGGAATAAGGGAGAAAAGAAGTGGATAAAAGGGGAAAATGAGATTATTATTTGTTTATATATATTGTTTTTTCTATTTTTTTAAATTTAAAATTTTTTTATTGCCTTCCTTTTTTTTCTTTTTTTTTTAGAGGGACACTTGGCTTCAGCACATATGGGTGTGCTGAAGAATTGAACATAGAAAGTGCTTCCTTGGCGCAAGATAAGTTGGCTTCAGCACACACCTTGTGTGCTGAAGCATGCATTCGTACAAGGCATATTTTGGCATCAGCCAACACCCTATGTGCTGAAACACATTACACAGTGAGCAAAATCCTTCAAGAAAACACCAAATTAGCTTCAGCACAAACCTTGTGTGCTGAAGCCAATTTTTCACAGATTCAAACAGTAGAACAAACACCCCAACCATACTCAAAACTCATCCAAACACCCTTAAGCAAGTATCACGCATAGAGGGAAATATCAAAATAAGCTTATCACATCTAAACTCTTTACCATAAAGAAAAGGCATCATAAACATGGGGATAATGATAGAATTTTCCAGCATACACATACTTTAGCAACAAATGAAACATAACTACCACAAGCTCATCCCATACACCATGCAAATCAAAGTCAGAATAAATCATATTCTCAAGGTAGCCTCAGTACTACCCAAAATTGACCAATAATTTTATATGCACTCGAAAATCTTATATATAAGCTCATGGTCAAGTGAACTCCCCTGAAATACAATTCCCATATTCTTCCAACAACTTCATGATCTCTCCTAGAAAATCCCTCTTTGTATTAGCTTTGCTCATTCCTCATTGGGTACCTTTCCTTCCTATAAAACACAAAGATCAAACATAAATCTACCAAAACACATAAAAAACACTAAAAATGATAAGATTGAGTTTAGAACTTGGGTTGCCCCCCAAGAAGCGCTTAGTTTATAGTCTTTAGCCAGACTATGCAATAAAAACTCCTAATCATAAGTATCAAACACCAGAATCACCTTGTCTTCATTCCTCCTGTGACAAAAAGATTTTAACAAGGAAAGTTCATTGAGATAAGAAACATGCATTTCTTCAATAAAAAATGACTTTGGAGTGCATGTTTTAGCCAAACTAATAGAAGGCTCAAATTTAACATTTTCATAATTGTTATCAACGCCTTATAAATAATTTGAACAGCCAATAAAATCTACTTGACTCTCATCAGTAAGAGTCAAAATATTAGTAGGAGGATCAAGATCTGAAAAGATTTTCTCATTATTCTCTTATTCAAAACAACAAAAGTTAGGCTCCAAAATTGAAACCTCAACTATGCACTCAGTATTGTTCTCTCCCTCGTTAATGTCTAACTTACAATCATCCCCAACATATTCACAAACTTGTAATATCACTTTTTCATTCCCCATGGTCAATGTTTCACATGAGACCTCATCTTTTAGAGAAGAATCTTTTGATATATTATTGAAAACTTCTTTTGGTTTCAAATACTCAAGACTAGAAGTCATTTCACCCACTTGAAATGCTTTATTCTGGGCGTGATCATTATTTTTCTCTTTTTGAAAATTTCTCAAGAATTTATTTTGACCATCTAGAACACATAGAAGCAACTCCTTTGTTGTAAGCTCCTCCTCATCAATGAGGGTAATTTCATCAACATGAAAATTGGGTGATATATGAGAATGTGATGTATAAGAAGGAAGAGAGTTATGATCCCAAGACAGGGTTGTTCATGATTCGATCCAAGGCTACAAGTATTATCATGAAAATTACAATGAGCCCTAGCAAAATCATTCTTTAGATACTCCAATGTTAAGGCATGGGGACATGTGTCTCTCAAGTGATAATCTCCACAATAATTACAACAAGTGTAATAGTCATAATAAGAATTGTGATGATCATTTTCATGCTTAAATCCACCACTTGCCCCATTAGTCCACCAAGGATAATCCATAAACAAAGTTTAAAATAATAATAAAAAAAAACTAACAAACATGAGAACAACAAAACTCAAGCTTAAGCTAATAATACTCCAATCAAGATCAACCAAAGACGGTTTTGAGACACAAATCCCCGGCAACGGCGCCAAAAACTTGTTCGCTACCGCAAGTGCACGGATCACGTCAAGTAATAAAGTGATAAGTAAAGTATCATTCCCATGAGGATTTGTTTCCAAAACCCGGTCAAGTATCAATTATCGCACTGTTGCCTATTTTGAATTACACAATTATCAATTGCAGAGAGAAACAAATTTTGAAATTTAAAAGAAAACAAAAACAAGTGATTCATGGACTTCAAGGATAAAATGGGAGTTAGGATTATTTTTCCCCCTTGAATTTCAAAAGTACTCAATCGAATCCCTACAATATGTGCTTCTTAATGAAATATTATGCTAGCCAAGGATATTAAATTACCTATAGGTGCTCTCTTGAGTCTCCAAATAGGTGTTTATTTTAATTAATTCATTAATCTCTTAATTAATTAATTAAACCCAGTTTTCATTGCAAATCCTATATGGTTATGTGAGGTCAATGAGTGTATCTCTACCTCATTGACAAAACTATCCATTCAACTCACAAATTTCAAGTTCTCACAAGATTAAACTCAAGTTCTACACTCGATTTAGCCCTCTCAGGCATTTATCAAGTGAACCCAACAATCTCATCGGTGGCCAATCAACTAGAAGCATTAAGCAAAGAGTAAAATCAGCATAATGTAATCATTAATCACAAATATAGAGGGGAAATGAGTGCTTAATCCATACAAGGGTGCAAAATAATCCTAACATCAAAGATCTAGCTACACATATTCATACAACCCATGAGAAAATGGGGATAAACCATAAACACAGCAGAACATGAGGAAATAATAGCAGATGGAGAGGAAAAACCAAAAGGAGAAGCTTAGATCTCTTCAAATCTTCAATTTCTAGCTCAATCTCCACCTCCAACTCCAAACCCTAGTAGAGCAAGCCTCCAAGATAGCCTCCAAAGTCCAGAATACCCAATTTTCGGCCTAACCCTTCCTTAAAAACCCTCCATATGTGTTCCAGCAAGTAAAACGCATGGTTACTGTCTCTCGTGTGCTTTGGCACACTGTGGTGTGCTGAAACATATGACACAGAGAATTATGCCCCTCGTTGGCTTCAGCTAAGCACCAAGTGAACAAAAGGACGAGGTTATAAAAAAGTGCTTTTTAGAAAAGTACTATGAACAAAATGAATACTTCGTTCTAAAGTATTTAACTTTAGGAGAACTGTACTTGGTGTCAAACGAAACGAGGTTTTGAAAAGGTGCCTTTAAGATTTGTACTTTACATAATAGTTATTTATTATGAAATGTCATTTTTGTCGTTCATACATTACGGTCAATTGACATAACCATTATATTTGTGTTTTCTCTAATGGAAAGTTAGAAGATGAATCATTTGTAAGTATTGCATAATGGTCATTTCAAAAGAACCGTCACTTTTGTCACTAAATAAATGACAGTTATTGACTACAACTGTTATTTTTTTTGCTTTCGCAAACTTTGCTTTGTAATTTATGATAGTGCGTATAATTAATGTTCGCCACCGCAAGTGCACTGGTCGCGCCAAGTAATAAAGCGATAAGTAAGATCATTCCCTTGATGATTTGAATAACAAATTGGTCGAGCGTGGCTTGGTGAATTCAATTAAGTTGAGCCAAAACATGTGTTGGTGTAGAAAAAGAAGTTTCAAAAGATATTTTGTAAAAACTAAGAATTACTGAACAAAAATCTGATTCTTGTGACTTCAATAGTTGCAATAAGCCTAGGATTGTTCATCCCCTTTGTATTTCATAAAACTTGTTTATTTTCATCTCCAAGAGTATTTCTATGGGATATATACATGTCAGTCGAAGGTTCACAAGCATTTGATTAAGCTCTCTCAAGTCATAACCAACTTTATATCTTTAATTAACATGTACAATCTCTTGCTACCGTTAAGAGAAAATATTCATTAATGACCAACCTTAATGTGACAATGCTAGGCTAGTAACAATATCTCTATGTTACTAACAAACCGTCCATTTAATTCCTAAACTTCAAGTCTAGCATAATTTTACCAAAGTTTTACAATTAAATTAACTCTCTCAAGCTTAATTTAATTGAACAAATATCCACAGTGATGGCCAGTCACGAATAGTAGTGAAAACAAGGTAAAATCAACATATAGATGCCATTAGATACTTAAAGACACTACTGGAAAAATCATTTTTAAGACCGGTAAAAAAAGACATTTTAGACCGGTTCTCGATCCGGTCTTGATACAGCCGGTCTAAAAAGTCTTCTACTTTTTAGACCGGTTATGGAACCGGTCTTAAAAAAACTTTTTAAGACCGGTTATTATAAAACCGGTCTAAAAATAAATATTTTTAGACTGGTTATAATAGGAACCAGTCTAAATTAATAAAATTTTAGACCGGTTCTTAAGAAGAACCTGTCTGAAAATTTGACTTTTTAGACCGGTTTTATCCCAAAACCGGTACTAAATTTACTTTTCAGACTGGTTTTGGATAAAACCGGTCTTACAAGTTGATTTTCTTAAAAAAAAGTTTTCGTTTAAAAGTTATGCCCAGCAAGTCATTTCCCCTGTTAAAACATTTCACTCAGCAAGCAGCAGCCAGTTCAATGACATTGAAATAAATAAATCTTCTCTTACAGATTATATAACTAACATCTTAATGACATGTGAGAGACTTAAAACTCATTAGAACATATTAAAACTCAACTCCCTTGTTCTTAAACAGTGCTGGCTGAAACAGAAGCAAAGGAAAACAACCATAGACAGAATCATAATGCAAGGAAATCATACAACCATGATAATGCTGTTTTGACCAAGTTCCTTATCTTTTCACTTACATACATATAGCAAAGATGAAATTACATTAATGACAATTCTGTTATTCATTAGGGCAAAACTACTTTATACATACACACTCTTCTCAAGCTGATGATCACTAGCTGGCCTTGCTTCCGAGAATCTACACTAAGACGTACACCTCATATCTTTCATTTTCCTGTGACGACAACAAAAAAAGTAGTTATATATATACACCAATAACAATATACATAATTCAAATATAGTTCATGATAATTATTTTAGCTAACTAACCTTCAACGTAGTTTTATAAAAGGATATCCTCCCATATCCCTTCATGATAATCGTTTCTTGTGCCATGTTCATTGTTAGCTTCATCTTCTTCGTTCAATTCTGGTAAACCTCTAGAAAAAGAAGGAGTCTCAAGCAGATAATTCATTGAATGACTTTCCTGATTAATATCAACGACCCTTTTTCCTTAGAGAGCTGCAGACCACATTTTGTTTGCCTGATCAGTAACATAGAACACTTATTTCACTTGATATGCCATAATAAAAGGTTTATCTCTAAAACTTCTACTATTCAAATCAACTAATGTAAATCTCAACTGATCAATCATCACACCATTGTTGACATCAACCCAGTTGCATTTGAAAATGGGAAGTTTAACTTTAACATAATCAACCACCCAAATCTCTTCAATCACCCGATAATAAGGTATTGCTGCCAATCTAGGATTCTTATCTTTTGAACTAGAGAAGTGTATAGATTCAGCCACCATTGTTGACATCAACCCAGTTGCATTTGAAAATGGGAAGTTTAACTTTAACATAATCAACCACCCAAATCTCTTCAATCACCCGATAATAAGGTATTGCTGCCAATCTAGGATTCTTATCTTTTGAACTAGAGAAGTGTATAGATTCAGCCACTAATATAACCCCACTGTTCTGGACGGTACCCCTATCATCAAGGGATTTTGTGTAAAATGTATAACCATTGATCACAAATGAAGTCCAACTTATGACATCAGCCTTAGGACCATGTGCTAACCATTTAATTATATCAGAAACACATTCTTCGTCGTCAACCTTTTGTTTGAACCAATGTGCAAAAGTTTTGTTATGCTCCCTAATTAACCTTTGTTCAGTCATTCGACTATTTCCTTTCCGTAAAATTTCTTTATGAGCATTAATGTAATCTTGAACTTCATTAACATTATTCAGGATGTACAAGTGGACTTGTTGCAATTCATCAGGATCCATGCTCTTTACTGAAGCCCTGTGTCTACCGCCTTCTTCGTCATGACGTTCAAGAAGTCCAATGTGTCCTACTTTGACAAGTAATCTTGACAAAACTCCATAGCTTCTTCAAAAACATATTTTTGAACAATAGATGCTTCAGGCCGGTTAGGGTTCTTCACATACCCTTTTAGGATTTTCATAGTTCTTTCAATTGGGTACATCCATCGTAAATAGGTAGGGCCACAAAACTTTATCTCCCTGACTAGATGAACAATTAGATGTACCATTATGTCAAAAAAAGAAGGAAGAAAAAGCTTCTCATGCTGGCACAAGATCAGATATCCTTCATTTTCCAGTTCATCCAATTTTTCTGTCTCACTGACTTTACTACAAATAGCATTGAAGAAGAAACAAAGTCTAGTCAAAATATGTTGAAGATCATATTCAGCAATGCCTCGAATAGCTACTGGGAGCAGTTGTTGCATTAAGACATGACAATCATGAGACTTTAGCCCCACTAACTTCAAGTCTTTCATGGACACAAGCTTCCTAACATTTGAAGAATACCCTGAAGGAACTTTGATGCCATGTAAACACTGACAAAAGCTTCTTTTCTCATCCTTAGATAAAGTATGAGCAGCTGGAGGACAAAAAGTTCTCTTACCATATGGCTTTGGATGCAAGTCTTCTCGTATCCCCATTTCTTGCAAATCTAATCTTACCTTCACACCATCTTTAGAACAACCTTATATGTTAAGCAGTGTCCCAACAATACGATCACAAACGTTTTTCTCCACATGCATGAAATCAATACAGTGTCTTACATCAAGCTTCGGCCAATATGGAAGATTGAAAAAGATAGACCTCTTTTTCCATTTACTTTTCTCATTACTTTTCTTCACAGTCTTACCAAAGATAACATTCATATTTTTCACCTTTTCATAAACTTGCTCCCCAGTCAATGCCTTCGGAGCATCTTCAGACTCTTGTCCACCAAAAAAAGCTTTCTTTAATCTGCGATACAGGTGGCCTCGTCTAAGAAATCTCCTATGTCCAAGATAAACTGTCTTTCTTTTATGTTGAAGTTGATGGTAGCATGTTCCTTCTTCACAAATCGGACATGCTTTATGGCCTTTAACACTATAGCGTGACAAGTTTCCATATGCAGGGAAGTCATTTATAGTACAAAAGATCATGGCTCGCATTTTAAAAACCTCCTTCTTGTTCGCATAAAAAACATCAACACCTTCATCCCATAACTCTTTCAAGTCTTCGATCAAGGGCTCCAGGTAAACATCTATATCATTTTCGGGTTGTTTTGGTCCCGAAATCAACATAGATAACAAGATGTACTTTCGTTTCATGCATAACAGAGGAGATAAGTTGTAAATTACCAACAGAACAGGCCATGAACTATGTATACTGCTCAGTCTACCAAAAGGATTCATGCCATCCATGCTAAGCCCAAGCCTAAGGTTCCTAGGCTCTTCACCGAAGTTTGGAAATAATTGATCGATTTCTTCCATTGAGAAGAATCAGCCAGATGTCGAAGCTTTCCATTAGATATCCTCTCATCCACATGCCATCTCAAATTTCTTGCATCGTTTTCATTAGCAAACAAGCGCTTGAACATTGGTATGATTGGAAGGTACCACAATACTTTTCCAGGAGCGTTATGTGATTTGTACCTTGGGGTTTCACATATTGGACACTGTTGTTCCTCTGCATGCTCTTTTCTATACAATATACAATCATTAGGGCATGCATGGATCTTTTTATATTTCATCCCTAGTGGACACAATATTTTCTTAGCATCATAGTATCAAGAAGGCAACACATTATCATCTGGAAGCATGTCCTTAAAGGCTTCAAGCGTTTCTGAAAAACTCTTGTCGCTCCATCCATGTCGTGCTTTCAAGCTTACCAATTTCAATACTGCTTTCAACAATTGGTACTTTTTACACCACAGGTACAACGGTGTCTCAGCATCACTACACAAATTACCATATGCATGTAATTGCTCAAAACTCTCTTCTCCTACATCACGAATAATATTCTCTATTTGATCATCCGTATCCGTGTCATTATCATCAAAGTTCACTCCCCCCTGTTGAGATGAACTTGGCATTTCTAATTCTTCACCATGCCATACCCATACTGTATAACTCTTACAGAATCCTTCACAAATTAAATATGTATATATATCTGCAGTACTTAGTCGCTTCTCATTCAAACATACTACACAAGGGCAATAAAACTTTCCACTACCATCATCGGCATGTCTACTAGCAAAGTCTAAAAAACCCTCACCCCATTATCATATTCAACACTCGTCCGTTTAGCGTCTATCCAACTATGATCCATATATATCTCAACACTTCTAGAACCCTATATCCAACAACAAAAGGATAGACAAAAAACAACAACAATAGAGTTTTAGATATTTCAACAAAATTAACAGGCTCCATTTGAAACTAGTATTGTTTTAACAAACCAATAACACTAACAATAATCAAACAAATGCACTAAACTAAAACAGAACATAAAGTGGTATTAATTCAAGCCAAAAATCACAGGGATATAATTAAAAGTCAGAGCATATTAATTATAAAACAACGAGAAGTGCTCAAATTAAAGCAACAACAAGAACTTTAATTTTTTCCAGATTACGTTTAAGTGCTCAAATTAAAGCAACAACAAGAACTTTTCATTGAACATTATTAATTATAAAACAACGTACAACTAAATAACAGATCGATTGAACATTAACCTGAATGAAGACCAAGGAGTGAGCTTCAACCCAAAGTCACGGTGGCGTCGACTAAGGTTAAAATGAAGTCCTCAAATTCATGGCATTGATAAAGGCAAGTCAAATCAGAGGAGAATGGTCACTGCGCTGCGGAGATTAGAGGTCGCAACAGAGAAGACTGACGATAATCAAAGAACAGCAACGACGAACACAGCAACGGAAGCGGTAATGACGGAGGAGACTTGAGCAAATGAGGGACGGGACGCCATGGACGAGTTCAGAACAAGCACGGATAGAGGTCACACAGAAATGGCAAAGAGAGAAAAAGGGTTCACAGAGCACGCGATCTAGGCGCGGGGAGGAAAAACAAGTGTGAAAAATCTTACCTTTAAGACCGGTTTTTATTAAAAACCGGTCTTAAAAGAGGGAAAATTCACATTTAAGACCGGTTTGTACAAAAACCGGTCTTAAATGTAACACATTTAAGACCGGTTGTGGCAAGAACCGGTCTTAAATGTGTTACATTTAAGACCGGTTGTTACCACAACCGACCTTAAAAAGTTATCACATTTTGAATTTAAAATTTTTAACATTTAAGACCTGTTTACATATAAACCGGTCTTAAATGTAAAAAATTTTAGAGCGGTTTTAGTACAAAACCGGTCTTAAATATTTAACATTTAAGACCGGTTTATATTTAAACCGGTCTTAAATGTTAAAAAAATTTAAATGCGTAAAATTTTAAGACTTTAAGACCGATGTTTTTTATAACCGGTCTAAATAAATTTTTTAGGACCGGCTTTTTTAAGAACCGGTCTAAGAAGTTCAATATAATTACAAAACTGCCACCGCGCAAATTTTTAAAACCTTTTCCACCAAAACCGGTCTAAATGTGGCGGTCTAAAAGGGTTTTTTCCAGTAGTGAGATAGAAGGAATCAAGTTTAATCCATATAAAAGTTCAAAAACAATCCTAGAATGAAAACCTTAGCTACCCATGCTCAACAACAAATCATAGGTATACACAGTCATTACAACCATATTAGAAATAAAAAGGAGGAAGGGAATGAGTTCAGCCAAACTAAGAGAAATTGAGTTGGAATCTCTTCGAATCTTCAATCCCACTTGATTTTCCTTGAGAAACTCCACTCCTTAGCTTCCAATTGCTCCCTAGCCGACTCTCCAAACCTTAGAATGTCGAGCTCCCCTTTGTATCTCTGAATTTTGCCTTTTAAATGACCTAGAAGTCAAAACGCACAGCTGTTGTTTCGGGTTTTGGATGCAGCCAGAAATTCTTGGCTACAGCCAAAACTGCATTTCGGAGTTTCTTGGCTGCAGCCAAAGGATGCTTGGTTGCAGCCAAGATCCGTCTGTCTTGCCTCTGCCTATTGTTTGGCTACAGACAAAAATGGCTTGGCTGCAGCCCAAAAGTTTCTGGAGGTCTTCTGGCTGTAGCCAAGCATTTGTCTTCACTCTTTTATCTTTTTTTCCAATGATGCAATGGTGTTCTACTCTTTTTCCCAACTTATTAATCAATGATTTATGCTTCCAATGACTCTTTGTGTGTCTCAAATGTGATCCTATCAACACAAGAAAATCTATAGAACCCAAAGGGTGAAGAATGGTAGTAAAATATTCACATCTAACTAAAGATTCATGCCCGTTTTACCAACTACTCACTAGGCACATTTCCTATACACTTATATCCTTGCATGTCCATTAATCAACAAAAAAAAGTGATAAATTGAGGGTAAATATGCCAATTTGATATGAATTTCATGGGGTTAACAATTAACCATTACTTTTAAGCGTTATGTATCCTTGCACAACCTCCGCCTCAACATACATGATGTTTATTAGTTGTAATCATAATGTATTAGGCGTTATAAATGCTCAAATTTGTAGTAGTGTTTGGTCAAGTTATTTTCATTCTTGATACAATTGAATTTGAAAATAGAAAACTTCTCAAATGGTTTCACTCAACCTAATTGCTAGCATACTTATGACGATTACTTCACTTTTGTCTTAGTCCTAGTAGGAACAACAACTCTTTATACTACTTGCGACCTGTACACTTGTGATAAGCTAAACAGTGAATAGCTTCCCGGAATTCAAACTTGTGTGTGTTCTTCTCCTTTCGCGGGTGAGGCTACTTATCACCTAACTAACAACTTGTTAGGAATGGTACTTTTTTTAATACAAATTATTAAGCAGGGAAGTTGAGAAACCCAATGCATAATTTTTTTAGGCCAATCCATGCTTTGGCTAAATAGGCTTGAACTTGTAACCGAGGGCCTAAAGTTTGGTTCTTATTTTTTTGTTCAGGCTTGAGCTTTCATGGCCTTTTTAAAAGCCTATTTACAATGTCTTCCTTTAAAAAAGACATCATGTTTCATGCCTTAAAATCCATAATTCATAGCACTTGGCTTGTTCTCCAAGACTATCCAACCCCATATTCACTCTCACCTTTGTGGCTCCCTAGACCTGTAGGTAGGGATTCTTCTATAGTCTACATCTGCATATCCAACTCCATGTTTCTTTGAATTACAATGATCACACATGATGATTTTTTTTTTGAATTTTGCACCTTTGATTATGAGAGTATAAATGCAAACTAATGAATTCTTTTGTCCTCCCAGCTATTCTATGACATATATTGCCCCCTTCAATGCAGAAAATTTTTGTGCGTTATGTACAGGTAATAATCTTACTAATTGAACAAGTCCTTGGGCGTGCTAATCTATTTTGATTTGATGTTTTAAGATATGGCTTCCCCATTTCTCATTTAATTTAATCTTCTCTTTGTCCAGGAGAAAAGAGAACCAGTCCGAAAACTCAGAAGGCTCTGTCATACAAACATTGTTCCTTCCTTCCTGTTAAGGAAGGTAACTTCTATGTGAAGGTATGTATTGATATAATTTTAAGTCTATACTATTTTCGATCCTTAATATAAGAGTTAGTTGTGGATTGGATTTCATTTTAAATATAAGATCTCAATCCAGTTTAACTCCCAAATTTATAATTTTTTCCAAAGCATCTCTATTTATTGCATACATTAAGGAATCTTTATTCAAGAATAGTCAGGATCTTTGATGTTATCTTTTAGGAAAATAACCTATATTCGTTACAAATAACTAACATAATCAACATTTTTAATTTATCCAAATTAATCAATGAAGCTTTTATATTCAGGACATGAAGTAGTACTTACTATGTTTTCCTTCTTATGATACTAAATAGGCGTTTTAATGTCCAAAACCATTTTCTGTCCAATGTGGAATCAAGACTATGTACTGATAGCTACTTCTCCTTTTTGTGGGGAGGTGTTTTTTTCTACAAAACTGGTACATTTTATATCGATGCATTGACCTTAGGATGACACTTGTAGAGTTTGGAAAACGGGCCGACCCATTTAAACCTGAGTAAGAAAAAAGGACAGATTTTCAAAGCTCGGCCAATGAACTTAAGGGCCAAGGGCTGGCCCGCGGGCTTTGGTCCCGTTCAACATATGTTCACTTTTTCATATTTTTTTTAAAAAAAAGTTAGAACAATAAAATATCAAATTTAAAATATAAATATTATCAAAATTAAGTTCAAACACAAAGTCCAGAAACTACTGCCCAAAATTAAATAAATAATTATCATCACTAAACAATATGAATAAGATTATCATTTTCTTCTCCGTCATCACTATCATCAATGCATTTGATTGTGCTTCACTATTAGCGAGGGTAATTTTCTTTTTTCACCCCATTTAAATATTCAAATTAAAATAATGAAATTCATACATTTTTTTTAAAAAATTAACGAGCATAAACTGGTAGGCCTGTGGCCCTATAAGACTGGCCTATTTAAGCTCGCAACCCTACAAAGCTAGTCCTTTTAAGCCCAGCTCCATTTTCAACCCCTAAATTATGAGCCCATCCCTCGAATTAAACGTGGTTAAAAGGGGCAGCCCAACATGCTCGGCCAGTTTTCCAACTCTACACATTTGTCTGCTATTTGAAGCTTGTAATTTGATGCACTACATTTAATCAATTTCTTTCGGTATTTGAAGAATGAGCGGTGATGTGCATTGATTTTGAATGATGGGTCTTGTTATATATTTTATATTAGATATTGATATATTCATTTTAAGTAAATTTTGTATCCTTTTCTTCAAATCATTTTGTGTCGCAAGCAGGAGGATTGAATTAGGACTATCATTTTGATGATTTTAACTTGATCATTTTCCCCCAATTTAAATTGTTGTCGCCTAAGATGCATTCCTAAATTATTGGTAAAATAAATAAATAATGTATCCATTTAGAAATCGTAATGTATATGTAAATCTTCAATTTATATAAAATATGGTTTACTCCTATGGTCCTATATATATTCCCTTGATCCTTTTTATAGCAACTTTCTTTCTCCTGGGGCTGGTCCATAACGATATAAGCACTTTTTTTCTTGTGTTTCAAAATTTAAATTACTTTTTCCTTTTCTACCCTTATTAAATACACACCTTTATATCAATTATTCACCACTAACCACTAATTCTCTTTCATTTAATTATTTATTACTCATTCTCTCTCATATTTTTATTCATTTTCTCTCCTATGCTCTTTTCATAAATAGGGGCATATTTGCAAGAAACATGACATTTTTGACATATTTATTCTTTTTAACTAATCTTTTTTTTTATAGAAAAAGGAAAAACTCAAAACAAACTAAGCAGTGGAGAAAAGATTCTCCAGATCATCCCTCAGCAAATCCACGATGCAATCCGCTAGTGAAGACAAAATCTGCAAGTCCACTACCATATTCCTAGCATTGGCTGCTAATGCATCTGCCACCATGTTTGCATCCCGAGGACAAAAAGGCTAGCTCAACGTCCCACTCCCGACCAAGCAACTGCTGTATCTCCAAAAATACTGACAGATCCGGGTGTGCATCTGGAATGCTCGACTGAAGTAAAGTAATGACCACACGACAATCAGTTTCCACAACAAGATACTTAACTTGTCGATCCCATACAAGCTTTAAAGCCCATAAAACACCCTATGCCCCTGCTGTAATATGCGATCCACGTCCCACCCGATATATAAACGCTTGCATGAAAGCTCTATTATGGTCACGCATTAGCCCCCTGCAAGAACATAAACCAGACATTGGAGAATAAGAACCATCGGTATTAACCTTGATAGCACCCCTTGGCGGAGGAAGCCAATACTCACGCATAGTCACAACATCTTTTGTGCTTAAAGAGTCAGCCAATCCCCAAGATAAGCAGGCCCTGGACCGCGCAATTATCGCCGTTGGGCTCCAAGTTCTGTCGTTAAAAATATGCTCGTTGTAGCCGAGCCAGATGGTTCTAATAACCACTGCAAACCACAAGCGGAAGTGAAAGCCATCAACCACAAACCAACCCTTGAGACACCATTTGACCTAACAAATAGGGTCAGATACACCAAAGAACTGAGTATACCACTTACTAGGAATTAACATATCTCATACACGTTTAGAGATACAACAATCACAAAGTGTGTGAAGGAGAGACTCTAATTCATTAGAGCAAAACTCGCACAATCCCGTAAGATGGAGACCACGAGAGAACTATGCCAAATTCGTAAGAAGGAGATTATGAGTGTAAATCCAAAGAAATAAATGATACCGCTGAGGGACATGGAGTGTCCAAACCAACCTCCACAAGGCATCAACTGAAGTCGAATCATGAGCAACCAAATGTGCATATGTTGACTTAATAGAAAACTTCCCATTTGTGGACCATCACCAAATAGGAGTATCATTATCATGTGAAACACGAATATGTAGTCGTTTAATAGCCTCAGTAATAGACAAAGGGAGGTACGCACCAAACTTCATCCAACCCTATGACCCAGAAGAAGTTAAACAATCAGAAACTTTCAACTTAAGGACATCCTTAGGTAGCACGCAATTAGCCATACTCTCTAGGGGTCCATGGTGTGGCACCCATACAGCCTTCCAGAAAGACGTAGACCTGCCACTCCTAATACACATTAGAGCGTGTGCCCCTCCATGTACTAGACTCTGATTGTCGCCTCTACACTCTGGGAACTAACTCCATACCATACTTATACTTTTCACTCAAGAATTTTACCCATAACAAGTCTTGACGAGTCAATAGGGCCCAGCCAAGTTTCACCATAAAAGCATTATTTTGCACATTCACTTTCCAGAGACCAAGTCCCCCTTCTCCTTTTTTCGACAGATTTGATCCCATGAAACAAGATGAATCATACAGCTTGAATTACTACTTCCCCTAAGAAACTTTCAACACCTTTTATCTATATTGTTGCACGTAGAAACCGGCAACGGAACTGTTTACATGGCATACGACGGAATAGCAGAAGCCACAGAAGCCACCAAAGTATGTCTACCTGCCAAAGATAGAGTATTCGCTTTCTAGCTAGAAAGACGTGAATCCATTTCTCTGACAAAAATGTATATGTCGAGCGGGAAGTCTTTTCATGAAGGAGAGGCATTCTTAGATATTTTCCCAAATTTGAACATGGCACAAAGTTTAAGAACTCACTAATTTCCCTGGACTTGGTATGGTTCACGTTCCTTGAGAAGAAAATTCTTGATTTAGCTGCATTAATTTTCTGCCCTGATATCTCATAAAAGTCATCAAGTATAGCTTTTACAACAGCTGCTTGTTCTATATCTGCCTCCGCAAATAATATCAGGTCATTAGAAAAAAATAAATGAGACACAGGCGTACTTCTCTTACTGAGCCGGAAAGGTAGCCAATCTTCATTCTGAACGGCATTTTGAATTAGGTGCCTGATTGAACCATATTTTTACATGATGTTTCATGATTTATTTGGGATTTAAATGCATTTTATGAAGCATTATTGCATAATTAAGCATGAATTTTGGTTAGGAACAATTATTTTGAATTAATGAGAATTAGGGGCAAAATGATCAAAATTATTAATTATTTTGTGCAATTGTTTCTTAGACTTTTAATGCTACTTGTGCTTAATTTTGTATTGCAGGTGTTTTGGAAGAAAATTGAAATCTTGGAAAAAAAATGCATTTGGAGTTGAATTAATATTTTTAAAGACTGGGAAATATTACAGACAAGCCTATAATTTCCTAAAAACTATAAATATGTGAAGAAAAGGGGCCATGAAAATTGCAAGAACACACCCAAACTCTTTAGAAATTTTAGTTCAGCTCCAAAACATTTCAAACATGTTCAAGGAAGTCCCTCAACGAAAGTTTTCAAAGTTCTCATTTTGGTCCCTTGATCAAAACACATCGTTTTGACCAAGGGATCCGATTCCCATGGACCAGACTTGATGGATATGCAAAGTGGACATGGCGTGACCCGAGACGCAGCTGAGGATCCAGGAATGTTTATGCAAAAGCTGAGAGTGATATTAGAGAGCGGAGCGTCGCATAGTAGACGAGGGGGGACCTGAGATTGCCTTGATCTTCTTCCTTCACCCTGTATCCACCTCGTTGGCGGCTTCCTCTTCCATTACAATCACCGGCAAGCAAGATTCACATCACCATCCACTAGAGCTGTGGATAGAGACCTGGCCGAGAGCTTAGAATGGGGAGCGTAAGGGCGCCGCAAGCATCAATCCAGCACCTCTAATCTTCTTCACCTTATACCACCGTCAATGTCGCCAACGACGTTCACAACCTCCATCGTGAACAAAGCTCAGACTGGACAACACAAAAGCAGAGCGGCTGAGATCTGTTTTTTCGGCAAGCTAAATCCCAGATTCCGGCGACCTTTGTCTTCTTCTTCTACACTACACCACCATCACTTTCACAGCCACCACCTCCGTTTCTACTATTCCATTCCCTTCTTCATCTGCTCTGTTTCTCCACCATTTCAGCATCACTGTGACTCCCCTGTGACCTTTATTCTATATGTCTCACTCTCATTTTCTAACAGAACCCACGAAATTCATTTTGCTCAGACTCTCATTCAATTTCCATGGGTATTAAATGCTTTGAAGATATCATGGCTACTGTTAATATCATGAAAGGCTGATTCATTTGTGCTTCTTGGTGATGATGAGTTGTGCTTGAGCTTATTGGACTACAAAGAGGAGTTTTGCTATCATTCCATTAGTCTAGAATTATATATATTTAGATTGCCTAGTTTTAGGAATTTTCATATATGTGATTCTGGAATTGAGATTAATGTTAATTATCTCTTTTGGTTTGATAATTGTAGTTGAGATTGAATTTCACAATGTGAAGATTATATATGTTTGAATTTCTTTATGGTTACAATGAGATTATGTTAATTAGCATGTTATTGTCTAGTTAATGTGGTTAATTCTTGAGGGGTTGTTTAGCACTCAAATCCAAGAAGACTCATGTTGCATTATTCAAATTTCAATTGCATATTAAGTGGTTTTTAACAATATCAAAAGAGGTAGTAGTTAGCTATGTTTGTAGGAGCTACTATTAATTGGGAATATTGAACTCAAGTGTCATCTTGAGGTTGTTCTTAAGGCTTAATGAATTCTTAACTCCTATAATTTTTTTGAGCAAGGATTGTCATATCTTCATTACCAAGAGCATTCTTTATTGATATTTTCCACTCCATACCATTCCATTCACTTTTACTCATTCTCCATTTTCATAAGAAAAATACCAAAAATATTATATTATCTTTTAATTAACAATTGCATTTTCTTTTAATTATTAATTTCAAAAATCCAAAAATCATTTTCCCCTTGTTTTAATTGCATTTGCATGATAATTAGTTTACTTAGGTAGTTCAATAAAGGCTCCTCAAGTAAGACGACCCGAGTGTTGCATTGTATTGCAATTCTTGGTAAAAAAAATATTTTGCATTTGACCCCAAGGCGTAAAGACACGGTCAAATCAGTGCCCCAGACGCTCAATAGCCAGAACAAAAAGATAAGGAGAAATAGGGTCCCCTTGTCGAATGCCTCTAGACGGGCAAAACTCACTTGCAGCAATACCATTCCATAGTAACTTCATGAGTGGAGTAGAGACACAAGTTTCTATCACACACCTGATATTATCTAGTATATTAAGCTCCTTTAAGCAATCAAAGATGAATTTCCATCTAACTCGATCATATGCCTTTTCGAGATCTATCTTAATTGCCATGAAACTTCTTTTCTTTTTCGTCCCATGCATGGAATAAATAACTTCCTGAGCAAGAATAATATTATCCAAACTCTGCCTTCCTTTCACAAAGATACACTGATTTGGTGCCACTACCAAGGGCATAATGGGCTTTAGCCTGTTAGAAATAATCTTCGTCACAATTTTGTAAATCATGTTACATAGACTAATAGGACGGAAGTCTCATATTGTCTCAGGATGCTCCACCTTAGGAATTAAAACAATTTGAGTGTTATTAATTTCCTTCACAGAGTTCGGATTATGAAAGACTCTTTGTACCTGTTCGATAACAGACTTGCCAACAATATCCCATTGGCTTTGAAAAAATAGTGGGTTTAAACCATCAGGCCCAAGAGCTTTGAGTGGACCCATATCAAATAAAGCTTGCTTTACTTCCATGTAGGGGTGGAAACAGGCTAGGCCAGGCCAGGCTTCCACCCTAACAGGCCTGGCCTGTTTTGTGTCAGGATGGCTTGTGCCTGGCCTGTGGTCTGTTACAGGCCTTATTTTGAGCCTAAGCCTGGCCTGTATATAGGCCTGGCCTGTGACCTGTTAAGAATGCTTGAAACTAGAATAGTGGGGGAAACAGGCCACAGGCCTCACAACAGGCCTACATCGAACAGGCCGAAAACAGGCCAAACTCAAACAGGCCGAAAACATGCCAAATTAAAACAGGCCGAAAACAAGCCCAATTACAATAATGATCCGACATAAACCATAAAAAATGAAACAAAATACAACTATACAACATAACATTAACTAAATACAACAGCCAAAGGGTCTTCTTGTCTTTACATCAAATATTCAATATAATTTCTTCTTCTCCTTTGAAGACCTTGGAAAAAATTAATCAAATGTATAATATTAGAGCATAACACAATTTTAACAAGGAATATGTATAAGAAATGTGCAACATACAAAAATGGATTTAGATTCTTTAAAGGCAAGCAATAAATGTCAAATAAACCAAATTCTTTAAGTGAATGCAGATTCTACAATAAACCAATTTCTACTATAAACTAATTTCTTTGAATTAAGATTCTTCAAGTGAATCAAGTTTCCAAATTCCAATTACCACGAGCATAAACCAATTTAAAGAATAAAGGATATTATCTCAAACAAAAAAGAGCTCATGTTGTGGAAGGGTCAGGAAGAACATTGACGGATTTGAAGCTCAAACATATATTAATGACAGGGTTCAGAACAAGCAAATCGAAAGAACAATTAATAGAACTAGAACCAGAACAAAGTAATCGCAATCATCAATCATATATTTTTATGTCAGATTCATATTCAAAGTAAACAAACCAGAACCAGAACAACAGATAGCTCTTCAGGATCAACAGGCCCTCCCTTAAGAACAAGTTCATCCCCAGAACCAGAATCATGCAACTTAGAACATCATAACAGGGTTCAGAAAATCGTTAATTGGTTCTATACTATTGCTTGTTGAAAATCGTTAATTGGTTCTATACTTACATGAACTTACACTATAATATTGCTCTCAGAAATTTTGCACGTTTGTCTCTTAGAAATTAGAACATGAACAATAACACTATATGCACGTTTGTCTCTCAGAAATTAGAACATGAACAAGCAAATTGAAAGAGAAATCGAACTAGAAGAGAAGCAAACCTCGTTTAAGATCCCACAAGGCGAACGGTCTTCGAATCAAAGCGAAACTGAAGAAAGGAACAGGGCTGAGATTTGAGCCTGAGAGTCGACTTGTCCAGTGTCGGCTGAGATCTGAGACTGAGAAAGGAATAGGGCCGAGATCGGAGTGACAGTGATCGACTGAGAGAGTAAGAGTGGGTGTATGTCAACTATCGAGCGGCTGAGCTGAGAATCCGAGATCTGAGAGAAGGAGTGGTCGAGAGAGAGAGACGGAGATGAGAATCCGAGATCTGAGGGAGGGAGGGGGAGTTGAGAGAGAGACGGAGATGAGAATCCTAAATCTGAGACTGGGAGTGGGAGTCGAGAGGGAGAGACAGAGATGAGAATGAGCATCCGAGATCTGGACGAAGTTGAATCTGTGAGTGAGAGTGAGAGTGATTGGGGCAGCCCAACATTAATTCAGCCCGAGAGTGATTGAGATTAGAGAATATGGGGTGGCCCAAATTTTTTTTAATAAATGGTACCAGGCCGGCCTGATAGGCCTAAAAGGCTTCCTAATAGGCCTAGGCCTGACCTATTTAGAAAAATAGGCCTTCAAGCAGGCCTGGGCCTGCCCTGTTTTTCTGACAGGCCAGGCCTGAGCAGGCCAGAAACAGGCCAGGCTGTAGGCCCCTAATAGGCCGCCTGGCCTGTTTCCACCCCTACTTCCATGTCTATTACCGGCCTTCCCAGAGCAGATAAATCAGTATCACTAAGCATAGGGTAGCTATACCCAAACATAAGCGAATCCACGGTTGAGCCTTCCTCTATATATAACTTTTGCAAAGAAATTCTTACTCATATTCAGAATAGCCTCGTGGTCATAAGACCACTCACCTGATTCTAATCACAGAGCCTCAATTTTAATACGTCTCCACCCCACATTTGCCATTGACTGGAAAAAACGCATATTCTGGTCCCCCTTTACATACCATTGAGATCTTGAATATTGGCGCCACATCATTTCTTCCTGGGATAAAATCACTTCTAGTTCATACTATAGATCATAATGAATATCTTCTAACCTCGTTGACGAACCCAAGGCTACAATCTTCTTGTTCACACATTCCAATCTATGATATATGCGTTCCTTTTCATACCTTATGTCACCAAACACATCTTTATTCCAAGAAATCACTTTTTGTTTAAAATCAGAGACTAATGCATTCCAGTCATGATTGCTGTGCCAAATATTTCTAACAAATTCTGGGAACTCTTTGTGAAGCATCCAAGGAGCAAAGAATCAAAAAGGATGATGATGAGACCTTTGCTGAAAAGAGTTTTCAGTATTAAGCAGAACTCTTTGTGAACAACTGATGCATTCGGAAAGGCTTCAAACCACCTAGCATTCACCAAGACCCTGTCAATGCGGCTTTGACTTCCTGCACGCCCCCATGTAATGTGAGGGCCACTAAAGCCAATATCAACCATATCACACTCTGCGATCCATTCCTTGAAAAGACGATCCACACCCCCACTTACCTAAAAAATTCTGCTGACATGGTCCTCAGCATGTGATACTGCATTAAAATCACCAGCAATAACCCATTTTCCATCTGTACAAGTATAATTGTCCTTGAGCATCGCCCATAGACTCCTACGATGAGCATAATTAGGATGGCCATATACAAATGTGATAAACCATTCTTCATTATCACCTCCCTTCACCACTCCATGTACAAAGCGATCCCTAGAAGCTATTACTGAGAAATCAACAAAAGAATCCCTAAAGAGCCAAATCCCACCACTAAAACCTCGAGCCTCGGTTACATGTAAATTTGGCCATCCCAGCTTGCGACTAATTAACTTTGCTTTCTCCCCCTCCTGCTGAGGTTCTAGAAGAGCAAGTATGTTCCATTTATAACAACCATGCAAATCACATAATAAACGACAAAAGGAGGCCCCACCGGCACCTCTAGAGTTCCAAGTTGTAATAATCATGATAGTAAAGAAACTATGAAGAACCAAAACAACAAACAAATTACTGCAACAAATCAGACCCGTGGGGACCTTCATGCATGCCATACATCTCCACATCACCTTCAATATCATCAACTAGAGGGTTTGAATGAGTAGTAAACCAATCATATAGTGACGCTCTTGGGTCTGGTGGGTTTGAACTAGAAGAGCCAAGCAATAGTTGGCGTCCTGGTCTAGCACGCCCATCAATACGAGACTCACAAGGGTGCAACGTGTGATTCCCTACCACTTGTGGACCTGTAACGGATTGGTGAGAATTTGATAAAGTAATAGTTTGACCATGCTCATGATCCACTTGTACATCTTTAGATAAGCTATTGGGACCCACCGACTTAAGCCCTTCCTGATTCAACATTTGATTCTTCACATTGAGATATGCTTTCATAGGCCCAATTATTTCTTTTGGCTGACCCACCTTATCTCCCTTAGATATAACTCGTGAATTAACTTGCTTTTTTTTTCAAGTTACCATGATCCTGTGATTTGATTTGACTAACGTGTTTTTTGACTTGTGTATAATGATTCTCAAGAATTAATAGAGCATCACGTTGATTATGCGCTGAGATATTGCTAGTAACTCCATCACCGCATTCATCGGGATTAACATTATTTAGAGCCGTAAATCTCGAACCTGCCATATTTCGCTCCCAATCCCCATGCTTACTCTTCCTGGGATCCCTCGTGCGAGTTTCTCCTGTTGTTGAAAACCGACGTTGTGGCCGCCGTCGCCTAGGTGCTACCATCCATTCACCATAATCGGGTGATTTTTGCACTCCAGTTGGTAGCGAATTATCGACCACAACCTTCTCAGACCCTTGATTCGCCATAGTATGTATCAGTGTCCCCCCCCCCATTTGATTATTGCCACCTTGCTTGTACAGTACTCCAAGTCATGGCCATACTTGCCACAGGAAAAACAAATCAAATGCAGCCCTTCATAGAAAATCTTCTTCTCCTTACCATTAATCATAATTGAAGGCATCAAAGGAACATTCAGATCAATCTCAATGCATAGCCTTGCAAAATGTCCCTTTACTTGTTTAATGGTGTTAGTATCCACTTTGAGCACCCTACCAATCTGGTTACCAACAACGTAAAGGAAAGCCTTATCATAATAATCAACCGGCAACTTCAGTATTCTTATCCAAGCTGCAATTTTGGAGACTCCACCCTCATCGGGATCAAAGTCAGCTCGCCATCGTTGCACTGCTAAATAGCGGTCCATATACATCCACGGGCCACCAGTCAATGCATAGTCATAATCTTCCTTACTACTCATTCGAACCAGAAAAAAACCGGATCCAATCTCCATGGTTTCAACCTCTCCACGTCTACCCCACAATAACTGGAGTTTACGTCCCAACTGATCTTCGCATACCATTCTCCCCAAAATTCGAACAAAAAGAGACGTTGCCCACCTTTTAGCCAGCTTCTTATGATACTCTGGTAATGCATACACATTAGTTCATTTTTCAGATTTCTCCACCCTAATACTCGACCTCTAACCATCATCGTACCACCACTCTTCTCCTTCTTCTTCCTCCCTCTCGACCTCAGGCTTGTCAACGCAAGCCTCTTTGTAAGACTTCTTTGGAGAGACAACGTCATCAACTTGAACTCCCTCATCATCGGACATCCAATCCTCCACACGAGGGATAACAGCTCGATCATTTGAGACGGCAGCATCACCCATCCTAACTTTCTTCCTACTCCGTTTCAGCATATCTGCCTTCTCAGTGGAGACGAGAGCATTCCCAGAATCGTCTTCGCTCGCCATGGTTAGCTGTTTTAACTAATCTTAACTACCAGTTTGTTTTGCATAACTTAGAAAAAAGTTGCTTATAAAAAGGATCAGTGGGAGTAAGACACTTCCAGCATATTTTACATAGACCAAGAAAATCCTTAAACTTCATCAACTCTTCCATAAAATTCAACAACATTCCAACTTTACCCTTATTTAATATACATTATACCTTTGCATGGAAATAAAGTCAATACAATAATAAATGAAGGGTAAACTTATACATTCACATGAAAATTTTCTCTCTTTGCCTTATAAATAAAACAAAAATATTTCTTTTCTCTGCCCTACATATGGGACCAGGGGAGTACTTTTATATAAATTCTTCATTTCTCAACACCATCTTATTAAGTATTGTGAGGTTATTCATAATTACCATGTTAATTGCAATTATAAGTTTCATGTGTGATCTCCACCTTGCTATCGTTTTCCAAATCGACAAATCATTTCTTTTCCTTCTTATTTAGTTTGTGATGTTTACTTTTACACCTTTGTGTCCGACTTTTAATTTTTAATCTTTTTATGAAAGGTGAAGAATGCATATATGGTGCACATTTTCCGTGTGAGAATGCTGGATAATAGACTCGATTTTTAAAAGTTTTCAAATTGCTTTTGTCTATTTATTTCGATGAACATAGTTTTTACATAAGACTCCCCCTATTTTGAAAGACAACATAGACCTCCTTTAAGATTAAAATGTATGTTACACAAACCTCTCTTATATTTTAAAATTCTATTTCTATCCACCCAAACTGTTAGTTGACCATTAAGTTTCACTTTTAAACTTTTTTTTTGGGCAAAAATGCCCTTCTTTAACATTGGAACTATTTAAACATACACATATATATAAGGGCCAAAAAAAATTTATACCATGAAAAATAATTCTAATAGATTTTCTAACTTTCTAATATGTTAAAAATTAATTAATGTTGAGATAATAAAATTTATTATTTTAATATTTCTTCATATTTATTGATTTATTTATTTTTAGTTTCTTAAATGATTAAAAATATACAGCAAAGACATATTTTTTTTTCTATCAAATATAGTAAACTATATAGGTTTGAAAGATTGTATAAGTCATTTAAATTTATAATTACACTTTTTCCCTACAATTATTTTAAAAAATTGAATTTTCAAAAGTTTTTGACATTTACAAACTATCAAGAAAAAATTGGAATTTAGGATTAAGGGTAAATTAGTAAAAAAATTTATTTTTATATAAATTATAATTAAAAAATATATTTTTGGAATTTTTTTAGAATATTCTTAATAGAGTTAACAGTTTGAACTTAAGTATATATTTTCAAAATAGATGGGACATTTATATGATTAAGCCAAAACATAAAGGTTTTTAGAAAACTTTACTCAAATATTATATTTATATGTATATATAGATATATATATATATATATATATATATATATATATATATATATTAAAATATCAAATTAAAATTTATAAATATATATTAAAGTAAATAATATATATATATATATATATATTAAATAGGCTTGTAACAAAAGCCTCAAGAAAAAAAGCCTAGCATATTTAAGCAAGTAGGCCTCTAAATAGTCCTTTAGTATGACTTCTTTGCTAAATAGGCTAGGTTTAATCAAGCCTCAAATAGAACAGTCTGTAGGCTCCTGAAAAGGACTCAGCCTATTTTCACTCATACTAATTTAGTAATAGTATGTAAAAAGAAAAAACAATAATTTATTGCGCTACTTTTTAAATGAGTTAATTTTTTAAATTATGCTTCTCTAGTTCTATATATAAGGTAGGAAGAGAAAAAAATTTTTTGTTATATTTATAAGGCATGTTATTAAATTTTTTTTCCCATATGAATGTACAATTTTACCATTCAGTTGTAATGTGGACTTTATTTTCCTAGGGAATATAATATATTAAATAAGGATAAATTTAGAAAGTTACCAAATTTTAAAGTAAAGCTAATAAAGTTTATGATTTTTCTTGATCTAAGATCATAGGAGTAAGTGTCTAGATACGTCTCTTCCTGAAGAGTTTTAAAAATATGAGGGGTAATGATCCCCAAAGTGAACAATTTTAAGGGAGCACATTTTATGCTCATTAAGATGATGAGTAAAGATGTTCTCATCACCCATCTAAACCATTAGATTGATTTTCGAAGGTCCAGATTTAATTAATTTAATTTTTATAGTTTAAATACATTTTTATTTTATTATATGTAAAATTAAAAATAAAGATAATCTTATAATTTTCACTTCACATAAAAATGAATAAATCGTTTAAAAAATCACAAATTAAAAATATTGAATTTGGGCCTTTAAAATTAAACTTAAATGGTTGAAATCTCACTACAGTGATGAGAAATTAGTTACTCATTACTGCGATAAGCACAGAATGGGAACCCAATTTTAAGAACAAGGCTGTGAGATGTTACAGTAAGAGGTTTTGTTTTCTTATTAAATATAAGTCATCAATATAATTCACTTTATTTTCTAAATTTATACTCCCTCCAATATTCAATATACGACATATTTATTTAATTTGACTATATTAAAAAAGATAGTTAAGTTAGTTGATATGACGTGTATTTTTAAAAACACTTTAATTGTCTTTCTTAATTCCCTTATTTTCTCTTCTCCTTGATTATTGTCAAGGGAGTATTAATAGGGATAAATTAAAAAAGATTAACAAGTATGAAAAAGATGACTTATATTTAGAACTAATATAAACTTCCCAAATATATTAAGGAGCATGGGGGGAGTAATTATTTTCCCAAATTCTCTAATAGCCCGTTTGGTTCAATTCCATGAGACAGGATTACATATAATCCTGATGCAACAAACTGATTACCACGTTTGGTTATGCTTATACAATGTAATGAGGATTACATTTTATAATCCCTAATAAGATTGATGAATGTGAATGCAAACATCCCATGATCAAGTGAAAAAGGCAATATTGCTTTTATAATTTTTTAAATTGACCAAAATGCCCACCCATAAATACAGTCAAATATTAAATAATTACCAATATTAAATATTTAAAATAATTAATTAATAATATAGAAATTTAATAAATATTTCCTGATTAAAAAATTTAAAATTATATTCCACCATCAAAACAATAATAAAATATCCCATTAAATAATATTCTCACCATTAAATATTAAAAAATTATTATAAACCCAAAATGTACACTACATAATATTTCCATAATTAAGTATTAAAAAATTACTATGAACCCAACTTGTACATAGTAAAAAATTTAAAAATTATCATTAACCCAACTAGTACATTATACATATATACTTAGACATGGGTAATTTTGCCTCTTACTATATTATTCTCATATTTGATATAATCCAATCAAATGTTTTTATATATATGCATAATCTTTCTTTAATGATCGACAAACCAAACAAATTCATGTAATTATCATTACATTAAATTATGTTCCCTCCAATTCCGTGAACCAAGCGGACCATAATGGTCTTTCCATCCAATGCTACTTTTCAATGCAAAAAATTGAGGAGTACACTTTATACACACACACACGCTAAGGAGGACACTTTAAAAAACCAATACACTCCCGTATTTAGCAAAGACAGGAAAAAATAAGCAATATAATCCTTTATTTTGATGTGCAAAATATGTAATGATTGATGCAGTACGATTTTTTTTTTTCCATTTAGCTAAGGGTATAATTCTTCCAAGACTTAGAGCGAAAAGGTTAAAAAAAAAATGATTGTAAGTGTTTATTTTATAAATATATTGATTGTTTAAGTAGTCCTAATATCATTAATTTAGCGTCCTAACTTTTTACAAACTCCAAACAGAATTTCAGGTAAAAGAAAGTAAGAAACACATGATGTAAATAATTTATAAATTAAAATTATTTATTAAAAATAAAAAAAATTGATTGATAACTCAATGATTAGAATCTATTAATATAACATAAAAAGCTATATCTCTCATGCGTTGTGCCAGAGAGTATTATACTTGAAAGTGTAATTATGATGGTATATGCAGAAATATATAAAATTAGATTGTATGATTATCAAAATATATTGATAGGTAATAAACATGTGGCATCACACTAAAAGTTAAATAACATTAATTTTTTCCCATGAATAAATAGCATCATTTTGTTTATTATTGTGGAAAAAATGCTCAAAATTTTTTTTTTTTAATGTGAAGGAAAAAAAATTAACAGTATTATAACACAGCAAAACCAAAATATTAAAACTTGCAAGTAAGGGAAAAACTCAAAAAGAAGAAATTATATTAATTATTAAATTCAAACTCAACATCTACTTAATCAATCAAATATAAAAAACGTAAAATAAAGAAATCATGAAATAATTATTAATATAGTGTATTTATTGATTGATGGATTTAAACCCACCTGTTTACAGTAAACCATGCGTGAGTATAAAAAGTTTTCAAAGATATTGTTGATTGATTGATTTTATAACATTGTTTTGGGAAAAAAAAAAACAGATAACAGAAACAAACATGCTATTACTTTTGTATCATCGATCACGCTTTGAAGAAATTTCAAAATAAAGGCAATTAAGAAATTTAAGAAATAATCAAATTGTTTCCAAATATGATTGCTTAATCAATCAAACATGAACAAACATAAAATTAGGAAATAAGAAAATATTATGAAATAATCATTAATATTATTTTTAGTTATTACAATTCCATGCCGTTTTATTTTCCATTTAGAAAAATGGAACCATACACATGAATTTAAGTGGTAATTAAATAAATATTTTGTTATATAATTTATAATTACGGTTAGTACTGGTTGATTGAGATTTCCTTATGTTCTTGGTTTTAATAAATTTAGTAATGGATGATTGAGATTTCCTTTTGTGCGATAGAACATTTTAGTTAATGATTTATTTTGTTACATAACTTATAATTATTGTTAAGATTTCATATTAATGCTAATTTGACTCAGGATTCATAATTTTTATTTTCTTTTAAGTTAGCTTTTAATATTAATGGCAATGATCACATATATATCTTCTATAATACTCGTAGTAAGAAACCATTTTTTGAGAAAATAATTTTGTTTATATTAATGCTGTTAGTGTGTTATGTTTACTTTGACACTAATAAATATCATTATCCATATTTATCACCCTCTTTTGGCTATCATAATTATTTTATCAATATCAATATTTTATATTTTATATCTATAAATTATTAATTGGCCCCTAGATTCAAGGAGTTATTATAATAATAATTTAGCCCAAAAATCAATAGGTTATCATAATTATGATTCAAACTAAATCTGCAAGAAGCTTAATTTTTAAGAAATATAGTTGGCCTCATGATTATAGTAATGCTTATATATATTAATGTCGTTAATGTATTCCATTTCGTGTTCTTGTTCTTCATTGTTAGTGATCTCAATTTTTCATCCCAAATATCATGGTGGGTCAGCCTTATGAACTCATTAAAGATATTGACGATCACAAGGATACCTGGTTTAGCGTTGCTCTGGTTATCAAGTCTTGGACGATGAATAAAAAGACATAACTTTTTGATGAAAAGTTAGCAATTGCACTTACCTCAATCCTTTCTTTTCCTCATTTTGTCTAATCTTTTGTGCCTTTTAGTATATTAATTTTTGAATTTAAATTTCTCTTTTCTATATTCCTCTATACTTGACTTTCTTAAGATCCATCTTTAATTGCATAAAGTAGAGTTTGGAACTTTCCCAAAACAATCAGATCGTTGTGTTGGGAGAGAAATTATTGTTAGGTTTAGAGTCAAGAGGAGCAACATCAAATACTCATCCAGTATTTTGGGCGTTTTGCAATTTTCTGATTAGGGAGATATTTTGCAATGGCAAGAAAAGGATTTAGTTGATAGTGCACATATTGTGATTGGGTACTTTATTATATATTTATTTGTTTGCTATTCCATTTATTACTTGGGCCTTTTTTCCAACCCTTCAAAGTTGAAACAAATGCCTCAAGCCACTTGACGAAGCAGAAAACGATGATGACCTTCAAATAATTCAATCATTAGGATCTTCAACCACTCATTTAAATAACAGTGAACACCATAGATATATCAGAGTCACAATATCCCATAATATCCTGATGTCAGGCAAGAGGAGAAACAACTGTAACAATATCCCATAACCAAAAGAAATGGAAAACAACAGTAAAAATCGACAGCAGCAACCAACTGAAAACTAGTCCGCGTCATCATCACCACTGGTGGCTGCATCAGCACTATCACCACCATCATCATCATCCCCACTGGCATCGCCAACATCCTCGCCATCATCATCGCCACCGGCCTGAGCTGCAGCAGGTACGTGAGCAGCAAATAACTCCTCCAACCTGGTCAGGCGAACACCGTGATCCTGTAGATAGGTGAGGCATTGAGCAGCAGTAGCCTCAGTGCGCTGAATAGCCGCAAGGATCACATCCAACGTGACGGCAGACTCGAAAGATGAAGGGGCACCGGATGGTTCACCCTGCTCCAGGGGAGATGGAAGGTCATAAGGAGGATGAGAAGGTCCTCCCTGCTGAAAGAAAGGGTCGTTCGGTGTAGGCTGGGAAGCTCGAACCTGCTCGTCCGGTTTCGGCTTGATGCTCAAGTAGTTGAACGGCTTAATGGGCTTGAACAGAACATCAGTGGTTGCAGTAGCAACACCCACAGAGGTGCAGAAGGCGGAAATAAGGTGCGGCAGCATCAGACCCACCGAATGATCTCAGGTATGGTCGTGAAGAGTCTGATAGATCAATGCGCCAAGATCAACAGGTTCCTTCTTCATAAGCAAGTAAATAAGGAGAGCCTGGTCTCTAGTGAGGCGACTCCTATTCGATGAAGGCCAAAAGTAGTCTTTACCAAAATGCAGCCACACCCGGGCCTCCACTGATAACTGGGCCCGGGGTAAGTGTTTCTGCGCCCCTCCGTGACTCTGCCACGCTGCCATGTGGTTGTATACAAGCAACTCCAAAATTTAATCCTCAGGGATGACATCTTTATTTCCTAATAGTTGCTTGTACTTGCACTCATCAACAGTGGGGAGTGCTACAAACTGCCTAAAGCTCTCCAGCGTAAAATCAATGTCGACTCCTCGGAGGGGAAATCGCCAAATGGGCCTCACACTGGAGGTGGCATAGAAATCATGGACAATCTGTAGACTCCCGTCAACCTTAGGCTCCAAGAGCCTCTATAAGCGGTAGGTACGGGTGGCTAGCTCGTAAAACTGATATGAGGCGGTGAACGAGAATTCCAGCTCTTGCAGCAAGGGTCGAGTAATGATCTTGGTCTTAGCCTCAGCAATGGCCCTGGGACCCGAGTGGTTAGCAACACACTTGGCCGGCATAGTAGCTACGAGAGAAGACAATGGACAACCAAAAACCAATGAAGATTCAAACAGGTACTCAACATGTACACCGGAATCAAAAAGTTCAATAGTGACCTCCCCCAAACTTATGACTTAACTAGTTGCAACACACCAGTCTCAATTCCAACCTAACCCTTACCCTGCCTCCATTAAAACCTGACTTATATCCATAAAATGAGTTGAAATGCAGTTTGGCTACAAAGTGAATGACATAGTAAGACCCTATCTAAACCAGTTTGTAATGTTCAAGCGGAATCGTAGAATGAGTTGCTGTCCATTTAAGAGTCTATGAAAAACTTAGTGGCCAAAACAGAGGTGGATAAAGTTCAGGTAATGCATATTGACAGCAAAACAAGCATTGCACAAGGGCCCTATATTGCATTTCAAAACAGGCATTACAAAGCATAATTCATATTGACAGCAAAACTGGCATTTCAAAACAGATATGGCCAAAACAGACATTGCACAATGAAATTGATTCCGTAAAGGACAGGGGAACTTTATAATCATGTTCGCTAATCCTAATTGCTAGCCTGATCCACCGATTAGTCAAATTGATTCCTCAAATCCCCAACTTCCAATGACACTACACTATCCCGTAATGCAATTTAGAAGAGTTAAGCGTGAGTTGAATTACCTATGAGATGAGAAAACCCAACGAAAACCAACCACCGTCTCAGAAAATCCAATGAGTGGAGTTTTGTCCACTGCCCTAGATTATAGCAAAAGCAGAAGATGGGGGCGAGATGCAGATCCGAAACAGAAAATGTGAGAAAAGAGTCTAAGACTAGCAGGATTTAAGGGAGAGGGGAATGTGGGTGAGAGATTTAGGGCGAAAATTAAGGGAGGGAGTTATGGATTAGGTTTTGCTGTGGAGAAAGTGAGAGGAAGAGGAATGGCTGCCTCTGTGAAAAGGGAGAGGTAGAATGGAAAAATCTGTTTTAGGGTTTTAAAATAGAGTTATCACGGGTGGGCCGCGGCCCAAGACCTTCTGGGCCGCGGCCCACAACTCTCTGTGCAGATTCACTCCTTTGCTGGCCGTGGCCCACACAGTGATGGCCGCGGCCCAAAATTAGTTGGCCGCGGCCCAAAACCTTTTGAGCACTGATACTCATTTATGGGAATTGGTGGGCCGCGGCACACCTTGCTCTGGCCGCGGCCCAAGAGTTTCTGGAGTTTCTTTGGGCCGCGGCCCACAGTGCATTTTCCAGCCTTTCAGTTTCCACAAATTCATACCAGAACTAGAATCGTCTGTGACAACATAGTATATAGAACCATTGAACATTCATACCAGAACTATGCCACACTTTCACATTGACTCTCACACAATCAACACCCCTAATCCACACAATTGCTATGATCAAGATACCTTCCTAATGCAGAGTCTTATAGGTATGCACAGCAATTTGACAGAATGAAGCCAAATATAATGCACAATGCTTCTCTAACATTCATTGCAACTCTCATATCATATCACAGGCATCAGAATACACAAACATGTATAAGAGTTGAAGAACTTCCTTGGAATATGCCTGTCCAACCCAGATGCCAACCCTTGCCTTGGAATCCTCTTGCTCTCAACAGCTTTCAGCTTGAAATCCCTTTCTTCCTACAAAATGTAGAAGATCAAACATAAACCGACTAACTTATGCTAAAATCAAAGAAATTAAAGAGATTAAGTTCAGAACTTGGGTTGCCTCCCAAGAAGCGCTTAGTTTATAGTCCTTAGCCTGACTTTTCACTTTGGTCATTCTTCATTTGATAAGTAGATGGTGAACACTAGCCTATCCACATCTCCTCCCCAATAGTGCTTCAGCCTCTGACCATTTGCCTTGAATCTCTCGCCCTTATCATTCTCCAGCTCCACATCACCATATTTTGATGTCTGAATCACCTTGAATGCCCAGACCATCGGGACTTAAGCTTTCCGGGAAAGAGCTTCAGTTTGGAGTTATAAAGAAGGACAGTTTGACCAGGTTCAAAGCTCTTGGGAATGATTTTGCTGTCATGATCCCTCTTTGTCTTCTCTTTGTAAATCCTTGAACTCTCATAAGCATTTAAACGGATTTCATCCAACTCATTGAGTTGGAGTAGCCTCTTTTCTCCCACAGCTTGCGGATCAAAATTTAACTTCTTGATAGCCCAATAGGCCCCATATTCCAGTTCTACTGGCAGATGGCACGCTTTTCCAAACACTAATCGATATGGAGACATACCGATAGGCGTTTTGTAGGCCGTTCGATAAGCCCATAAAGCATCATCTAATTTGGAAGACCAGTCTTTCCTAGTAGTGTTCACCATCTTCTCAAGAATGTTCTTGATTTCCCAGTTGGAGATCTCAGCTTGGCCATTTGTTTGGGGATGGTAGGGCAATGCTACTTTGTGCCTCACACCATATTTCTTCATTAGAGCTTGAAATTGATGATTGCAGAAGTGTGATCTGCCATCACTGATAATTGCTCTTGGTGTGCCAAACCTTGTGAAGATGTGCTTCTTGAGGAATTTCAGCACCGTCTTGGCATCATTAGTCACACAAGACATAGCTTCTACCCATTTTGATACATAGTCCACTCCAACTAAAATGTATTCATTGTTAAAGGACTTAGGAAATGGACCCATGAAATTAATCCCCCAGACATCAAAGAGTTCAACTTCTAGCATGCTATTCAGTGGCATCTCATTCCTTTTGGATATTTTCCCCACTCTTTGGCATCGATCACATCAGAGGGCAAAAGCATAAGCATCTTTAAATAAAGAAGGCCAATAAAACCCACTTTGAATAACTTTCGCAGCAGTTTTCTCTCCTCCAAAATGACCACCATACTCAGATGAATGACAACAATGCAGAATGCACTCTTGTTCATTTTTTGGAACACACCTTCGAATGAGTTGGTCGGGGCACCGCTTGAATAAGTAAGGTTCATCCCAAAAGTACTTCTTCACTTCATGCAAAAACTTACGCTTTTGATGAGAGTTGAACTCCGAAGGTAACACTCCACAAACCAAATAATTCACAAAATCGGCAAACCATGGTGTGGATGAATGATCAACAAAGAACAGCTGTTCATCAGGAAATGATGCTTGGATCATGTCAGAATTGTCAAGTTGAATCTCGGTATTCAGCCTTGATAGGTGGTCAGCTACTTGATTATTTGAACCTTTTCTGTCAATTATGTTCAGGTCAAACTCTTGAAGTAGTAGCACCCAGCGAATGAGTCTAGCCTTAGAATCCTTCTTAGTGAGTAGGTACTTTAGAGCCGAATGATCAGTGTAAATAGTGACTTTAGTACCCACAATATATGGTCTAAACTTCTCACATGCATAAACTATGGCAAGTAACTCTTTTTGAGTAGTAGTATAATTGAGTTGGGCACCATCAAGAGTTTTACTTGCATAATATATAAGGTGAAAGAGTTTCTCTGCTTTTTGCCCAAGAACAGTACCGACGGCGTAATCACTCGCATCAGCCATGATAATGAAAGGTAAAACCCATTCTGGAGCTACCAAGATAGGAGCTGAAATAAGGCGCTTCTTTAATTCTTCAAAAGCTCGTAGACACTCATCATCAAACTTGAATTCCACATCTTTCTCCAATAGTTTAGAAAGGGGTTTAGCAATTTTTGAGAAATCCCTTGATAAGCCTCCGGTAGAACCCAGCATGTCCAAGAAAGCTCCGGATACCCTTTGCATTAGTGGGTGGTGGTAATTGCTCAATAATAGTAATTTTAGCCCGATCTACTTCTAACCCTTTCCTCGACACTCTATAGCCAAGTACAATGCCTTCTTGCACCATGAAGTGACATTTCTCCTAATTGAGAATTAAGTTTGCCTCTTCACACCTTGTAAGCACTGCATCTAAATTCTCCAAGCACGAGTCAAAAGATGGACCAAAGATAGAAAAATCGTCCATGAATACTTCAATTGTCTTCTCAATCATATCAGCAAAAATGGACATCATGCACCGTTGAAAAGTGGCTGGTGCATTACATAGTCCAAAGGGCATTCTTCTGAAAGCAAAAGTGCCATATGGACAAGTGAAGGTGGTCTTCTCTTGGTCTTCTGGGGCTATGACAATTTGGTTGTAACCAGAATATCCATCAAGGAAACAAAAGAATTCCTGACCAGCTAACTTGTCCAACATTTGATCTATGAATGACAAAGGAAAATGATCCTTTCTTGTAGCTGTATTGAGCTTCCGATAATCCATACACACCCGCCAACCAGTCACCGTGCAAGTAGAAATTAGTTCATTTTGGGTGTTAGCCACTACAGTCATGCCCCCCTTCTTAGGGACACATTGAACTGGGCTCACCCATGAACTATCAGAGATAGGGTACACAATTCCAGCGGAGAGCCATTTAAGGATTTCTTTCTTGACCACTTCTTTCATGATTGGATTCAATCGTCTTTGATGCTCAATAGAAGTTTTATGATCATCTTCTAATATCCGCTATGGTCCAACCTATGGCTTGCTTGTGTTCTTTCAAAACTTAGAGGAGCTTCTCTTCTTGCAACTTTGAAAGATCGGAAGACACAATCACTGGGAGAGTATTGGCATCCCCCAAGTAAGCATACTTAAGATGAGATGGTAAAGGCTTCAACTCAAGAGTTGGTGGGACTTCAATAGAGGGCTTCAAAGGACTGCTCAATGCCTCAGCCACCTCAAGTGGCTCAAAGTTCCTTTGTCTTGAGTGAGGAAATGCTTCCAAATGAAAAAGGTTTTCCATGGCTTCTTCATCAAATTCATCCAGATTCTTCTCCCCAATTAAAAATGCCTCTAAAGGGTCTTTGATCATTGGAGCATATGAGTCTTGAGGAACAAGTGAGTCCAACATATCAACAAATGAACATTGGGCTGAATTATCATAGAACTTCAAAGCTTTCGGCATGTTAAAGATTACTTTTTCGTCGTCCATCCTCAAAGTGATTTCACCCTTCTCCACATCAATAAGAGTTCTTGTTGTCGCTAAGAACGGACGGCCTAAAATGAGTGGGATCTTCCAATCAACCTCGCAATCAAGCACCACAAAATCAGCTGGGAAGATGAACTTGTCTACTTTCACTAAGACATCTTCAATGATTCCTCTAGGTTTAGAAATACTCCGATCAGCAAATAGAAGGGTCACTGTGGTAGGCCTTGGCTCTCCTAACCCCAATTGGTTAAAAACAGCCAAGGGCATCAGATTGATGCTAGCACCTAAGTTGCATAGAGCTTTACCATTGAAGTTCGTTCCAATATTGCAAGGAATATAGAAACTCCCCGGATCTTTCAACTTGGTGGGTAACTTCCTTTGGATCACAGCACTACATTCTTCAGTCAATGCCACAGTTTCAAATTCATTAAATCTCCTCTTCTTGGACAACACATCCTTTAGGAATTTGGCATATTTAGGCATACCCTCTAGAGCCTCGGCAAATGGAATGTTAGCATGTAGTTGCTGAAACATATTCACAAACTTTTTGAACTGTGCATCTTCCTCCTTCTTTTTGAATCTTTGAGGAAACGGGAGAGAAGGCATGATAGTGGAAGTGGTTGGTTTGCTCTTCTTGTCATCATTCAACTCTTGTTCCCTCTTCTTACTCTTGCTAACATCATCCAAACCTCCCTCAGTTTGCTTTCTCTTCTTAGTTTCTTTATCTTCCACCATATTTTCTGGAGTCTTGACTTCTTCCTCTTCAATCTCAATGTCCCCTTGCTCATCTTGCTTTGATCCATTTGTGCTCGCACTAGGCATGTTCGCACCTTACCACTTCTCAAACGAATAGCCTTGCATTCTTCTTTGCCACCCCGCTTTGGGTTAGGGATGGTGTCACTTGGAAGACCATTTCGAGCCATGGCATTTACTTGTATTGCTAATTGTCCCACTTGAACTTCAAGGTTTTTGATAGTGGACTCATGAAGAGAAAAAGTAGCCTTACTCTCACCCCTTGAAGATTCCACTTCTGATGAGATACGGGCCAACATCTTGTCCGTCTTGGATTCTTCTTCTTTTGCAGGAGCTTGCCTTGATGGCATTGGAAAACCTGGTGGAGGAACCGGTTTGGTGCCCGAAGTAGACTCATGAGGAGGATTTAAGGTGTTACCTTGACTCCAAGAAAAATTGGGATGAGCTCTCCAAGCATGGTTGTAAGTTTGTGAGTATGGATTGCCTTGAGAAGGTTGAAATTTGCCCATATAGTTGACAGATTCAGTGCCCATGTAGAGGGGGCAATTATCAGGCATATGGACATCATTGCATTGCTCACATACAATCGGAGTGGATTGAACAGAATGCACACCACGAGCAGTACCCTTATGTATTTGAGACTCTAAGACATCAAAACGTTTATTCAATGCAGACAAAATTGTAGCAATTTGTGACGAAGAGTCTTCTTTTGTGTTGAGTAGGGCTGGGGTGGTTCTCCTATCATTGCCTTGGGTGTTGTTTGCAGATAATTGATCCAAAGGTCTAAACACCTCATTGACAGGCACATTCCGGTAACCTCCATTAGTCATTGAGTCCACCATCGCCTTAGATTGAGGGTTCAAGCGTGTGCAGAAAATTTGGATCACTACCCACTTGTCTACCCCATAATTGGGGCATTATTTCATTAACATCTTATACCTTTCCCAAGCGGCATACAAGTGCTCATCTGGCTGTTGTCTAAAACTTAGAAACTCGTCCCTTGCTTCCACTGATTTATCATTGGAGAAAAATCGAGCTCTAAATTTTGCTTCAAGATCATCCCAAGATATTATGGATCCTTCTGGGAGATTTTTGAACCAATCTCTAGCCTTCCCTTGTAGAGAGAGAGGGAATAGCCGCAACCTCAGCACATCTTGAGGGACATCATTCTGCTTGAAGGAATCACACACTTCCAAGAAATATATCAAATGCTTGTTGGCATCTTCATTATAAAGGCCATGGTACAACCCATGCATTTGCAGCATCGTTATCATCACCGGTTTGATCTCAAAAGTGTGTGCTTGCATCTCCGGCATTCGAATGCACGATTGAGTTCCTCTCATATTCCGGGTGGCAAAGTCATTGACAGTGGCTCTATCATATTCATCCGCCATTGTGTCAGCTTCAGTTTCAGGTTCAGACTCAAGTTCAGATTCTGTTTCATTTTCGGTTTCAAACTCTGATTCTACTGCTGATTTGGGCTCTTCTTCAATGTGCGGTAATCCGTCAAGTACCACTATCAATTCGTTCCCTTGCAGATGTTGCATGAACTAGGCTGATACCTACAAAAAGGCACAAACCAGCAAGTATCAAGCTAAAACAAGTGAAATTTAATGCAGAAAACAATGACAGAAAAATTATAAATCTAACTAAGGACCCATGCGAAATCTACTAACACAAGCCTAAGGTCAACTAAAAGATTTGTTAAACCAATCCCCGGCAACGGCGCCAAAAACTTGTTCACTACCGTAAGTGCATGGGTCACGCCAAGTAATAAAGTGATAAGTGAGATCGTTCCATCGAGGATTTGATTAACAATTTAGTTAAGCAATGGGCCTGATGTGTTTGATTAAGTTGAATCAAAACAAAGTGTTGAGTGTGGAAAAGAACTTTCAAAAGCTATTTTAAATAAAGACTAAAAATTACTGAACAATGATCTACTTCTTGTGAATTCAATCAATTTTAGTAAATCTAGGATTGTTCGTCCCCTTTGCACTTCATAAACTTAATCTCCTTCCTCTCTAAGAATGCTCATATGGAATATATATATGTCCGTCTAAGGCTCACTAGCAATTGATTAAGCTCTCTCAAGTCATAACCAAATTTATACCCTCCATTAACATACACAATCTCTTGTTATAGTTAAGGGAAAATAATCATTACATAACCACCTTACTTTGACAATGCTAGGTTAATAACTATATCTCTATGTTATTAACAAACCATCCATTTAACTCTTTAAACTTCAAGTCTAACATAATTCTAACCACGTTCTATAATTAGATTAACTCTCTCAAGCTTAATCTAATTAAACAGATTATCTACGTGCTGGCCAGTCACAAATATCAGTGAAAATAGGGGTAAATTAACACATATATACCATTCGATATTAAAAGGAAGAAGGAGTGAAGTTTACTCCATACAAAGGTTTAGAACAATCCTAGAATGGAAAAACCTAGCTACTCATGTTTAAAAACAAATCACAAATATCAGCGTTCAATGTAGTCATAACAAAATCACAGTGGAGAAAGGGAATGAATACAGAAAGATCAAGATGAATGGAGATGAAATCTCTTCCAATCTTCAATCCTCCTTGATTTCAAGCCAAATCCCAGCTCCTGGATGTTGTAGCCGCCTTTCTTTCTCGTTTCCTAATTGGGGTCCTCCCTCTTAAACCCTGGGTTTTGCTTTTTATATCTCCTTCGATGTCAGAACGCGCAGCTTCATTTGTGGGGGTGGGCCGCGACACGCCATTCTGTGGGCCACGGCCCACAGGTGTCTGACCTCATGTTGGCTCCTCTGGGCCGCGGCCCATACCTTTCTGTGCTGCTATTGGATCTTCTTGGCCGCGGCCCATGAGATGGTTGGCCGCGGCCCATGCCTTTCTGTGCTCTTGTTGGATCTTCTAGGCCGTGGCCCATGCCTTTCTGTGCTCTTGTTGGATCTTCTGGGCTGCGGCCCATGAGATGGTTGGCCGCGGCCCATGCCTTTGCCAGGGTCATCTTCTCTTCTTTTCTGCTCTGTTCTCTCCCAGCTTGCCTTTCCTTGGAATGGTTGTTGGCTTCCACTTCCTTTCCCTCCTTCTTACTGCATGTGGCTTCCTCTGGGGTAGCTATGACTGAACCTGCATCAGTTTATACGAAGACTTTGCACACATGGTTAACATTCATAACAGTTAGTGAGTAATGTCCTCCAAAATTTCATTCTGCTGCGCATAGCATGAGAAAAACACATTTTATCACTTTAACACTCTCAAATGCCCACTCATGCACCCAAAGTGAAGTAAAACAGGATGAAATATGAAGTTCTAACAAGAATTTCCTGAAGTTAACAAGGACCTGCCTATTTAAGTTTGATTTTATAATTCTTTGCCACTTATAAGTACCCTCTGGTCAGAATATATACACTAAGCTATCGTTAGTTATATTATATTGATGAATAATTCCTTCTTGTTGAAGTTATATTGATTAATAATTCCCAGTGTATGCAATATATTAATCAAAATGCAATTATGTGAATATTTAATGAAAATTGATTTTGGTCAAACATGAGGACGCGTGGAGCACCATTCTTGAGTTGAGAAATGAGAAATCAAATGCTTTAAACCGAAGAATCACCAAAATCAATAAAAACTGTAATGTAAAAATGAAAGATAATTACAATCAAAATGTTAAAGTTATCGCTTCATGGGAAAAAAAAGTAAAGAGAGGGGGCATGAATTTTCTATATCATGGTTGTTTCATTTTTTTTAAAATAAAAAATGAAGTTTCCCCTCTTTCACTCTCATGGTAAGGGTTTTCAATATTGGTCTCATCAATATTTATCGACAAGCAATACATTTGAGACTTTAAGTATAAAAATATACGGGTCATTTAAAATAGATGATTATAAAATAATTACATAATTTAATATGATTACAAATAAATATTGTTTATTGTGCATATAATAAAAAAATTGTCCAATAAAAAAGACTACATTATATAATAAATATTACATAACTCACAAAGCAATGCTTTAGAACCATAAACTGTTGTTCTGTGCTTGTAGTAGGTTGGGAAGCTCAAAAATTAAAGTGCTATATATGACATTTTCTGTGCAACGCACGGGTAGCAATATTTGTTTAATTTAAAAATAGAGAAATTTAGAACAAAAAACATCAGGAAAAATAAGATTTATTCCTCCGCTTCTTAAGAATTGAGAATATTTAGGAGGACCAATAAATAAAATTGAAGTATATAAATAATAGTTCGGGTATTAATCGACCCCTTAAATTCATTTAACTACTTCTCAATTATTTGTTCGTTATTGGCTGAAAATTTGGAGAGTATTCCACTATGGTAGTATTTCGTTATTAGAGCGCAGTGTTGCTAGAGAGCTGAAAAATAGGACAGCATTACGTTATCCTCAATGAAATATAATGTTATGCAAATTTAAAACTATACATTATTTGCAAATATTACAATATCTTTGTGCATCAATATTTTTTATCATCTACCATATCTAAGTATTTTAGAAAGTCTTCTAAATGACAGTACTTAAAAATATAATATTATGCAGATATCTTGAATACCGGGAAGGTCAGATCACCTATGTGAGCAACCCAACATACGTCAAAGCCAATATTCATGATTTTCAAATGCATCAATAGATATAATCATAAGATTCTTTACCCAAATAAAAAAGAAATAAAATTAATGTTTTTTTATTGACTTTTATTGTAGTTAATGTGTTTTTATATAACGCTTTCATTTTTATTAGATAGATATATGCAACTTACCAATCACAAAGGAAAATACGTTTAAGGGAAAATAAGATAAACACTCATATTGAAAGTAGAAGAATTTCATCCCAGCATACTAATAACTGTTTTATGAAAAGATAAGGTCAACCCTCAGAGTTAAGCAATCCAAGAAAGCATTCAGAATTCAAATTTTGAAACGAGCAAGACCTACAACAAACTTATTCAATGAAGAAATAAAATACGGAAGATACTCTGAAGAAAATATCACTGCTTATTTTTCTTTTGTGACATTCTTGACTGGTCTGGTGGCACTAAAACTAGGGGTTGACAGTTCGGGCAGCCCAATATCAACAACTTCAACCAGCCACTTCTTGCTTGTAGGAAACCTATTTATCACATCTGGATGAAATTGACCTCCCTATTAGAGTCAAACGGATTGAATGAGAACCATGATAGAAAGGTATACTAACCAATCGGCTCTTTGTTATTGGCATTTTCACTGGCGATATCATTGATTGGACAAAGTTGAATGAGTGAAGAGGGATAGGAAAGTCATGTTCCTAAAAAAATATATTCGAATGGAACATAATCGTCCAATGGTGTGCACATGTTTTGTAAGCGTCATTGTTGGCCAAGACTATGAAGTTTTCGATCACCCTATTTGCATCAAGTAAGATGAATAAGTACAACACATAACTTTCCTTCAGTGAATATGAGAACTACATTATTTACTTCCCAAGAACAACACAGATGAGCAAGCAAATAGTGAGGCAGAAAACCACTAACGCTGTAATCGGTTCGATGCTTCATGCTCTATGATCCTTTGGGTATTGACCATTGGTTGTGGTGGTTGGAAATAAACAAAATACATTAACAGTGAATGAAGAACTGAGAATACAAAATGGAATACACTAACAACGTTAATATATATAAACATTACTAAAATCATGGGGCCAATTATATTTCTTGGAAATTAAACTTCTTGCATATTTAGTTTGAGTTATGATTATGATAACTCCTTGAATTATGAGAGCCAACTAATAATTTATAGATATAAAATATTGATATTGAATTATAAAAGAGAGTTATAAATAATTATGATAGCCAAAAGAGAGTGATAAGAAGGATATTTATATTTATTGGTGTCAAAGTAACTGTAACACACTAACAGAGTTAATATAAACAAAACTATTTTCTCCAAAAATGGATGCTCACGTAGTGGTTTTTAATAGCATTACTATGAGTATTATAGAAGAGATAGATATAATCATCCATAATCACCATCTTTTTTATATTATTATCAGGTATCTGGTTTGGGGTACATGAGTGCCTTCCCAGCATGTGTCACCTTTGGGACTCGAACTCAAGACCCAGAAAGATCTAACGAGGCCTTACATCATTAGACCAACTCTCTATTGGCTTCATAATCACAATCTAACTTTAGACCAGATCTTGTTTGCCGGTCCTAAAAAAAAGATCGCACCTATCCGAGAAAATATTATGTTATTAATATAAATACAGATGTTGTTATTGACCCCTGAAACTTGTTTCCTCAAACTTATCCTTAGTTTTTGGGATATAAAGTTGTCAAACATGAAAATAAATTCATTAATGTAAAATCTAATATTGTTAATATAGATACAGATGTTGTTATTGACCCCTAAAACTTATGCCCTCAATTTAGGGCAGTTTGGTCATTTGTCAAAATTAGAAATCCTAGATTCTTACTTCAACTATGACTTGACATTTGATAAATTTGCAGCATCAATTTGTATTTTTTTCATTTTTATTTGCATTTTTCTGGAATTTTCCTAAGAATACTATAGTTATAGCAGATTCTTGTATAATCTGTACAAGAGGCAGTTGCTTCTTAATCGTAAAATACTTTCACAAATAGCTATATTAAATAAGAATTGTCTTTATATGATTTCCAATGAGAGCATAAAAAATTTCCCGGAGACTGAACTCCGGGAAGGTAGAGTAGAGATTTGTATGATAACATAGAATCATATGAATACTTTTTATGAAAAAAAAAACTAATAAAAGTAAAAAATCTGAATAGTATAATAGAATAGAATGGTTAAGGCTAGAGATCGTGTTCAGGTGGAAAAGAGGGTAGAGATCTTGCAACATACCATCAAATTCTCAGACGTATCTGTGCTCGTCAGTCGTTGCTCTCCGCCTTCATTCTCTGTTAACTAGGTTTGAGACTTTTAACCTTCCTCTCTTTGTTTCGTTTCGGTTTCCTTGCTCTCGCATTTAGCGATATCTTCTTCCCTCTTTCTTTTCTATCTCTCCATATTTTGCTCCTATCATCCATTATGCTTTCTGATTTTCTTGTTTCTTGTGTTTTGTTATTGGCTGATTCATCTTATCCCACTTTCTCAGTTTGATTTTGTGAATTTTCTGTGCTGATTCTTTTTTCTGAGCTCCCCTTTTCCTTCTGCCGCTTTGGTGGGTCAATCTTATACTACCTGTGTGCATCCTTAACTCAAGAAACTACAAAGGGAAGATCTTATATTAAAGACTGGAGACAGTACTCTACTAGTCCTTAATATATGACCTAATCTAATTTTAGAGTTTATTTTGTTTTTCAAACTTTTCAATATTTTCCTATTTTTTTTATATTGATTCCATTAACAATAATGGAGAGAAAACTTGAGGCAATGAAGGAGTATTTTAAAAAATATATATATTATATTAATTAACTTAACTAATTTATTCCAATCAAATTAAGCAAATGTATCTTACATTTAAGGACTAGAAGAATATATTATATGCATGTGCCAGCACCAGTGTCTACTTCTGATGTACTATTACATAATATCAATAATTAATGGGTCTCTCTTGCCGGACTTTTGTGTGACTTCTGTGGTCTTGTTGGCCTGAGTTCTGATTCATAAAAATAGAGAGACAATGCAAGACAAGAGGAAATTCCCTGTTTTTGTGGATGTTCGTATACTCACGCCCCCTTATGAAAGGATTGTTTTTGAGGTAGCTTTTTAGTTCTATTACTTTTACAATGATCAAACATAATGAAGTTCTTACTTGAATTCTTTCATCCTCCCAGCTATTCCATGTCGTTTCCCCCTTCACCGCAGAAAATTTCCGTGCTTTATGTACAGGTAATTGTCTGATTTCCCCTCCTATATATCCTGCAATCACAGTCTCGCTAAATTGAACAAGCCCTTGAACGACCTAATCTATTTTGATTTTATAGTTATGATATGGCGTTCCCATTTCTCATTTAACCTTCTCTTTGTCCAGGAGAAAAGGGGCTCAGTGCAAAAACTCAAAGGCTTCTGGAGTACAAACATTGTTACTTCCTTCCCGTTAAGGAAGGTGACTCCTATGTGAAGGTATATACTTATATAGTTTTAAGCTTATTCGTACCAAGTTGTTCATCTTATAATTACTAAATAGGCTTCATTTTTCATGTCCAAAACTGATTTCTTTGCAATGTGGCATCAAGTCTATGACTCTTTGCTGATAGCTAACTATTTTGTAGGGAGGTGCTATTTGCCACAAAACTGGTACGTTTTCCATCAATTAATGCGTTGACCTTAGGATGGCACACTTGTTTACTTTCGGAAACTTGTAATTTCATGCTCTTCATTCAGTCGTTTACAATTAACCAATCTCTAGTGCATATCACGGTACTTCAAGAATGAACCGTGATGTTCATTGCTTGTGAATGCCAGTGTCTTCTATTTATACATTAATTTTTATGTTCACTTGTCTACTTTTTTTTTTTTTATTTTTTTATAATGTCTTTTCTTACACCTCTGCGTGTCATTTTTAATCTTTTTGCAGGGGAAATTGGAGAAAGCATATATTGTCCACGTTTCCCAGGTGAGAATGCTGGATCTTGCACCCACCCACTTTTTAAAAGTGATATAAATGGTTCTTGCCAATTTATTTAAATGAACATAGTTTTCACATTGGACTGATTTATTTCAGTTGATTCAAATGAGCTCACACATGATAAAGAAGGGCTTCTAACAATGTCCAAAAGAGACCTGGAAGCTTCCAATTCTTGTTTTAAGATCACACTGAAAGCTGATCAAAGCCTTGACAGGTTCATTTATTCGGTCAACTCTTGTTTTGTTTTCTTCTTCCCTTCTCATGATCGGTTGGGGTGTGTATATAAGCTGATTGGGTTTGTAGAAATTTACTATCTACTAATCCTTATTCTGTTGTTTGGACCTAATCTTTTGCAGTTCTCACGTGGTATTTGGCAAGGTTGCAGAAGGACTAGCTACACTTCGAGAAATTAGAGATTATGATTTCGTGATGCCAGTTAAAATCATCGACTGTGGTGTGTTATATAATGGTGAGTTTTATTTTGATCATTTTAGTTCTGTTGAAAATGATAATTAATAATTTGGCGCGAGACCAATTTAAAATTTTTTGCAGCTAGAAGTATTCCTTCTGATGTGATTATAAGGCCTTGGCGTTCTGATGCGGTGGTGTCTTGCCAGGGAGAGCAGGTAAAACTTGACACTGAACTAAGTTTGACACTTATAATTGAACATGACTAAATAATATGGTATATCTACTCTAGCAGATTGAGGACATGGCGTTGGTCAAAAAATAGATTGAGGACTGCCGGGCGGGTGAAGAAGAAGGGTCATCTTCATCCCAATTAAAGCGTCTCAAAATTATTTTTCCAGAAGATAGGGTCACAATTCATCGCCCCAAAACTAGATGTTCATGAAGATGAAACATGTACCAAGTTCATACACTTGTAACAGATTCTCTTTTAAAAACATGTAACAAATTCACTTGTATTTGTGTGTGCATGTGATTCATTTAAATACAAGGTATTTTGTATGCATTGCAAGGCCTCCACTCCCAGGTTTGTGTTGCCCGTGATGTAATAATTGCTTGTTCCACCAAATCTCAGTGAGCATGCTCTAGTTACTTCTACTTATTTCAAGCAACTTGAACGATATGAGCATGTGATTAAGAGCAATCCTCATGCTCTAGTATTGGAATATTTTTGGAATGCTTCATAGATGTTGGTGCTTGACTGTATGACCAAAGAAAAGCTTCCACTCTAGTCCGAGTGTGTTGTTGAATCGCTCGTTGAGGTCCATATTTTTGTCCTGCAAAACGAATATGATTTCCAAAGAACCATAACGTGTCTATCATATAAAAGGGGAATATTTGGATGTGAGCAAGATGGCACAAAATGTAACAATCATTATTTTTTTTCCAGACACTTGCCCCTTTTAAAACATTGCTTTAAACATAAACGATAAACCCCATTTAAAATCGTACCACCTTAGTTAAAAAGGAAACAACTTAAAATAAAAACTAACCAGGGTATGGCGCCTTTGGTTCTTCTACTTGCCTTGTCCCCTATCTAAAGAAGTGATGTTCTCCTTGAGAATCCTTGTCTCGGGTAATTTGATTCGGAACCACTCTCGTGGATGGATTTCTATTGAAGCAAATTTGGTAGCTACCTAGTTTGCCAAAGTTTCATTGGATGGCCTTGCCTAATTGATTGGTGGCAACCTCCTCTTTATCTATGATGACAAAAGAATTGCAAGGAGTTTAGCTAGCTCATGGTTGTTGTTTTCTTTCTTTCTTTCATGATGTTTTATGCTTATTGTCTTCTATTGTTCAATGTTCTACTCTCGTTGTCGCTGTTGCTTTCCTGATCCTAGTTTATTACTCTGACGTAGACTCTAGTAACGTTTATGGTTCAATGAAATTTTCTTGTTGGCAAAAAATAAACTTGTTGAATCAGCATTTTTTATTAATAAAATTAATAGTATTTAAATTAAAAGAATAAAACATAATTTATAAACAAATTCTCAAATATGTGCACTATCCTTAGGATATATGTTCTTCTATTATTTATATGGTAAAGTTTGATGTTGAACATTTTTTTTCAATAGTAATCCTCCATTAAACAATTTTTTTTCTTCTTATGAGGATTGTTGTTCTTGTCTTTTAAAAAACATGTGTCTCTTTCTTTATCTTTTATATGCACATGGCCTAGTTGTATGTCAGCTAGCCCTAGTATTTATTTATTTTATTGTTATTTTCTGTTAATCTTTTTGTTTTCGCCAACATTTTTTGTTAATCAATATAGACCTTCTTTTTATTAAGTTTTGTTGTTTTTCTACTCTAATTAGCTTTTTAAATTGTTGTTTAAAACTATTTAATCATGGAAAATACTTTTTAAGTATATTTTTTCTATATAATTATAGTAAATATTTTATATGCTATTTTATTCTTTTATACTATGATTAGATTCATTTCTTTTAGTACTCTAGAAAAGGTTCAATCCGTTTCATTTCTTTTATACTATAATGACAATCATCGGTTGGTAAATGTTTTCCAATTGACTTTCAAAAACTTGCTATCATGATAACCTTTATCAATGTGTTGAATTTCTATGAAATTGACTTCTCTCCTTTCCCCCCTCCTTTGAGATAATTCTTTTATATCCTCAAGTCCTAAATATAAAACATATATACTTATTTAATTGAATTAAAAAAGTTAGTTAAGTTAGTTAACATGATATGTAATTGCTAAAACACTCTAATCATCTTCTTTAATTACCCCATTTTCCTTTCCTCCTTGATTATGGTTGAGGGAGCATTAATAGGGGTAAATTGGAAAAAAATTAACAAATATGAAAACTATGTCTTATATTTATGACAAAGATCAAGTCCTTAAATATGTCTTATGGCTTTAAAACGTGTCCAGAGTGGGAGGTATCCAGACCCTTATAAGGCATTTTTTGCTTCTCTCCTCAGTCAATGTGGGACATAATACTCCACCCACCTTTTAGCCTAGCTTCCTCACTAGCACATCGGCCCACATGAACTTGAACCTGGTTCTAATACCAATTGTAATATCCTAGCACCTCGTTCTCGATATTGTTTGAGGCACCTACATACTTAGCAGTTGTATACTCATTTCTAGACTAGGCCAATATATATGCTTCTATGACGCAACGCCAATCGAGAGCATTTCCAACAATTATTTCTGTTGTAGTGTTCAAATCCTTTCTACATGGCTGATTACTGAATAAGAAATTACTACACTAGTGAATGAATGATGTTTTCCACGAGACATACCATAACTAATGATGCTTTCTACATGGCCTCGCTCTTAATATTATCCTCTTTGGGATCCTATCACCCCTCACAACTGGAAAACGCGTCGAGAGTGGGAGGTATTCAGACCCTTATAAGGCGTCTTTTGTTTCTTTTCTCAGCCGATATGGAACATAACACTCCACCCACCTATTGACCTAGCTTCCTCATTGGCACATCAACCCACATCAACTTAAGCCTCGCTCTCATACCAATTGTAGCATCTTAGTCACTCACTCTCGATTTTGTTTAAGGCACCCACATAGTTAAGAGTTGTATACTCATTTCTAGACTAGGTCGACATATATGCTTCATGGCGTAACAATTTATTAAATCATTCGAAAAAAAATCGTTTATCTATAATACGTCCTTAAAAAGCATCGAGAGGGGGAGGCATCTATACCCTTATAAGGAGTCTTTCATTCAATTCCCCAGTCAATTTGAGTCTTTGGACCTAGCATCCTCAATGCTTTGATACCAATTATAACATCATAGTGCCTTACTCTCGATATTGTATGTTTTGGGGTTGCGTCGCCACTTACGGCTTTAAAAAGTGTCAGAAGGGGAGGTATTTAGACCCTTATAAGGCGTCTTTCATTCCCCTTCTCAGCCGATGTGGGACATAGTACTCTGATACTAGTTATAACATCCTAGCGTCCTATTCTCAATATTGTTTGCTTTGGGGTCCAGTCACCCTTGACAGCTTTAAAACACGTTGAAAGAGGGAGATATCCAAGCCTTTTTAAGGAGTCTTTTGTTCCCCTCTCCAATCGATGTTGGACAAAACACTCTGATATCAATTGTAACATCCTAACACCTCGGTCTCAATATTGTTTGCTTTGGGGTCCTGTCACCCCTGATGGCTTTAAAAATCGTCAGAATTGGAGTGATATCCATACCCTTATAAGACATCTTTCGTTTCTCTCCCCAGCCAATGTGGGACATAACATTCTGACACCAATTGAAATATCTCAGCACCATGCTCTTAATATTGTCCGCTTTAGGGTCCCATCACCCATCACGGCTTTAAAATGCATCGATAGTGGGAGGTATTCAAGCCTTTTTAAGGTGTCTTTCATTTCTCTCCTCACCCAATTTGGGATATAACACTCTACCCACCTTTTAGCATAACTTCCTTACTAGCATATCACCCTACATCAACTTGAGCCTAGCTCTGATACCAATTATAACATCCTAACACCTCACTTTCGATATTGTTTGAGGCACCTACATGCTTAGCAGCTATATACTAATTTTGGACTAGGCCCACATATATGCTTTTATAACGTAACGCCAATCAAGAGCATTTTCAATAATTATTTCTATTCTAGCGTTCAAATCCTTTCTACATGGTTGAATATTGAATAAGAAATCACTATACTAGTGAATGTATGATGTTTTTCATGTGACATACCAAAACTAATGATGGCATGCTACTTTATTGACTTAGGACATAACATTCCACCCATCTCTGGCTTATATCAACTTGATCCCGCCTCTGATACCAATTGTAACATCGTAATACATCGCTCTCAATATTGTATGTTTTGGGACCCATGACGGCTTTAAAACGTGTTAGAAGGGGGGAGGTATCTAGACCTATATAAGGTGTCTGTCGTTTCCTTTCCCATCTCATGTGAGACATAGCGCTTTGATACCAATTGTAACATCCTAGCACCTTGCTTTCAATATTGTTTGCTTTGGGGTCCCGTCACCCTTGACGACTTTAAAACACGTCGGAAGGGGCGGCATCCAAACCCTTGTAAGGCATCTTTCATTCCCCTCCCCAACCGATGTTGGACAAAACACACTGATACCAATTGTAACATCCTATATTTTTATGTTTTAGAATTGCATCACCTCTAATGACTTTAAAACATGTCTGGAGGGGGTATCTAAACCCTTATAAGGCATCTTTCGTTCCCCTTCCCAGCTGATATGGGACGTAGCGCTTTGATACCAATTATATATACAATCGGATGGGCTCGACTGCTTTGGTGTTTTATTATTACACAATTATATATATAATCTTATTATATATAATCAATTATTTATAAATATATATTTGTTTATTATATATAAATGTAATAATAATATAAAATAATTTTTCATATTCTTATAATTTTTAATAAAAATTAAGTTCAAATTAAAAAATTTTACATCTTAAAAAATTTCATATGACTATATTTTTGTCTAATTTCTAAAATTATTTTTTAATTAATATTAATTAATAAATAATAAATAATTACTAACTAATAATTTTTTATTAATATTAAATAAAAATTAATAAATTTTATTTTTTATAAATAAATTTTGAAAATTATATTTAATTAAATAATAATAATTAATTAAAAAAAATTTTAAATTTTTCCGACTGAAATTCTGTAGCAAAAATTCCTTCGGAAAATTTCCATGACTAATTCCGTGGCAAAATTATTTGCCACAGAATTTCCTACTGAATTTGCCACAGAAACAGAAAAAATTCGGTTGGAAACTTTCTATCGGAATTTGCCACGGAAATTGTTTCTATGGCAAATTTCGTTGGAAATTTTCCTTTTTTTTTTTTTAGTGGCATGTGAACCAGCCATATTGAATGAAAATCCTGAAAAAGAAACTCTTCATATTTACACATATTCTAAATTATATGAAACATTGAATAATATTTACATTGATAACAAGTAAATTCATGTTCGCGTAACTGTTCATCAACTTTTATAATAATGTTCCTCCCATTAATAAATTAATATTTAAGGAAAAATCGCTAGGGGTCGTAACATGAAGAATATATATGGAGAGCAAAAATGGCTGTGGCAGCAGATTTTATGGTGATATGACTAACAAAAAGCATAATTTTCTTTCATCTATGGACTCTCAGTCATAATTATAATCATCTATCATCTTATATCATTGTAGTGTTTCAATTTAGTTGAATACATTCGTGAAACTATATCCATCTGACATTATTTACCCTACAAAAGACTATGAATTATTTCAAACAAAAGTGACGAAACAAAGTTTTGAATGAGTGAGATTGTTTTAAATGTTATTGTTAATTGTTACACATGGATGGAGAATATTTTAAAACAATCTCCTAACGCTCTAGATCATAGCGAGTACCCGATAGCTCTAAGTAGATACATTGGTAAGTTCTATTTTCCACTAAAACACCAATTGTTTTTGTATGCATATAATAATCATTTCAACGCATGTTAAGATTTGGTCGAACACGATCATGAAGCCAAAAATTGATACCGGTCAAAAGGAAGACTCCAAACATCACATGCTTCAGAAATGGGTTGTTTGTAGGGGAAGTTGAGGAAAATTAATTGTATAAAAATTATAATTCAAGAATAATATAAAATTTCTGAAAGTTAGAAAAATTAGTTACACATCGTGGACGGATTTTCATATTATTATATTGTGCCTGCCTGTTAGGCCTTCTTAAAACTCAAGAAATGACTTGCAGTTGAGGAGAGTGGGGCTCATGTAAATCGTAAAGGGATAATTGAGAGAGTAAAGAAGTGGATCACTATGATAATGAGATGGTCTTATCTGATCAAGCAACTCTTCAACTTAGGGTTCGACAATGAGAAAGAAGTTAAAAGGGAAGTCTCAGACGGTTCTTCCTACTGATGATGTGAAGAAAGCGAGAGATAGATTAATAGTACTGGTAGAAAATAGTAGACAGGAAAAAGAAACTTACAAAATTGTATAGTGATGTCAAGAAGATGGGTCTATCTCTGAAAATGGGTTCAAAACAATGGATTCACGAAGCAGCGCGAGTATGTTCTTTATTCGTAGTTAATTCAAGAAGCCAAAAAGTAGTTTGAGTATTTTCTTTTTTTATGGTTAATTCAAGATATTATATTATAATACCTATATATAATAATAATAATAATAATAATAATAATATTCTTTTATCCATGCTGAGCCTTGCTCCTTCTTCTATGGAGTATTTCCTTTGATATTTTCTTCTCTCTCGTAATTATTAATAAAATAAGTTGTATTATTCTTTTATAAAAACAAAAAATAAACAGGTGCCACACTAAGGCCTAAGGGAGGCCCAGATATGTTAAATCACAGAGGAAACCTATTTCTTGCGTCCACAGCGCCATCCTCAATCCCTCCGGATCGTTCATCTTTTTGTCCCTTACGTTCTTTCGCCTCCCTCGATGTTTAAACGGTCAACAATTTGTGCCCTAGTCCCTTCTCTCTTCCTCTTCCATCGATAGATCGACTCAGCCACCGCTCGTCGCCATTCTCCATCAACGTTCGATTAACTTCTTCTACTCAGATGGTTTGCTCGAGTGGCTTCTTCTCCTTGTCCTTTTTGTTTGCTTTGTGAAAAAATTCAAGTTAAGAGTTGGGTTTAGGATGTATCAGATTAGCTGCTTTACGGTCATTGTTTTCTTAGTCTTAGTTATTAATTCCTGAATTTTTGATATGTTAGATTAGTTGTCTTGTTACTCGATCATGAAATGTTCAAAGTGTTTTTTTTCCTTTTCTGCTCTGGTGCTTTGCTGGTTGGCTCTAAAATTTGCTCCTGATGATTTTTTTGTTTTTTTGACCTGATGCTCCTGATGATTTAACCTAATGAACAAGGAATTCTTTTTTTCTTTGAAAAATAAAAGTTTCCCGTGAATATGAATTTCCCCGTTTTAGTCGACCCAGTTCTTTCGTCTAGCTGCAATTGAATGACCGTCCTGTTTAAAAGCTTGTGAACATAAATTTATTGCTTGTTCTAAGATTGGGTTGCATCTTGTACCTTCTAAAATTTTGCTGGATTCATCAATATTTTTTTGGCTTCACAATAAATGACATCCATCTACCTTCTATATCTCATTCTCAGCCGTATCAGTGAAATTGTTCTCTTTCTTAATGAACTTTTTAACTTGTCCTTTTTACCAACAGCATAACGGATATTAACTTAGCCTTTTAACTTTAGTGGTTGTTGGCTCCTTTTTTTTATTCATAAAGGAAAGACAATGGGAAAGCAGAATCCCCAAGTTTTTATGGATATCTCTATAAACAGGGTCCATGCTGGAAGGATGATATTTGAGGTACCCTTTTCTTTTACATACGTTTTGGATTACAATGATTATTATTATACTTAATGAAGCTTTCATTTGTGGATTTTACAACTTCTGCATTGAGAAGAGTGGAAATGCAACTTATTGAATTCTTTCATTCTTTCAGCTTTTTAAAGAGGATGCTCCTGCCACAGTGGAAAACTTCCGTGCACTGTGTACAGGCAATAATTTGATGGTAAAACACCATTGTCATACTATTACTATTGTCCATGCTAGTGTGTTTAGATTTTATGGCTTATGATGTAGGTTCCCTATTTCTCATTTAGTTTTTCATTTTGTTCAGGTGAGAAGGGGATTGGGCTAAAAACGAAAATGCCCCTACATTAGAAGGGGTCTTTTTTTTAATGAGATCTGGAAGTGCTACTCTTATATAAAGGTATGTTTCTTTTTACTCTTGATAATTAGAAATTTAAAACTTCTTTCTTTGAAAATTTCTTTGTTTATTATGCTCCCTCCATATTCATCATCTGCAGCCATAAGTGATGGGTTATCTTCTTATCATTTTGGCTTTCTTCCTGATTGATGTTGCTTCAAATATGCACAATTGATGGGAGTTATCTTATTATGGATTTTGTTCTTCTATTTGTTTACCCTGCATTCTCTATTTTTGCTATCTTCTGTTTTGGTTTTATGAATGCATTTTCCCTTTTGCTTTGGTTGAGTACAAGTTTTTCCCGCTCACGCACTTCGTTTTGATATTTTAAACTTGCACATTATTAGAATTGAACCTTGCATTGGAAGTGGACATTGTTAGCTTTATATGTTAGATTTCATTATGATGTCACATTTTGCGTTGAAGTTTTGTTCAGTCATTCATACATGTCTATGCCAGCGCACCTCTAAACCTGTTACTGTGGATGGGATTGAAAATTTTTTAAGTTTAGTTATATGTGTGGGCATTTTCGTGCTATGTCATTGATTTATTGAAACTGCTTTAGATCATTTTCCTTGCTTATGTTGTAGGATGCAGTATTGATTTCATGAGTGCTTTTCTTGTGGTTATCATTTTTATGTCGTAGTTTTTCGCTTGTACTTGCTAAGCTGTCCATCTTATATTATAGTGCTAATAATAATTTTCATTATGTCCAAAGCCATTTTATTTGCATTGTCGTATCTTCACTTGCATTGGTAACCGATTTCCATTTTGCAGGGCGGTGACTTCAATAGCTCCCTCGGTATGTTTTCTATCATCCTGTTGAAATCAGGATGACACATTTGTCTAGTTTTTCAACATTGTAATATTCTTACACCTCTACTTCTCTTATTTTTTTGTAAATAATTTTGCAGGGACTTGTGGAGAGAGCATATACGGAGCAGATTTCCCAGGTGAGAATGCCAATCATAATGCAATAATTCACAATATTTTATTGTTCAAGACAGCTCAATATGACTATTGATTCTGATAAGATATTAATATTGTTCTTGAGAATTATTTTAGATGAGAGACCAAGGCCAACACGCAAGTGCGATGAACGGGGACTTTTGTGTATGGACATATGTGATCGCCTTGGTATCGGCTCTCATTTCATTATAACACTACAACCAGATCACGAACTCAACAGGTTTCTTTGAGTTATTTTGCACTGTGTTCTTCCCTTGGTTGAGTGTGAATATAAATTGCTTGGTATGCAAATATTTCGTTTTTAAGTGTGTAATTTATCAATATTATTATGTGACTGTGTACAGATTTCACGTGGTCTTTGGTAAGGTGGCTTCTGGAATTGAAACATTAGACACTTTGACAAAAGCCCCTTTAGGAGCATCAGTTCAAGTCACTGATTGTGGCGAATGCCCCATGGCAGGTATGTGGGTGATAGTGAAGATCTCATTTAAATTAGTATGGATTTTGGATATACAAGATTGAATCTACAAGGGTTTTATACCTATTTAGGTTATTTAAATTACTTTACTCTTTTAAATTCAATTATGACGATAAAAAAGTTTTTTTTTTCACAAAAAGTAGTTATATATTCTCTTATTTTGCAGGAAACAGAAAAAGAAAAAAAAAACAAGGAAGGAACTAAGAGGCCCTGAAGAGAAAAAAACAAGATTGGATTATGAACCGTCGAACCGATCACCTAACCAATCCGGTCCGACTGATTGACTGGTGCAGAGTTTAATCAGCTTCTCGGGAGTTCAAAAATTCGTATGTAATTCTACATATTTCCAATAGTTACAAATTAAGACTCTAAGAAAAGTTTGAGATGTCTACTTTCTAATGCAAAATTAATTACTAAAAAATATTATCACTTGATTCTAAAAAATTCTCAAATTCCAAAACTATTTCAAGAAGTATTATCGTTTAAGTTCACTTTCTCACACGTCGGGTTCAGGATTAGTTCCGTTTTAACTCCATTCTGATTCATTGACCTTTAACCTACTACCCAGATAAGTTCAGTGGGATTATTTCCCATTGAACTAAAATATGAATAACATTTCTTGTTACTTTACTTTTTTCACGAAAATGCGAGGTTTTGGTTACACTGCCCCCAGTGATCACTGCGCAAAGACATTATTGGTAAACTCTATGGATACAAAAGTAAGTTTTGAGCTTTCAAACTGCGGGGTATATCCAAATAATCACTTAGCCCGAGTGCTTCAAAAGTTTATCTTCGGAACTAACCACTAGTACAAAAAAGGTGATTTAGACCGGCACATTTAAACCGGTTGTAGTAAATGAGGTTTAAAAGAAATGCGCAGTGGCATTTACGTAATTATAAAGAATTTGGGAGACCGGTTATTCTGTTTAACCGGTCTAAAAAATACAATTTAGACCGGTTTCTAGAGAACCGGTCTTAAATGAAGATTTTTAAGACCGGTTGTGGGACAACCGGTCTTAAATGAAGATTTTTAAGACCGGTTGTGGGACAACCGGTCTTAAAAATGAGCTTTTTAAGACCGGTTGTCCAACAACCGGTCTTAAAAATCAGCTTTTTAAGAGACCGGTTGATAGAGAACCGGTCTTAAATGAAGCTTTTTAAGACCGGTTCTCGAACAACCGGTCTTAAAGGGTGATTTTAAGACCGGTTGTTAGACAACCGGTCTTAAAAAGCTTGATTTTAGACCGGTTAGTCCACTTAACCGGTCTTAAAAAGTTCCCCAAATATTTCCCCCCAACCCCTGCCGCGCACCATCTCCAATCTGAAATTTTTCATCCCAATCGGTGCTCAACTCCTGCCGCGCGCCCTCTCTTCTCAGTGCTCAACTCCCCCCCTTACCTAATCTAATCGGAACGATCGAATCCCCAAATATTTCCCCCCAACCCCTGTCTCGCGCCCTCTCCAATCTGAAATTTTTCATCCCAATCAGTGCTCAACTCCTGCCGCGCGCCCTCTCTTCTCAATGCTCAACTCCCCCCTTACCTGATCTAATCGGAATGATCGAATCCGGCGGGTCTCTGCTAATTGTTGTCGCTGTTGGGTCGCCGTCCTCGTTTGGTCCTGGTTTTCGAGCTCCGTCCGTCATTCACTGCTGCGACGCCGTCTTCGTTTGGTCCTGGTTTTCGAGCTCCGTCCGTCATTCACTGCTGCGACTGAAGGAGGTCTTCGTCTTCATCGCTTGTTTGAGGTATGCTTCCCCTCAAAAATACTTGCCACTGTTGTTTATTTTTATAATTTTTCAACTCTCAAGAAATATCACATTATAATGGAATTTCAATTATCTCTTGTGCGTGACTCTGTGGTTAGATAGACTGAGCTTGGGTTTGTAGTTTGTATTATAGTTTGTTAATTAACCGGGTTGTTCTGGGTACACATTAATGCACAGTAAAGAATTTTGTGATGTGGGGTATTCAATATGTGTGAACGGTGAATTAGAAAGCGCATCATTTTTATAGAACACAGGATTTGTGATTTGGGTTTTAGCTTGTACTTATTGATTGATTTAAATATGAAGTTTGTGGGGTTATATGTTGTGATTGAGAAGAATCAAATAAAGACATTAAGATAGGACACGTAAGTAATAAGTTGTGACAGAGTAGCTGGATTGTAGTGGCGGAAGCAAACCATCAAACATGTATGTGGTTTTGAACTTTTGAATTTTGATGATCGTGCACTAATTCCATTGATTTGCAATTAGTAATAATTAATTAATTACCTCATTGGTTCAACTCCATCCGTTTATTTTTATCTGTCATTTAAGGTGTTTTCAAATTAATAGATGGTTTTTTAATATTCTCTAATATAGTAAGCCTTTAACTTAGATCTTCATCTATGTTGAAATAGAGTCTATAGGAATGTAGTCATTTATTCATATTGCTTAGAAGCAATTAACTTGATTTTGTGAGGGTGTGGGTATGACAATCCTGGATATTTATCCATATAGGGGCTGGAATATTATTCGTTAGAGTTCGAGAGGACCTTTGTACTGCCGATTAGCCAACTAAGAGGGATGGAAGGAGATTGCATTTTAAATTATTCCATGATGATACCATCTCCATCTTCATTCAAAAATGAAGGCCCCGAGATCACTTCAGTCTCTGTAAGCAGCTGCCATTTTTCATGCATATCTGGGATCTCATTTTGAAGTAGGTCGATAACCTCGTAGGAGTCGCACCTAATCAACAATTCTCTGAACCCCCCCATCCCAAACTCTTTTCATGCCCATAAGGCAACCCCAAATTTCAGCACTCAGAGCATCACCAGTACTGAGCCTCAACATAAATCCCTCTACTTATAGTTCCTTTTCCACCTCCATTTATCATTCCCTCACTCCTTCTCCATTCCACTTTCCCTCATTCCATTTTTTCCTCACACGCTACTCTAAATCAAGATATTCTTTGTTTACTTCTAGTTACACTATGTACTTGGGTGTAATGATTGCATGCTCTCATCATTCTCCTACCATTTCCAGGGAAAAAGTACAAAAAAAAAGGTGTTAGAATATATGGATCGTAGTTGGATACAAGCTAAACGGACGAGTGTTGAATATGATGTTGGGGTCAAGGGTTTTTTAGACTTTGCAAAAAGAAATGCCGATGATGATAGTGGGATGTTTTATTGCCCTTGTGTAAAATGTTTGAATGAGAAGCGATTAAGTGCTGCAGATATATATACACATTTAATTTGTGAAGGGTTTTGTAAGACGTATGTAGTATGGGTATGGCATGGTGAACAATTAGAAATGCCAAGTGCATCTCAACAGGGGGAAGTGACTTGTGATGATAATGACACGGATATGGAGGATCGGATAGAGGACATTATTCGTGATGTAGGAGAAGAGGCTTTTGAACAATCACATGCATATGGTAATATGTGCAGTGATGCTGAGAAGCCGTTGTACCCGGGGTGTAAAAAATACCAATTACTGAATGCTGCATTGAAATTGGTAAGCTTGAAAGCACGGCATGGATGGAGCGACAAGAGTTTTTCAGAAACGCTTGAGGCCTTTAAAGATATGCTTCCTGATGATAATGTGTTGCCTTGTCGATACTATGATGCTAAGAAAATACTGTGTCCACTAGGGATGAAGTATAAAAAGATCCATGCTTGCCCTAATGATTGCATATTGTATAGAAAAGATCATGAAGAGAAGGAGCAATGTCCGATATGTGAAACTCTGAGGTATAAATCAAATAAGGGCCCTGCAAAAGTGTTGTTGTATCTTCCAATCATTCCAAGGTTCAAGCGCCTGTTTGCTAATGAAATTGATGCCAAAAATTTGAGATGGCATGCAGATGAGCGGATTTCTGATGGAAAGCTTCGGCATCCAGCTGATTCTTCTCAATGGCAGAAAATCGATCAATTATTTCCTAGCTTCGGTGAAGAACCTAGGAATCTCAGGCTTGGGCTTAGCACAGATGGTATGAATCCTTATGGTAGCCTAAGCAGTATACATAGTTCATGGCCTGTTCTGTTGGTAATTTACAACTTATCTCCTTTGTTATGTATGAAACGAAAGTACATAATGTTGTCTATGTTGATTTCGGGACCAAAGCAACCCGGAAATGACATAGATGTTTACCTACAACCCTTGATCGAAGACTTGAAAGAGTTGTGGGATAAAGGTGTCGATGTTTTTGATGCGAACAAGAAGGAGACTTTTAATATGCGAGCAATGATCTTTTGTACTATAAATGACTTTCCTGCATATGGGAACTTGTCAGGATATAGCGTTAAAGGCCACAAAGCTTGTCGATATGTGAAGAAGGCACATGCTACCATCAACTTCAACATGGAAGAAAGATGGTTTACCTTGGGCATAGGCGATTTCTAAGACGAAGCCACCCTTATCGTAGATTAAAAAAAGCTTTTTTCAGTGGCCAAGAGTTTGAAGATGCTCCAGAGGCATTGACCGGGGAGAAAATTTATGAAAAGGTGAAAAATATCAATACTATCTTTGGTAAGTCATCAAAGAGTAGAAATGAGAAAAATATATGGAAAAAAAGGTCCGTCTTCTTCGATCTTCCATATTGGCACAATCTTGACGTCAGACACTGTATTGATTTCATGCATGTGGAGAAGAACGTATGTGATAGTATTGTTGGGACACTGCTCAACATACAGGGAAGTTCTAAGGATGGCGTGAAGGCAAGATTAGACTTGCAAGAAATGGGAATACGAGAAGATTTACATCCAAGGCCATACGGTAATAGAACATTTTGTCCTCCAGCTGCTCATACTTTGTCTAAGGTTGAGAAAAGAAGCTTTTGTGAGTGTTTACATGGCGCTAAAGTCCCCTCAGGGTATTGTTCAAATTTTAAAAAGCTTGTATCGATGAAAGACTTGAAGTTAATAGGGCTAAAGTCTCATGATTGTCATGTCTTAATGCAACAACTACTCCCAGTAGCTATTCGAGGCATTGCCGAATATGATCTTCAACACATATTGACTAGACTTTGTTTCTTCTTCAATGCCATTTGTTGTAAAGTCATTGACACAGAAAGATTGGAGGAATTGGAAAATGAAGGATACATTATCTTATGCCAGCTTGAGAAGCTTTTTCTTCCGTCCTTTTTTGATATCATGGTACACTTGGTTGTTCATCTAGTGAGGGAGATAAAGTTGTGTGGCCCTATCTATTTCCGGTGGATGTACCCGATCGAAAGAACTATGAAAATACTAAAAGGGTATGTGAAGAACCCCAATCGGCCTGAAGCATCTATTGTTCAAAAATATATTTCTGAAGAAGCTATGGAATTTTGTCAACAGTATTTGTCAAATGTACGACATATTGGCCTTCCTAAGCGTCATGATCAAGAAGGGGGTAGACGCGGGGCAACAGTAAAGAGCATAGATGCTGAAGAATTGCAACAAGTCCACCTGTACATCTTGAACAATGTTGATGAAGTTCAATATTACATGAATGCCCATAAAGAAATTGTACGGAAACAAAATAGTCGAATGAGCGAACAAAGGTTAATCAGGGAGCATAACAGAACTTTCGCACATTGGTTCAAACAAAAGGTTGGCGGAGAAGAATGTGTTTCTGATACAATAAATTGGTTAGCATGTGGTCATGAAGTTGATGTCATAAGTTGGACTTCATTTATGATCAATGGTTATACCTTTTACACGAAGTCCGTAGATGATAAGAGCACCGTCCAGAACAGTGGTGTTGTATTAGTGGCTGAATCTATGCACTTCTCTAGTTCGAAAGATAAGAACCCTACGTTGGCTGCCATACCTTATTATGGGGTGATTGAAGAGATTTGGGTGGTTGACTATGTTAAAATTAGATTTCCCATTTTCAAATGCAAGTGGGTTGATGTCAATAATGATGTGAAGATCGATAGGTTAGGATTTACATTAGTAGATCTGAATAGTAGAAGTTTTGGAGATGAACCTTTCATTATGGCAGATCAGGCGCAACAAGTGTTCTATATCACTGATCATGCAAATAAAATGTGGTCTGTAGCTCTCCAAGGAAAAAGGGTCGTTGATATTGATGAGAAAAGTCACTCAAATTATGATCTTCTTGAGACTCCTTCTTTTTCCAGGGGTCTACCAGAACTGAACGAAGAAGATGAAGCAGATAATGCGCACGGCACAAGAAATGATCATCACGAGGGAATATGGGAGGATATCTCTTTATGATACTACTTTGACCTTAACTAACTAAAGTAATTATGATTATGATTATTATCTGAAGAATATGTTTAGTTATTTTATCGATATAGTCTTCACATGTCATAGCTTAGGATTTATCTTTCTTTATTGTTGTTACAGGCAAATGACGGATCCCCAGCGTCCTAGTGCAGAGGATCAGCCACCTCCTCCACCTCTGAGTCAGCCAGCTAGTGTTAACCAGGGTGAGCCTAGCAATGCTCAGAGCCAGGGTCGTAGTGAGCGCAGTAGCCAGTCTGTACGGAGGGGTAGACGTGCCACACGGTTGACAGATGTTTCCCTCAGTCGGAGTGCAAGCCAAAAGATACCGATTGAGTTTGATAGATATTGGAAACCAATCAGGCCTAATGCACAACGATATAGGAGTTTCGTCGGCCTCCTTGCACGTAACAAGCCGAGCATCTTGATAGAGGAGTGGAGAAATGTCGATCCAAAGGTGAAGCAGCATATTTGGGACACTATTCAGGTATACAATTCTCTTCTGTATGTAATTAATTATTATCAAATGTCACTTCATTTGTCACTTACTCCTTCAATGCATGCATTTCAGCTCACCTACGACGTTCCTCAGAGTGAGATCTTGTACAACAAGACGATGACGTATTGTTATGAGCGCTGGAGCAAGTTTAAGACAAGTCTGACCAACAATTACATTCATATTGAGCTGCAAGATGGTCAGCCTCGTCCTAATCCGTGCAGCACGTATACATTTCTTGATCAAGCGACTTGGGAAGAATTTGTTAGGCTTCGGACTACTCCTAAATCTTTGGTTAGTTGACTTATTTTTTATTTTATTTACTTAGCAATTATCTTAATTGATTATAACACTTTCCTTTTGTATCATTTCTTATTCGCAGGCAAAAAGGCAAAAAGCACAAGAGAGTGGTAGAAAGAATGATTGCCCTCATATAATGTCTCGTGGGGGTTATGCAAAGGCTGAAAGAGACTTGTTAGCGGCCAAACGGAAGAGATTGGAAGAAGCATCTCAATCCGATCCTTCTGTTCTTCTTTCTCCGTCATCTCCGATTCGTCGAGAAGAAAAATGGCAATTTGCCCACCAAAAGAGGAGTGGGACTTATACGAGTGAACAGTCTCGTATAGTTGGTGAAAGAATTGTAAGTATATATCATTATTGTAATTAATTACATAAGAAACGTACATTATTACTTATGTTTGTTATTTTGTATTATGTTACAGGATGAACTTAGAAAACAACAAGCTGAGGGCTCTTTTAAGTCGGAGGACAGGAATGACATCCTCACAGTTGCTACTGCAAACACGAGCATCCAGGCCGTGTCAGGGGAGTTGGAGGAGGGGTAGGGATACGGGATTACTTTGGAGCCCCCGTATGCCACCATTCCTCAAACATCGTGACTAGGGAGGAATTGGAGAATATGTTGGCCATTGCAAGAGCAGAAGCAAAGGCCGAGGCTGAAGCATCTTTTGATGCACTATTAGAGACCCGGTTGAGCAAGATGAAAGAGGAAATGATAGTGTTTATGAGCTCAAGATAAGATACCAGTGCTCCCCAGCCACAATCGATTGATCCTAATAAGCAGAGCACTAAAGGTAGTTGTTGCAACATCGGGCAGTCATCAGAGGGTCCTAACCCGCAAATTACTGAGCTTTGTGATCTTTTTGTCGAGGATCCTCTGAGACGGTTAGTTGCACGGGGTAGTGTGCATAACTTGGGATCAACTGTCCACCACCAACAAATGGAAGGTGATCAAGTCCGGGTGTCAGTTGACGAGGTGATTATTGCAGATGCACCTGTCCCTATCCCTTCTGATGAATTCAAGGTCGTTAGCGATGTCTTGGGCACATTCATCTTGTGGCCAACGAACCTTGTTTCTGGTCGAGCCGAGGATAGTCCGATCAGAGCCCCACCACCAAGTCCAATCAAAGCCCCACCAAGTCCAGCTCCCTTCACTCAGCAAGAAGTTTCACAGCCTCCATTGAATATCATGCAGCAAGTGATTCTGATGGCATATGATACATCCTTCAAAACAAGAGAGTGGCCTACGGATTCAGTTGTTGGAAAGTCAGGAGTGACATGCTATCTTGAGAGGGATGATTTGATGTCCCTAGTAGCTCCTGGACAAAATCTTACGATTGGGATTGTCCAACTGTTCTTAATGTAAGTAGCTTCTGCAATTCAAAGTAAATATTTTAAAAGTTTCACCGTTTACCTTTTATTTATGTGCTTGCGTTATTGTAGGTACATGCATCGTAGGTTGGTCTCCTCTGGCAAAAGTGAAAAATTTGGATTCTTATGCCCCTATCACATCCAAGAGAAAGGGACCACTGCTGCTACTAGACATACATACTTGTCAAAGAGGCTTAGTGAAACTGGAACCGAGTGTTTCTTGGCTCCATATGTGCATAGGTAAGAAACAAATTGATATTTTATAATTTATATAATGTTTTATGTTTGCTTATTAATATTCTTCTGTTTTTTTCAGTGATCATTGGCAGTTGCTTCTTCTATGCAAGAGTAGTTACACTGTCATCCTCTTATGTTCCCTCCACTTCAAACCAGGGAATGATTTGAAAAAGACCATTAATTCGTTAGTTTTCTTGCATTCTTACCTTTTGTATGCAAAGTTTATGGAATTTGTGTAAAACCAATAACCTTTGTCATTGTGATGATCATAGGGCTATGCGGACATTCCTACACACTGCTTGTGGTAAGCATGTTCGTGACTTAAAGGACCCTACATGGATCATGCCAAAGGTTAGTACATATGGATTTGTTTACAGAATGTAATAAGACATGCCTTTATATTTGTTTTAATGATATCATGTTTTTTCTCAGAGCCGTCGGCAACCAAAGGGGTCCAACTTATGTGGTTTTTATGTTTTGAGACATATTTACAATATTATCACTCTAGGCACGACTGATTTTACTCAAGAGGTAAATTTATATTTCAAAACTTTTGTTTTACTTTCTTGTTTTTAAGTTATACTAAGTCAATGTTTCGTCTGGTTTTGGTGTTACAGATGTTTGATCTTGCTGATCCCTTTCCTGAAGAAGATATTGATTTCATTCGCACATGTTGTGCTGAATTCATCCATGAGCTATTACAAAAATAGTGAGTTTTTGAATCCAATGTTCATTGTACATTATTGTAAAAATGTATCCATATTAGGTTAGATTATTATAGTATAATAGTTTCGGATTGTACCTTGTATGATATATATTTGTAGTTTGGTGTGTGATAATTAGTTTCGGATTGTACCTTGAGGCTTAAGTAAGTAATTCTAGAGCTAGTGAGGGGGTTGAAGGTATTGTGTATGCCTCCAATTTCTGTGTATTCCTACAGAAGAGGCAATTAGAGGGACTTTTACATTATTTCTATTAGGTTTCAATTTTATGGGACTTTTACCAAAGGGCATGTTCATTGCGTTTGTTTTATTGCTGTCATTTGGATACTTTCTATTGCAATGAATCATCAATATATATATGACTGTACTGCCTGGTGATTTTGAATTTTGAAATTGAAATGAGTGATTGTCATGTACTGCTGTTTAAAATTGGAGCATTCTGTGCGTGGGCATGCATATAATAAAAGGGACGTTTTTTTAAAAAAAAAAAATGAAGCTTTAAGACCGGTTGTAGTCACAACCGGTCTTAAAAATTACTTTAAGACCGGTTGTGGGAACAACCGGTCTTAAATGTGGCACATTTAAGACCGGTTGTGTTACAACCGGTCTTAAATGTCTCATCTTTAAGACCGGTTGTACCACAACCGGTCTTAAATTTGGAGTTTTTAGACCGGTTGTGGATACAACCGGTCTTAAAAGTTTGACTTTTAAGACCGGTTATAACAACCGGTCTAAACAATAACAGACTTTTAAGACCTGCTGTATCAAGACCTAATACAGAACCGGTCTAAAAAGTCATTTTTAACCGGTCTAAAAAGTCATTTTTCTACTAGTGAACGGGATATTGCTAATCACATAAATTAACCTCTTTGTTTTTATTTTTTGGAGTTTATTAAAATACTCAAAGCTAATAAGGTAAATTTAATTCTCCTCTCATTTTAAGAAAACATAAATTTCTTAAATACTAAAAATTTTAAACGATATAAATATTTTTAGATTAAAATTAGAATTAATTTTTAAGATGTTTATTACAAGTTTTTTAAAAAATTAATACCTTGTATATAGGAACTATAAAATAAGTTTATCTTGATTTTAAATATAAAGTTTCAATCTACTGCATTAAGTTGTTTCTCAAATTTATAAATTTTCTATAAAGCATCCCTTTTGTTTGTGTACATTAAGGGAGTTCCATAAAGTGGTGTAGTTATGATACACATAATTAAAAAGAGTATTATGAATATCAAAGGTCTTATAGCCTAGTGGTATAGATGTTCTCCTATAAGGGGGAGGTTGCGATTTTGATCCTAACTAAGTTTGTTAGTGCGTACCTTTGTAACTAAAAAAATAAAGGAGTATTGTGAGGAAACCAATAAATGTTTTTGACAAATAACTAATTTAATTAATTTTTTTAATATCTGCAAATTAGTTATATATACTTTATATGTTAAGAACCTGAGAGAGTATTACTAGTTATTAAATTTGAATAAGAAATTGAAGTTATAATTTATTGCATTGGACTTGAGTAAAGATTCATTTCCCACTCTTATTACCCTAGCTAGCGTATCACACAAGGGAGACTCTACGACTGCAAGCAAGCATGGTGGCATTAATTAGACATATAAGAGGACAAATGAATTCCATTTTCACGTTTATAAGTTCAGATGGCCGACGCATCACGCAAGGATCATCCACAAGAGGTTAACATGGAAGAGCCAATTAATGCAACAGAGGAAAAAGGAGAAGGCTCATTTATTTCAATTGTCAAACAGCAGAGGAAAAGGACAGAGCATGATCAGCTGCCTTTGCCTTGCGATTGATTTTCTTTTTATATACATACATACATACATATATATATTTGTTATAACTCAGAAATCATTCATCTTTCTTATTTTCTTTCCTGAGTTGAAGCTGGTTCTTCTTCATATACATGTGTGTATCTCCGTCTTCAAGAATTCGAAAGCGACATTTTCTTTATTGTTTTTGGTTTTTCAGCCTCAGACCGACGTCTAGCTCAAAACTGAGAGGCGGCTGAGAAGGATTGTCTAAGGAAAAAGGTATTATGAGTTGAAGATCATAACAGTTACTGTTATCTTGCAATCACTTAAATTTCTCTGAACTTTGTAGCAGCCAGAGGGTCCAGGAGGATAAAGCAAAACCAGTTTGAACAAGACCTTGAAAGATCCTCTCAGGTTACTCTCTAATAAGTAAAAAGTTAAATCAAACTGAATTATATAGTAAAAAAAAAAAAAAATCAAACTGAATAATGCAGCTGCTAATAGTTATATATTTCATTTGTAATTATGTGTGTTTGTTTAATATATATTGACTCTTTTGGTGACTTTATCTGTTCGTTTCAATGGTCATTTACATGTTGCAACGTCTTGATTTTCTAGTTACTAATACTAAAAGTAAAAATTGAAATGAAATGAACATAGTGACGAGTTTGTTTGGAATAACGATTGGAATGTTTAAAATCAGCTTTTCAATTATGATTTACGATGTACGAGGTAAGTATGTGAGAGGAGTTTTATCTCGATTTACGTTAAAAGCAACTTATAAGCAATCTAAACGCTATACCAAATTTATCTCTTCATTATTTTATCTTGTTACCAAAACAATTTTCTTGTCACTTCTTTTCTTTGTTTCACCGAGATAACCATAGTTTATCGATCTATTCATTAATTTCATATTGTCATGTCATCAATTTACTGTTGCTAAAAATTAAAAAATTGAAAATTGAAAAGTAATGAACATAGTGACTTTTTATCTGTCCGTGATTGTATCTTGCTATTAAAATTATTGTCTTGTTTCACTGAGATGTGTATGGTTTATCTGTTCATGATTTTCTTATTACTAAAATGAACATCTTTTATCTGTCCGTTAATTGCTTGGTCATAACATGTCTAGTAATTGCTATAAAATATCATTATACATATTGAGCAGGTCTTTCTTGAATTCACGTTATCTTTTCCTTATTTTCTTCCGCTGTTTGAAGTTGAATTTATTAGAGTAACACCCTATGGATTATGTTTAGAATTTAAATACCAAATCTGCTGTGAATTTTTTTTTTATCATTTTTGTGTTGGGTCCTGTCACAACATTAATTTCAAGTCCAAGTTGCATGTAGTCCAACTCTCAATTTTCTATCAATTTCAATTTTTTATCCCTTGATGTAATGTCTATTTTTACCCCTAAATCTCTCTTTTTTTTTAAAAAAAAATATTTTTGAAAGTATTTTTGGAGAAAGTATTATGGTGAAAATTTCTCAAGTGATAATGTCATTCATGCTCGAAATGTCTGTGTTTTTTTAATGTTGATAGGGAGGATATTTATATTGTTCTTTTGATTTATTTCACAATCACAAGAACAATATAAATACCCTGTTTATAGAAATAAATAGACAAAAACTTTGAGTATTGAATGTCATTCTGACGTGGAAAAAATACCGTAAATGCTTTCTCTACAAATACGTGCCAAAATATATTTTAAAAAAACAGAGATGCATGGGGTATAATATATCGCCCCAAATTTCGATTAAGGGCTAATTACAATTAATGTGAATGATTATGAGGATTAATGTGGATTTGAGGTTCGGATTAAGTATTGAGAATGCCTAACACCTTGTATTTTTAGCATATGTGATGAAATAATTATTGGGCTAAATATAGGGGTAAATGGCGCATGAAAGAAGAGGAAAAGAATTAATTATGTATTATGTGGCAATATTAATTAATATGCCATACTTAGTGGAAAATTGAAAGAATGGCTCTAAATTAGTGATTAATGGAAGAGATTAATTACTAATTAAGAGGATATGAGATGTGAAATTAAAATGGCTAATGGAGGAATTAGAGTAACTAATTTGGTTACTTACTTTATGAGAGCCAATAGATTTGAGACAATTGGCAAGCTTATATGATGATGGGAGTTATTGGAAAAGTCAAATGGCCATTGTTTATTATTTTCTCTCCCTCTCCCTCTCTTTTGTACGCATAGAATGGGCTAGGGGGCAGAATTTTCTGTGCTTCATCATCCTCACTCTCATCTCTCTCTTCTCTCTTCATTTTCGCCATTGTTGAAGGAAAAGGAGGAAGGAAAGCTTGTGAAAAAGTTTCTCCATTGGTGGTGATTTGAGGAATCACAAAAATCTACAAGTTGGAGAATCATGAGTTGCCTTTGGGAAAGTTGTTGAGGTGAGTGAAAGCTTCATTTTCATATAAGTTTTGTGGCCATTGGTTGGGCCTTGAATTTCTGGAATTTTTGCCCTAATTTTCGTGATTTAGGGTCTTGGGGAGTATAATATATTGTTGTCATGGAAATGGTGCCTTGTTTAGTGTTTTGAATTGATAGAATTGCATTGAAGCTTAAATGTGAAGTTTGGCACCTTTTGTGTTGGTTTTGTGCTTTGGTCAAAATAGGGCATGTTGATAGGTTGTGATTTTGGTCATTTTGAGGTTACCATTGTGTTCTCTGTGAAAATTTATGTGGCACTAGGCTTGATTGTTAATTTTGAAGCCATGGGACACTTGGGTAGAAAATTGGAAAATCTGTCCCTTGGAACTCTGTTTTGGGCAGTTTATTTGTGTGGACGGTTTGAATAACCAAATGATTTCAGAAAATTCTGAAACTTTCCAGTCTTAAAGTTCACATCTCAAGATTTAAAATGGATATATATTTTGTGTTATTTCGTTTAGCATTCTGGGAGATATGATTGTCCAAAGTTTGGGATGGAAACAGAACTCTGTTTTGGAGTAGTGTTGAGTTTTGTGTAATTCTGGAATTTTGTGGTGCTTTCCAGTAATTGTACATATTTTTCCTAGAAAGAGGATTTAAATACCTTTCATTTGGCTTTGGAATCACCTTTCTTCGAATTTTCTAGAATTAGTTATGAATTTTGGAAATTCAGCCAAGAATCAGGGAATTTCTTCGCTGCGGCCCAAGGTGGCTGGCCGCGGCCCATGGGTGGCTGGCCTTGGCCAGTGATATTTTGGCCGATGCCCAAGGAAGGGCTAGCCGCGGGCAACCCCTATGTTCCAGCACTTTGAGTTTTCGAAAGGAGATATCTAACCTATTGTTTCCCAACCTTTTAGGGCTTTTATTATAGGCATATGTGGCCTCTTAAAGGTCAATTATATAACCAAATTTAAGTGTTATGAAAATGAGAATTTGGAAAAGAGAATGACCCTATGTCCTTGATTTGGTTATAGGGTTGGGTATTCATCTTGATTATGGTTCGATATCCGCTCGGATCATGAGTAGCCGATGCTGGAGCATACGTGGAAGAATAAGTGTAGGGAATTTACCTCTCCTGCATGTATTGATATTTGTGTTTGTGTATTGATGCATGTTATTACTTTGCTTGATTATGTGAAACATATATGAATGATTGAAGCTCTGTTTCTATTTATGCTATGGCCATGAGTATGTTGTTGAAACATTGAGCATGTGGATATATCATTATGTGAGCACAAGTTATTGTAATGCAAGCATGTAATGCATTAAACACTTATCTTGCATGCATATTGGTATTTGTTTCCTACTGAGATTCTCTAGAATCTCACCCTCCCCTACCAACATTTTAGACAGGACAAGTGGCTCGAGGAAGGATCAAGCGACTAGGGGTGGCGAGAATCCCTTATGGGCATTTGGACTTGGTAGTTGGTTATCATTGCTATTTGGGATAATGGTAGTTGATTTGGATGTATTTGAGTTGTATTTGTTAGGATGGATATATGGTTGTATATGTTGTGGAGGTGTATTTGGATTGAAATTTGTGTAATTCTCATTTGAGAAATTGTAAAAGGCGTATCACTACAAAAAAAACGTGATTTAGTAGCGGTTAAAAATGGGTATTAGTAGCGGTTCTAACCGCTACAAACTAGGTTAGTAGCGGTTACTCAAACCGCTACTAAATCGTGCGTTGCAAGTAGTTTTGTAGCGGTTTTATAAAACCGCTACTCAATCAAAAATAACCGCTACAACATCCAGAGACATTTGTAGCGGTTATATAACCGCTACAAATATAAAAAATTATATTAAGAGCTAAAAAAAGAATTTTTTATTTTGTAGTGGTTAAGAAACCGCTACAAATATAAAAAATTGAAAATTTGTTGGCGCAAAAAAAATGACATTTTTTTTATTTTGTAGCGGTTAACGAACCGCTACTAATTTTGAATTTCATGAAATTAGTAGCGGTTTTTAAAACCGCTACTAATTTCATGAAATTCAAAATTGGCGCCAAAAAATTTAAATTGAGTCGTAAAAAAGCGCGTTATTTAGTAGAGGTTTCATAACCGCTACAAATATTTAAAATTTTTTTTAAAAAAATATAATTATTTTTTTCTGTTTTTTCAATATTAAATTAAATAGTTTATTTTGTTATTATTTTATCTATTTCAATTAGTTTATTATTCAATAGTTTAACTTATTAATAAATAAAAAGGAAATATGTAATTGAATAGGAGTAGTATAAAATTTATATTTATAATAATATTAAGGATAGGTAGGTAATAAGGAATTATTATGTTATCTAATATAATGTAATTGTGTATGAAAATGAGATACAGTTATGATATATCTAGAAAAAAAATGGTTAGAATAAATTTTATAGAAAGGAAAGAAGTATTCTAAAAGAAATTAAAAATCTTGTTACCATATTTGATCGTATTATTCAGCTCCTCTACTCATACGAAAGAAGTTGTAAATGAGAGAAAATGAAAGAAAGGTAAGGTGAAAAGAAATTGGGGAGTGTTTGAAATGAGTTGTGGTAAGGGTATTTATAGGGATCCACGTACTATTTGTAGCGGTTATAATTAGTAGCGGTTATTTATATTTTTGTAGCGGTTTAATATTCATAGTGCTATTTGTAGCGGTTAATGTAGCGGTTAATGTAGCAGTTATTTATATTTTTGTAGCGGTTAATGTAGCAGTTATTTATATTTTTGTAGCGGTTTAATAACCGCTACAAATATTATTTTAATTTTTTTTAAATTTTTTTTTTTACATTTTATTTTAACAAATTTTTTGCATTTTTTGTAAAGACAAAAGCATAATTTGAATTTGATCACTCATCGTCGCCATCCCTATAGAAATTTTGTAGAAAAATTATTGTTATTGATGTATTATTAAATTTAAAAAATTTAATTCAAATGACGTGGACTTAAAAAAACTCACCGCAGTAGAGGTAAATTGTCATCGCCTTCAGGGAAGTAGTTTTCAAAATCAGCTAGTTGAAATGACTCACTCTCGTAGACGATGTTATCGCCTTCACCCATGTCATAAAGGTCTCTTTGCTTTAAATGAACGACCATGTGCCAATCCCTATGCCTCTCGTCCTCGACATAATAAACCTGATGTGCCTCTGAAGTTAGAATATACGGCTCATCATCTTGAGAAATACCGGTATGAATCAGCCGTGAGAAATTGACTGATGTGATCCCTAGGTCGTCAGTTGTCAGTCCCCGAGAAGTAGTGGTATTTGCCCACAAACACTTGAACAGCGTCACGGTGAAATGGCCTTGATAATTAAGCTCGACCACATCAAGAAGCTTGCCATAGTAAGGGACGCCTCCGAACTGCATATTGGCGTCACTGCTGCTCGCATAACTCCTTGTCCCAAACGTGCCATAAACACCCGAATTCTATGTTTGCAATCCTTGATCCCGTGAAACCGTGCAAAACTTAAAACCATTGACATTGTATGCTATAAACCATTTTGCATGATCAAGAGGGCCGATTGCGAGAGCTCTGAAATCTGGTGAGTGTGGGTTGTGGTCATTTAGTATTCTGCGCGCAAACCAACTCGGGAATTCTCTGTGGACCCTCCTATCAACTTCTGAGGATGTCTGTGTACAGATCCTGAGCTGACGCTTAACATGACTTCTGAATTCCCTGCAATTAATAATGGAAAGGCGTTAGTGAAATGAAAGTGAGAAATGTTACAAAAGATATAGATCGAACAACATGTGATTGTACAATTCTTACCGTATGAAAGGTTCAACTTGAGTGCAATTAATCAAGACATGTCTATGTGCTTGGAACTTCTCAGTTGCCGTTAGTTTGAAGTTCTCAGTTGCTCCAACTGGTTTACCAACACGAGGGATAAATTCTCCTGATGTCGGCGCAGGTTCAGGACAATCCTCAACACAAGGCAGGCAGTTGAAAGCTGTCTCAAGATCATCAAAATACCTTGACCAAAAATATAGCACCTCATCCCCTATATAGCCTTCAGCTATAGAACCTTCTGGCCACGCCTTATTCCTCACGTAAGATTTTAATTTCTCAAGGAACCTATAAAGTACAGAAGAGAAAATTGATATAAAATGATGAAAAGGACGACTAGCAAACATTAAATACGGACAATAAATTAAAGCACATATTTAAAATGAGTACCTCTCAATCGGATACATCCGACGATATTGTACTGGTCCAGTGAGCTTTGTTTCATGAACGAGGTGGACTGTGAGGTGAACCATCACAGTAAAAAAGGACGGAGAAAAGATCATCTCCAAATGACAAAGCGTAAGAATGATTTTCGACTGCAGCTGATCGAGCTCCTCAACGATCAAAACCTTAGAACACAACTTCCGAAAGAAAGAACAAAGTTCCACCAAAATGATGGAAACATCGGGAGGAAGTGTATTCTTTATAGCCAGAGGGAGTAACTGCTGCATAAGAACATGTGAGTTGTGACTCTTCAGGCCAGTAACCTTTCGAGCCTGCAAGTCGACACATCGAGAAATGTTGCTTGAATACCCATAAGGAACTTTTAATTTCTTCAACGTCGTGAGGAACACATCCTTGTTCGGTTTTGTGAGGGTAAACTTTGCCGGTGTAAATCTGTCATGCTCATCTGGCCAAGCGTCTTCACAAACTCCCATGTCGCGTATATCTTTCCTCGCTTGAAGGTGATCTTTTGTCTTGCCGGGTTCGTTAAGCAGCGTATACAGCACATTGTCACAAACATTCTTTTCAATGTGCATTACATCAAGACTGTGGCGAAGTAAATTAGATCTCCAATATGGAAGCGTGAAGAAAATACTTATCTTTTTCCACTGCTGAGGCGCCGAAGTCCTGCGCGTCTTTTCGCGAGTTTGTGCTGAATCATCGCTTTTTCCAAACTCGAAGTCAACATGCTCAAGCTGCTGTAAGATATCTGTACCGGACAAAGTCTGAAGTTGTCCTCTTTTCTCTGGTTTCCCATTGAAGTGATTCCGTTGCAATCTGAACTTATGCGTTCCATCGAGAAACCTCCGATGCCCCATAAAGTACTACTTTCGGCTGTGTGGAAGGCGCAATGCGTCAGAGTCAAAATTGCAAGCTGGACACGCCGACCCAGTATGCACATTCGAACCAGATAATGTGCCAAGGCCAGGAAAGTCACTAATCGTCCACATCAAGGCTGCACGCATGTTGAACAAAGTCTTGCTGTAAGCTTCGTACGTCTCCAAGCCGACATTCCACAGGTTAAGCAATTCCTCAATAAGCGGTTGGAGATACACATCGATATAATTGCCCGGTGCCTTTTTGCCTGGAATGATCATAGACATAATGAAAGAGCTTTGTTTCATACACATCTAGGGGGTAAGTTGTAGGGAACTAAGACTACCGGCCAAATACTGTAACTTGTGCTAAGATTCCTGAAAGGATTGAAACCGTCGGTCACCAACGCAAGCCGAACATTTATGGGGTCAGTCGTAAAATCTGGAAAGTCATTGTCAAACGCAAGTCGTTGTCAAGCAGCTGCATCCCGCGGATGTCTTAATTTACCGTCTTTGTTTTTATCAACGGCATGACACCTGATATGCTCAGCAGTTTTAGATGACATAAATAATCTTTGTAGACGAGGTTTCAAAGGGAAGTATCTGAGAATCTTTGCAGGTTTCTTCTTCTGCTTTTTCCCCTTCCGAATTGTCTTGTACCTCGATGTGTGACATCTCTTACACGTCTCCCTGCTGGAATCGTCTCCCCAATACAGCATACAATCATTTGGGCACGCATCAATCTTTTGATAATTCAACCCTAACCTGTTGATAATCTTCTTGGCCTCGTAGAATGTTGTAGGAATCTCGGCGTCGGGGAATGCATCTTGTAATAAGTCGAGCAACATCGACATTCCCTTATCTATGATACCACACAAGCACTTGATATGATACAATTTGATCAAGAAAGATAATTTAGAATATTTGTGACAACCTTGATATAAAGGATGATCTGCTTCATCCATCAAGCTGAAAAAATCCCGAGCTGCTTCATTCCCCATAAAAGCCGGCTCAGAGCCGTGTACTTCTTCGTTGAAGTTGTCGCCTTGAAATCCAAACACATCACGCACAGCATCATTCACAGGATCATCTTCATCTACTTGAACACCTACTTGAGAACTTCGAGGAAGAGCATCGTCATATCTAATGCCGGCCTTCTCACCATGAACTGCCCAGAACGTATAGTCCTCAGGGAAAGGCTTCACAAGCAAATGTTCCTTCACAACATTTCATGCATGCCACTTCTTGAACTTGCATTTCCGACACGGACAGACGATCTTGTCGTTACAGCTAGCGTGAGTGAATGCGAAATCCAAGAAACTGTTCAATCCGTACAAATATTCAGGAGAATTGCGCGGAAACCTTATCCATGATTTATCCATAGCTACAAGTGAGAGAGAAGAAAGTATAGAGAAGAAGATGAGTGAGAAGAGAATGACGAATGCCTAGAACTTTAAATTCTGAAATTCCAATGTTTATAATTTTGTAGCGGTTCTTAAACCGCTACACCAACCGCTACAGTTATAAAATATTAGTAGCAGTTATATATATAAAACCGCTACTAATATTGAAGCCGTTACATATTGGTGGGAAATTCAAAATTTACTCGTTGAGTATTTGTAGCGGTTATATATATAAAACCGCTACTAATATTCAAGCCGTTACATATTGGTGGGAAATTCAAAATTGACTTGTTGAGTATTTGTAGCGGTTATATATATAAAACCGCTACTAATATTCAAGCCGCGAAATTCAAAATTCACTTGTTGAGTATTTGTAGCAGTTATATATATAAAACCGCTACTAATATTAAAGCCGTTGGACCGCAGATTTAAAAATAATTTTTAATTTGTAGCTGTTATACATAACATAACCGCTACAAATGTGCAGAAAGGTGGCAAATTTCAAAATTCAAATGATGAGTATTTGTAGCGGTTATTATTTTAAAACCGCTACTAACATATATGTTTGTAGCGGTTTCATAAGATAAACCACTACAACTATATATATACATTTGTAGTGGTTATTAGTGTATAACCGCTACTAATATATATATTTGTAGTGGTTATACACTATAGAACCGCTACAAATATATATATACTTTATTTTTTTTTAAATTTAGATATAAATAATTCATAAATTAAACACAATAAGAAATATAATTATATAAAACACAATAAGAAACAATTACTCAATAAAAACTCATATATATATTTACAAATATTTAAACAAAAAAAAAAAGTCCTAAACTAAGTAGCTGGGGGCTGATCATCTGGTGCTCCCTCAGGGACTGCTGGATTGGGCCGCTGCGCAGAGTGAACCGCACCATCGTCATCAGCAGGGGGAGGAGGAGGAGTCGTACTCGGGACGACGTAGCGAGGGATAGGGGAACCGCTGGATGCTGCTCGTCCGAGAACAGGCGACTCTATGCTCCCTCGAGCATGTTGTTCACGATCTCACGCCACTGCGTCTGTTGAGCGTACAGCATATCAGCGTGCATCTGCAGGTGCTGCTGCTGCTGCACCTGCATCTGCTGCTCCAAATCTGACCGTAGCTGGTCAATAGACTCGTCCCTCCGACGTCTGACCCCTCTAGAGCTGCCAGCCTCAGAGGCGGCGCTCCTGCCGTAGACCATGCTAGGTCTGGCGCCTATCCCCATCCCCCGCACGCATCCGGGGTGCTCAGCCTGAGGCAGACCCGCCTTCAAAGGAGCCGTCAGGTCCACTGACCCCTGTGACTCCTCAGGCTGGGTCTGTCGCAGCTCAGCCTGCGACTGCTGCATCCGCTCCTGCCATTTTATGAAACAATTACTAATTAGCATTTTTCATTATTAACTTGGTTTTATAAAAAATATAATAATAAAATTACTTACAATGGCCGCCTCTGCCTGCTGAGAGGTTGCAGTCCCGTCACGGTGTCTATGTGTGATGGCGTACAGCTCCCCATAGTCCGTCTGACGGTTCTCCTGCTGTGCCTTCGTCTCCTGAAACAAATACAAAACAATAATTAGTATTATGAAATAATCAGCTAAAAGTAAGTGATTGTTTGAAAATTTACCAGCTCGCTGTAGGTCACAGCAAAGGTCTTCGATGTTGCTGTGTGGTGGATCGTCTGCTCCGCCCGAATCTCGGTGTTCCTCTGAGAAAGCTCCTGGAAAAAAAATATTACATGTATTATAATTTAAAATTAAATACAAATTAAATAGAAATTATAATTTAATATTTAACAATTACAAAATTATATATCAAAAATCCAATAAATACATTACCTGCGCCTTAGCACTCCTCCTCCACTAGACAAAACGCGCCCAGTCATTCGGCGGCACGCCGTCCGGGACGCTCTCGATCAGCTGCTCCAGAGGCATCGTCCCGTCCTTATCCACCTTGTGGAAGAGACGGTTCCACCTATTCTTCCGGGTGTCAGCCATCTTCACGAGGGCGTACCTCTTCTGGTTGGCCCGGATGGCAAACCGCAGTTGAAAAAAAATTATTTAAATATCAATAAGTATAAAAACCATAATTTAAAAAAAATTAATTAAATATAATTAATTACAAAAAGTATTAATTAAATAATTTTAATTACCTGAACCACCTCCTCCCAAGCCAGGTCTTTCGGCCCCTTCAGAACGTGCCTCCACGTCTAGAAGTAAAGGGGGAACCGTATCCAATTCGCGCCCAGGTCGTTCAGGAAGCGGTTGAGCAGGTGACCCCCGTTGTGGATCGGCTGGTCAGTGCCTTCATTACACGTCATTATAACTCAGAGGCTCCGGTCCAAGCTGTTCAAACCGGCCACGTCTAGCCTCCTTGTCGAAACGTTCTCCTGCTTGTCTGCATAGTTGACCGCACGTTAGATAAATTGTAATTAAAAGTTAATATTTCTAATTTAAATAAATAATTTACTAAATTAAAAAATTAATTTACCTTCGACTTGCACCTCAAACCCAGTGGACCGCGAAGACGACCCTCGTGGGTTGTTCTGCTCCCGAGCGTCCTCCTCATCGAGGAACTGCTCCATCTCCCTGAACCCAATCGGGATCTCGAACTCCTCCTCGTTGAGGAAGTCCTCAACACTAATATCTGGCCTCTCCACCTCAGGCACCTCTGGTACAGTCGTCGCCTGTGGGGGGATGGGCTGAGATGCTACGGTACCCCTGCCTGCACGCTGCCCCCTCCCTCTGCCCCCTGCCCAGCTGCTGCCACCCCGTAAAATCGGTCTGGGGACCTCAGGGGCCTTCCCCTTATCCTGTCCTGAAGCCATATCCACTGTACAAATTAAAAAAAAATTAGTCACATTATTATACAAAAATACAATAAAAATATAAATATAAATAAAATACGTGTTATATATGTACCTCAAATGCAAATACTGAGAAATACTGAGCAAAAACTCCTATAGAGACGTCTGAACGCTCAAATCTCGAAGAAATCACTCAGAGAAACCTCTGGAAACAAAATGAGCAAAAGGAGAAATGAAGAACGCGGGGGGTTTAAATAGGCCAGATTTTAGTAGCGGTTATTCAAATAACCGCTACTCTAACCGCTACAAATAATTAAATTTGTAGCGGTTCTACAATAACCGCTACAAAAGTTCACAACGTTTGAAATTCTGTAGCGTTTATTGCTCAGAACCGCTACAAATGGCGAGACTCTTGAAATTCTGTAGCGGTTATAGGGGCAGAACCACTACAAAATTTTGACCTTGGTATTTTGTAGCGGTTCTGTGGTTGTAACCGCTACAAATAACTGCTACACTGTTGGCGCGTCAACTGGCGGGAATATTGTAGCGGTTTCTGTGCATTAACCGCTACAAAATCACCGCTACAAGTTTTGGCAGGAATTTCGCACTAAATTTGTAGCAGTTTTTTGAACTAAACCGCTACAAAAAACCTTGCCGCTACAAATTTGTAGCGGTTTAGGTAAAAACCGCTACAAATACTATAATTTGTAGCGGTTTAATATAACCGCTACAATTACACCGCTACAAAATACCTTTTTTTTTGTAGTGTATGTGTCTACGTATCTTTAGTGAAGATATGAACCCGGGATTGCCGGTATTATTATTGTGCACTCTGATATTTATATGAATGTAATTTATCTTTACGAAGTAATTGTATATATCATTTTTTCTCCCTTGATGCAATGTTAGTTCTTATATGTATCCCCCTCCGTAATTATATCCGAAATATGAATGTGAGACCAGGTTAAAGTGTTTGTTAAAGAAATTTGTGAAAATCCTATCTTAAGGATGAGAATATAAATGAATTTTGATTATTATTGGTCTCTATTTCACTCTAATATTGTATTTCGGATATAATTACGGAGGGGGGTTACATATAAGAACTAACATTGCATCAAGGGAGAAAAAATGATATATATTTATAAAAATCTGTGCATTGGACCCTTCATTTTCATGCTATTTCATGGTTAAAAGTTCTTGTTCTTTAGGTTTAAGTCGTCTAATCTGAAACAAAATATTTTGAATTATTGCATTTTGCATAGTTAAAACTTAAATGTATGATTGGTATTGAAGATTTCAATATTTAATTATTGTACTGAGTGGAAATTAGATTATTAGGGTGTTTTATTCCTCTCTTTGCAAGCTTCATTTTGTTATATTATATGCACGCCTAGTAATTCAATCCTTGTGGGAGAAATCTGATCTGAAAGTTTTGAAAACCTTAAAGCTATTTTGAATTTGTGCTTTTGGTTTGGATCTCTTTTGATTTGATCTTTATTTGCTTTCTTCTCTCTGGAGCTCCGTGAATTATTTTTTGCTCATAGTTTGCATTTTAGTTGGCTATATTGTTTGGATCGGAATAAATGGTATTGGACAAACTTTTTTAAAGATAGACATTTTTTAAAATACATCAATTCATCAGGAGTGATCAATTTTTTCCATTACTTGTTCAGGGGCAGAGCAATAAAAATCTCTTGCATCCTCTGATAAATCTGTTAATAAAGAATATCAAATTGTTAGTATAAATGGATAATAAAAAAATTAGAAGAATACTTACCAATACGACCACCAGTAGTAAGAGGCATATCTACCCCAATAAACTATCGGGATCGGTCAAAATTACATATGTTAGTTATATATCTCTTATCAACATTAAGATGAGGTATTTCACTATGACAATGTTCGAGTGGTTAATGTTACCATGTATCACCCCTATTTTATGTAGGTTAAGTGTGCCTTTCACAATTCCCCTCACACTTAACTTTACCTAGGGGAATTATGAAAGGCACACTTAACCTACATGAAGTAGGGGTGATACACGACAACATTAACCCCTGGAACATTGTCATAGTGAAATATCCTCTCTTAATGTTGACAAGAGATATATAACTAAGATATGTAATTCTGATCGATCTTGACGGTTTATTGGGGTAAATACGCCTCTTATTTCTGGTGGTCGTATTGGTAAGTATTCTTCTAATTTTTTTATTATCCATTTATACTAACAATTTGATATTCTTTATTAACAGATTTATCAGAGGATGCAAGAGATTTTTATTGCTCTGCCCCTGAACAAGTAATGGCAAAACTTGATCACACACGATCAATTGATGTATTTCAAAAAATGTCTATCTTTGAAAAGGTTTGTCCAATACCATTTATTCCAATCCAAGCAATATAGCCAACTAGAATGCAAACTATGGGCAAAAAATAATTCACGGAGCTCCAGGGAGAAGAAAGCACATAAAGATCAAAGCAAAAGAGATGTAAACCAAAAGCACAGATTTAAAATAGCTTTAAGGTTTTCAAAACTTTCAGATCAGATTTCTCTCATCAAGATTGAGTTACTAGGCATGCATGTAATATAACAAAATAAATTTTTTTGAAGAGAGGAATAAAACCGCCTAATAATTTCATTTCCATTCAGTACAATAAGCTCAAATAAATTGCTTTAATTACTTGGGAGCAAGTATGGCATGCAGATTTTGAAGGGATTAAGGTAGCATTATATGGTAATGTTAAGAGGGTAGAGGTTGAGAGAGTAATATGGGTCTATAGACACTTATTTTTCTCTCATTCTTCAAAAAGTATACTTCAATTTGAAGAGTGAGCTTTTATGGAGATCCCAGTGAGATTTTGTTGGTGCTGTTGGAACCAACAAAGTTAGCCTATGTTGAACAGAGCAGAAGGGGGAAAATGATGAAAGTTGTGTTGAGTGTAGTGGAATGGGCAAGAGAGTGTAGCAATATATAATGGAGAGTAGCCTATAGAGTGGAGACACATATTTAATCCCACTCTCTACTCTTTATCGGTTGCTTCTTTTATTTGAAATAACTTACTGAATATACTCTCTAAAGAGTGGGAGGCTAAAGTCATAGCAATAGAAGAAGCGAAAGGTGAATCAATGTGATCGGTTGCTTCTCTATTTGGAAGTCTCTCTAAATACAAAAGTAAACTAAAGTTTAAATGAGAACTTGAAGATATTGTCGACAAGAAAAAGAAAAGCCTCGCACTAAATGCAAAGGAGGAAATTCAAGAAGATGATGAAGATTTCAATGATGATGAAATAGGGATGATAATCAAATGATTCAAAAAATTTTACTAGAAAGATCAAGGATTCAGGAATCCTCAAAAAAGAGGAGCAAATAGCAAAGAACACATCATTTACTATGAATGTGAAAAACCAGGACATATCAAATCCGAATGTCCAGAATTGATTCAGAAGAACAAAAATAAGAGAAAAGGAAAATTCTTCAACAAAAAGAAAGCCTTTGTTTCCACTATATGGGGAGATAGTTCTTCTGACGAAGATAGCGATAAAGAAGAAGTAGTTGATATCTATCTGGTCGTCCAAGAGATAGAAGAAGAAGAGGTAACTGATTTTGATCCTACCTATGATGAATTACTTTTCAAATATAATGCTTTACAATTTGAATTCATTAAAGTAGTTAAATAATTAGTTGTTTTAAAAAAGAAGAACAAAAATCTTGAAGAAAAACTTAAAAAGGTTTCAGAAAAAGATTGTTAAAGTTGTTCGTCATTGAAAGACAAAAACATTGATCTCACTCAAACTCTTGAAAAATTTATTAAAAGAAGGGAGATGTTAAATGTTCTTTTAAAAGCTCAATGATTTGTGAATGATCAATTTGGTATTGGGTATGATCCAAAATCATATAGAAAGAAAGGTAGAAAGAAAACTAGAGGTAAGACATATTTGAATTATTTTCAACATTCTGTACATAACTCTAATCCTTTTACATATTGCAACTACTGTAATAGAAAGGGACACTATACTTCGTTATGTAGTCATAAAACAAAAGGAAAAATAGGAACCCACAAATGGGTACCTAAAGGCTCATACGTTCAAAAATTAATTTGTATTAACCCAAAAGGACCCAAGAAAATATGAATACCTAAGACTTAACTGTATTTGATTGCAGATATGTCTAAAAGCATCCAAAGGCAACAAATGGCACATAGATAGTGGATGCTCTAGATATATGACTAGTGATTTCAAAAGTTTTACCACATTACAACCTAAGGAAGGTGGGAAGCTAAAATTTGGAGGAAATTAATCCAGAAAGATAGCAAGAATTGATGAAATAAAAAATGATAAAGATATACAAGTCAAAGATATATACTACATTGAAGGCTTATGTCATAATTTGCTTAGCATGAGTCAAAGTGTGGATAAAGATAACTAGGTAATATTTGATTCAGAAGAATGTCTAATTGTAAACAAGAAAGATTTACAATTAGAAAATAAGAACATCAAATCAAAGCTCAAAGCAAAAAGGGAAGGTAACTGCTATACTCTTGATATAAGCAGAAATGTGTCAGAAAACTGTTTTCTAGATAACAGTGATGAAAGTTGGCTATGGCATAAGAGACTTGCATGTGTCAATATACACCAACTAGGCAAGTTACTCAAAAAGGATTTTGTGATTGGTTTACCTAAAGAAAATTTCAAAAATGATTTGATTTGTGACGCATGTCAAAATGGTAAACAAATGAAATCATCTTTCAAATTGAAGAATGAAATCACAACTAACAGACCACTTCAACTACTGCATATAGATCTAGTTGGACCAGTAAGAGTTAAAAGTCTTCGTTGCATTCAATATTCATTAGTTATTGTTGATGATTTTTCTAGATTTACATGGACTATTTTCTTATCATTGAAGGATGAAACCTTCAGTGAATTTATTGTTTTCGCCAAGAAAGTGCAAAATGAGAAAGGTATGTCCATTACAGGTATCAAGACAGATCATGGTAGAGAATTTGAGAATTAACCTTTGGAGATTACTGTGATACTAATGGCATTGATTACAATTTCTCTACACCAAGAACAGCTCAACAAAATAGAGTTGTGGAATGAAAGAACAGAGTACTCACTGAAATGGCTAGAGCAATGCTGAATGAAAAGAATGTGTCTCAAATAGTGCATACATCAAAACAAAGCTTGGAAAGACACCATATGAACTATAAAAAGGAAGGAAGCCAAACATGCACATCTACACATTTTCGATTGTAAGTGTTTTATTCATAATAATGGAAAAGATAACATAGGAAAATTCGATTCTAAAACTAATGAAAGAATATTTCTAGGCTATTCTAACCAAAGTAAAGCATATAGAGTTTTCAATAAATGAATGTGTGTTGTTGAAGAGTCAATTCATGTTGTATTCGATGAATTTGAATCCTCTGACAAAAACATTGATGATGAGCAAGGGATGGTGATAAATCAAGAAAATAAACAATCTAATTCTTACCATGCTGAAAATAATCAAACCAAAGAAGAAGCTCAACCATTAGGACAACCTAGAGCCTGGAAATACAACAAGACTCATCCTTTAAATTAGGTTATAGGAGATGTAAATGAAGGTGTTAAAACTAGAAACAAAATCTTTAATGAAGTTAGCTTTTTTACATTTATTTCTGAAATAGAACCTTCCAATATTGATGAAGCTCTATCAAACAATGATTGAGTTATAGCAATGCAGGAAGACTCGATCAATTTGAAAGAAATCAAGTTTAAGATTTGGTACCCCGACCTAAAGATCATTTTATCATTGGTACTAAATGGGTATTCAAGAACAAACGTGATGAATCCAAAATCATTGTCAGAAACAAGGTAAGATTGGTGGCCAAAGGCTATAATCAAGAAGAACGTATTGATTATGAGGAAACATATGCTCTAGTTGCTAGATTGGAAGCTATGCGAGTAATCATAGCCTTTGCATGCATCAAGGGATTCAAAATTTATCAAATGGATGTAAAGAGCACATTTCTAAATGGTTATATCATAGAAGAAGTATATGTAGAACAATCTCCAGGATTAAAAGATGGAACTAAACCTGATCTTGTTTATAAACTAAGAAAAGCTTTGTACGGTTTAAAATAAGCTCCTAGAAAGACTTAGTGAATTTCTTATAAATCAAGGTTTTGTACTAGGAAAGGTTGATACAACACTTTTTTTAAAACGAAAAAGAAATGATATTTTGATAATTCAAATATATGTTGATGATATCATTTTTGTTGCTACTAACAAATGTTTGAGTAAAGAATTTTCTGAGTTAATGCAGGGGGAGTTTGAGATATCAATGATAAGAGAATTGAATTTCTTTTTTGATTTGCAAATGAAATAGAGAAAGAATGGAATTTTCATATCTCAAATAAAATATTTAAAAAAGCTGTTAAAGAAGTATGGAATTGATGAAGCAAATGGAATAGACACGCCTATGAGTTCAACTACTTTGCTTGATGTCGATGTCAAGGGAAAGGATTATAATATCACGAAATATAGATGAATGATTAAATCATTACTCTATCTTACGCATGTCAACACCCATTTCCATTTCGATAATCGAAGAGTAATAAAGACGAAATTTCATGGGCACACAGAAAAGTGTAATTATACTAATAAAAATATTCATTTACAATCCCAATGTCGTTCATCAATGAAATACAAAATATAGCAGAAATTATAATATTTACAGGATATCCCAAAAAGATCTTAATCATAAAATAATTATAGCCACCGACTTTGACCTTGCCTCACGACACGTGCTAATCACTTTTCTATGTCTGCACCTTTGCCTTTCGTCTCACTAGCACCCGCTGAGATGTTTATCTAAAAAAAGGGTGAGATTCTGAAGAATCCCCGTAGAGACATACAATTGACATATAAAATGTGAAAATTAAATATGCAATACACCATATTAAGCAAACATGAAAGTTCAATTCGATTTACATATAATTACCTCAGCCGAGTCATTGAATATATCTAGGATTTTTGATATACCTTTGCTGGGCACTAAATCATAGCTAGGATTTTTCGATATACCTATGTTGGGTACCGAACAACAACTAGGATTTTCCGATACACCTTCGTTGGGCACCTAACCACAACTAGGTATTGTGCCTTTAGCACACAATCATATTACGAAATATAGTAACAAATACGTACAATTATTCACATAATGTATGAAGGATGGTAGTCCCTAGCTCAAAGTCTTAACAATCCCTTTTTATTGTGCCTCGTAAAATATGTTGCTTTCGATGTTCGACTCGGTCCTAAAATATTAAATGTACAAGAAATAGGTCATAACCTATCTAAGTATCATTTTAGACTTTTTAGTAATATTTTTTGTGGTTATATTAGTCAATGGTCAAATTTTACCAAAATGCCCCCAGGACATCGACTCGACCCCGCCGTACCCTGCCAGATGGCATATTTTCCCAAAATTTTGACTAGAGTTATCATGACGTTTTTTGCCCCAAGGAATTCATTTCCATGCTTGAAATTACTAAATTCAGTATTAAATCACAAAAATACCCCATGACAGCCCAGATTTAGGATTTTAGTGGCGTTTTCGTAATTAAGCTTTTTCGGCTTTTTCTGAAAAAGCGACCAATTGTAACCCCACATATTTTTGCCCATTGAATCCAATGGAACCATTTATTTTATGAAAATCCAGATCCTACCCCTCAAAACATTGCTGGCCAAAATATTGGTAAAAAAATGGAAAAATTGCCCTTTTGTGTTTTAGCATCCAAAATTTGTACTTTTCCACTTCTAATCCTTTATTAACTCATTTAAACGCTTCTTAACCATGATTCAAAGAAAATTGGGCAGCATAACCCCTTAGGGTTAGGGCTTTTCCAATTTTACAACTCAACCAAAAATCACCAAACTAACAACAACTTCAATATCAACTTCATACAAGTATAGATTTGAGTTTGGTGAAGTTACCTATTGAGCTTCTTGGATCCTCTCACTCTAGGTGCCTCCTCCCTCTCTCCTTGATCTCAAAGTGTGTCTTCACCACCATGGATTTCATGAAGAGAAAGGTTTAGAGAAGGATTTTCATGGAAAAATTGTAAAGAAATGCTTAAGGAATCACCTCTTAACTTAAGCTCCTTCCTCCTTCTCTCAAGATCTTCAATGGCTTCAAGCTCTCTCTCTCTTCTCTCTCTTGTTGCTAGCCAAAATGTTCATGAAGAGGGAAGGGAAATGTGTTTTAATTATCACGCCTCATCTTTTCTCTTAGCCCTTGATTTCAAGATGCAATCTTGTTGCGACACTTGTCACAATCTTCCCCTTCCTTCATGTTTATGTCATACTTACTCCATTAAGCTTCCCATTAGATTTGAACTACTTTTCTTCTCCCTTGGTTGGCAAAAAAAATGTCCTCCCTCTTGCTTCAACTAAACCATTTGCTTTTTTCCAATTAGACCAACTTCATACTCCACCAAGCACTCAAGTTTGTCAATCCCTTCACTCAAGCTATTCCCTTCATGCATTCAACCATGCCTTCATGTAGTGTACACTCAACCTTGCATTCAAGTTGTGTACCATTGTCATTATGACTATGTTTATGTAGCAATTAGGCATATGCTCTTGGAAATTAATTATAAGCTAATCCCCCTTTTCTTTCATCATTTTCCCCTCTATTTTCCTTGTGTTGGACAAAAATATGGAAGAGAAGGGAAGGAAAAATATGTTTCAATAATTCCATAATTTAATTAAATGAATTATGTATAATTCCCTCTAATTTCACAATTCTTGATTTATTCCATCAAGAATAATCCAATTATACATTATTTTCCTTGATTAATTGAAACTAACTCCAATTAATTGGAAAATAATTAATCTTGGGCTAAATTGGCAAAATTATGATTTTTCTATCACCTTTGTAATTTAATTCCTTTCTTGAATTAATTTTCCCATTTCCTCATGAATATGAATATTTCAAAATTCATAAGATTCAAATTTCATGAATATTCACTATTTTATTGAATTTCTCATTTAATTACAATATATTTTTGGTGAATATAAAATTTGGGGTGTTACAACGCAAGTAGACCTAACATCTAATTCAGTGTTGGTATGTGAACAAGATATCAATCAGCACCGAAGGAATCACATGTTGAAACCATCAAGCAAATCTTCAAATATCTTGCAGACACAGCAGAGTTAGGTCTTTGGTATCCTAAAGGAAGAAATGAATACCTAGTTGCATACTTAGACTTTGATCATGGAGGATATAAGACTAACCGGAAGAGTACCAGTGGGCAATGTCAATTTCTTGGAGGCTCACTAGTATCTTGGTTTAGCAAGAAATAAAATACAATATCACTCTCATCAACAGAAGCTGAGTATATTGCTGCGTCAAGTTGTTATGCATAAGTATTGTGGTTGAAGCAACAACTCCAAGACCTTAGTATATACTTAAAAGTGATTTATATCTACTGTGACAACACTAGCTGATAAGCTTGGCAAAGAATCTAGTTCAACACTCAAGAACCAAGCATATCGATGTTAGACATCACTTCATTAGGGATCACATTCAAAAGAAGGATATCAAAGTAATATTCATTGCAACTCATCTTCAACTAGCTGATATCTTTACAAAACCTTTTGCAAAAGATCAATTTTTATTTATACGAAGAGAATTGGGAATGGTAAATCCCAATGAATTGTAAGTTATTTAGTATTTTCAAAATGTTAGATGATGATATTTATTGATGTTTTTATTATTATTAACTTAAACATTGGGTGTCAAGAAATTTGTTTAGCAGGATATAATACTCTGTTAAATGAAAAGAAATATAGTGATAAACAAATGGACAAATAACTCAAGTGATAACTTCAAGTGATCAACATTACCCGAGTGATAACTGGAAGTGATGGGAAGCATCACTCGAGTGATGACTTGGAAAATGTGGCAGTGAGGTATTTAATTCAAATGAAAATGCTTAACGGTTGAAAATGAACAAAAAGGAGTTGAAGAGATAGATTACTCAAGTGATGTCTCAGAATCACTTGAATAGCCAATCGAGTGATCATCAAAGCAGATTGGAAATTAGCCAAATGACAACTCGAATATGCCATATGTGATGCCAAATCATCAAGGAAATACATATAGGTAATTACAATATTATTCATGCCAGGTTCAAATTTAATTTAATTTATTTTTGGATGTTTTGCATGATAACTCGAGTAACCACTCAAGTGATGCCTCAAGATCACTCAAGTGATGTCGGGCTAGGGCTATATATTGTCGGGACTCTGTCATATTTTTACAAAATTTCTTCCAGTGATTCTCTTAGTACTCTCAAAAATTTTTCCCAAACACTTTTCACCTTAATACCGTCAAAAACCCTTTGATTTTCATCCTCAAAAACCTCTTCAATCACTCAAATCTCTCTAACCTAACCTTACGTCCGTTGACACTCTTTTCTCAAAAATCACCACTTCTCTCAATCAAAATGGTTAGAACTGAAATCCCTCTTTTTGAATCTCCTTCTAAGTCTTCGGAGCAACATCTGAATCACCACCATCTCCTCCAACCAAGAAATAGAAAATTCCAAACCTAAACTAAAACCTAAAGCACAAGTGAAGCCAAAGGCTAAGGGCATTGAGTTCAAAGAACCTAGAGTAACAAGCCAAATCCAAGAAGGCCACACATCCAGGAAAGACCAAAGGCACCAAATTGCCAAATACTCCTACTTTAGACTCTTTAGATACACCCTCTTGGTCTGGGAAATGTAAAAAGGAGCCAAAGTATGATGAAAATATTGCCAAAGCTATGGCAAGCATGTTAGAAGAGGCCCTCAAATCAAAAGGGGAAAAGAGGGACAATCCTTAAAGGAACCAGAAGAAAGGGAAGAAGAAATCACATTTCCTCCCAAGGGCTTCAATGTGACAAAGCTAGAGGAGTCACAAAAGTTCAAACGTTATTTCTTAATAAGGAAAGTATGCACAATGCACTATGTAGACCTCAATATTCTCAAGGAAGTATTGAAATTTGACCTCACTCCTTTCTTTGAATCCTATATGTCCTGGTTGTCTATTAGACTTCCATTTTGTTTTAAGATAGTTAGACATTTCTATTATAATTTGGAACCTGTTGATGATGCCCTTAGAGACTCTATAGAAGAGGAAATGGTCTCTAAGGTTAGGGGGTAAGAAATCCTAATCTCACCCTCCAAAATAAACACCTGGTTAGGGATAGAGTGTTGGAAATTATGCCCTAAGAGCCAATCATTGTACTTTAAACATTATTATTTAATCAATTTCTCCATTTTGTTATCATATTATTCGCATGTTCACTATGATGACTGTATCCTTGGATAAATCATAAAGATTGTCCTAAATGTTCTTGGTCGGTCATCTATGTAGGAGCAAATATGAACTAAGACCGGTATGACTTTGATAAGATATGGGGATATGAATCAAAGTTTAGGCACTTGTAAGAGTACAAGGTGCTGGACTGACCCACTATGAGAAAGCTATATGTATCAAGTTATAAGCTTATCTCATGTATAACCATGTCATAATACCCTTTGACCTAAGGTCATCATGGATTCCTTCATAAGAGTTGCTAAGCTTTAAACTAGTCAAAAGTCACTTTTTACCGGGTGATGATAAAGGCTACGATCCGGCTTGGTTATTTTTCATGCAGAGAAATATAAATGGTTAAGATGAAATTTGTCCCTCACATTAGTAGAGAGATATTACTGGGGCCCTCAATGAGTGAGTCTGAGAAATGTATGACCATACTACGATGGAAAGGAGTTTCCATTTCTATTGTCAGACTACTCAGGAAAAAAAGGATGACATTATCCATGCCTCATCTTTGATCGATATATCATGTGACAAAAGGGATGTGACATGGTTGTATAACAAGTTGCATGGTGTTAATGATCCTCATATGAATTGAGTAGTCGTAATGTCTTGCTAGAGGTCACTCGCGACTTGTGGGTTAGTACAGTTATTGGCCTATTGCCAACTTCATATGGGCCTACAGGGTCGCATACAAGAATGACCCAATATGAGATAATGTTTAATCTAGGGTGGACGAATTTTATATTTATATATATAATATAAAATTCATGAAAATAAAAATAAAAATATTATATATATATATATATATATATATATATGTACTTTCAAATATATATATATGTATATATTATATGATATTATTATATTGTGTTAGTTTTAAATTGTTAAATTGAATTTAAAACTTACATGATAGAGATATAGTATATCAGATTTAATTTATGAAGATAAATTAAATCTATTGGCTCTTTATTTAGATTAAATAAATAGGTTAAATTAAAACTGTTGGACAGATTTAATTTAAATTGAATTTATTTAATGCTCATCAAGATTATTAAGGGTTAATTAATTTTATAATTAATTAAGTTAATTTTGAAATTCAAATATAGTCCTCATGGGTTATAAAATTGATAAAGCAGAAAAACTTATACATAACATGGATGAGAATTTAGAGCCACAAGGGAAACCCTAGGAGACATTGGAGGTGCTAACACGTAGTTTGTCTTGGAGAGCATTTGTATGGATACCAGTAGAGGGAGAAGACCTGAGGTGTTGGCTCCTAGAGATCAAAAAACCCCAAATTGAAAAGATACGAATCTTTCTAACTCAGTTTAAATGCCATGGATAGATCCGTAATTGGGATTGGCGAAATTTTAAATTCTTCAGTTGTGCCTGCCAATCCTAATAGTAGCATCAGAGCCAGATCAATTGTGCATTTAAATTGATTTTATGTTCGTAATCATGTGATATATATGGTTTTCACTAAATCTGTATGATTTACCTTGTGAAGTAAATCATGAATGTATTCAAAACATGATACACAACATGCATTTGTTTCCTTTTTCCGTTTTCTGATTCTGCTAGACTATGTGTGAAAATTTTTTGGTTTTGGATTTCAAATATGTGCGAAACATGATTGCGAGAAAGAGGCTAAAATTGTCAGTCGTCTAAAATTGTCACCTGAAGATCACGGTGTACGGGTCATGTTCGATTCTCTAATTGGATTTAGGGATTCAAAATCTTGGAGAAGAACCAGGTCTAGTTCAGATCTCTATTCGGGTTTTATTGATCCGAAACTATGGGGAAGACAATTCGGATTAAAAGCGTTCTAGGCCGTTTTTGAAATTGGGCCAAAATCCATCCTTTTGAATTGAACTGAAATAGATATTTTAAAAGTGCGATAGAAATTTTAAATATTTTAAAGTTTCAAATATTTATCCTAAAAGGAATGTTTCTTTTTTTCAAAAGCTCCGGGGGCGCTACCCCTGCACCCCGTAAAGGTATTGCCCCTTGACCCCGCCTGCAATACCCCGAATTTTGATATTTGAGGCTAGAGAATAAGCCTGAAATAAGTGAACTGCTAAACCCGATTTAGCAGGATCCCAAATTTTGATTAAGCGTAAATAACTCCAAAAGTGGATGTGATTAGTGATAAATAACCCTTTTGGAGATTATGATGTGATTTGAGATTTGAATGTGTTGTGAGTACCGCCAAAACCCTGTATTTTATGCTCAATTATGGATTAACCTCTAAATTGACTTAAAATATAGGAAGGGCACATAATGTGGTGATATGGAATGATATGATGTGTTTTGTGGTGATTCAGTGTGAATTGCCATAATCAGGGGCAAAACGATAAAGTGACCGACCAATTGATCGGTTACCGAAGAGGAAGCTCCTTGGTAACTCAATGATCAATGGTTGAGATTGATTGTTATGAGATTAAAAAGGGTGGAATCCCATGTGTATGAGCTTATGTGTGCCTAAGAAGATGAAACAAGATTGTGACACTTGGCATGATGTGAGCCATTGGATCTTGGTCAAAGTTTCAACTCATCCCTCTCTCCTCTCTTTTCTTTAGGTGGGCCAAATAGGCATTTGGAGGCCAAAAACTGATCTCCATCTCTCTCTCTCTCTCTCTCTCTCTCTTCATCCTCCATGGACGCCCAAGTACAAGGTAGAGAAAAAAAAAAGAAAAAGGTGGGTTTTGGTTGGCTTGTTGTCCTCTTTAGCTCAAATACCCTTCTATAATGTTGTTCATAGTGATGAGAGCTTCATCTCTATGGTTTTAGATTTTTGAAAGGAGGTGTTTGATTGCTTGAGGACAAGTTAGAAGATGAAGAATCAAAGAATTTGTTTGGGAAAGAAGAAGAGGTGAGTAAGACCTCTCTTTTGACCTAAGTTTTGTGATTTGTGGGTGAGTATTATGAATTGTGGAATTTTCCTTGATTTTGGTATAATTGTGAAATAGATAAATTGGGTTGTGTATTGTGGTGGTTTTGATGCCATATTGTGTCTTGGTATCATTGGAATTGATTTGGAATGTGAAATGGAAAGAATTGCAAATACTGAAATTTAGTCTAGGTGAATTCTATTCTGGGTAATCTATTCGTGTTGATGTTTGAATGGGTAAATGGTGTCTAAAGATTTTGAGACTTTCTAGTCTTAAATTTCACATCCCAGACTTCAAAATGGACTTATAATTTATGTTATTTCGTTTTGTGTGCATGGAGTTATGGTTGTTCAAAAGTTGGGATTAAAACTTGAATCTGTTTTGAAGCAGTGTTGAGTTTTGTGTGATTCTGTATTTGTGTGGTGATTTCTAGCAATGACCCATATTTTTCCTCTGACGAAGACTTAAATATCTTTCATTTGGCTTTAGAATCACCTCATTTCGATTTTTCTAGAATTAGTTATGATTTTTGGAATTCAGCCAAGAAACAGGATTTTCTTGTTTTTGACTTATTTTTGGCTGTGGCCAGTGGATTTGTGGATTGCGGCCAACCCCAAAAAATGACATTTTAGACTTCTGAACATAGTCTTTGGTCAATTGTTTTCCCAACCTTTTAGGCATGTGTTTATGTTTTGAGTAGCCACCTAAAGGTGGTGAATGATAACCAACTTTAAGTGTTATGAAAGTAAGGTTTTTGAATAGAGAATAACCAATTGTCCTTGCTTTGGTTATAGGGTTGATGTTCGCCTTGGTCGTGGTTCAATATTTTTCTGATTGCGAGTAGCCAGTGCTGAAGCATACGTGGAAAGAACAAGTGTAAGGAACTTACCTCTCCTACATGTATATGATAATTGTGTTAGTATATTGATGCATGTTATTGCTTTGCTTGGTTATGTGAACATATATGAATGATTGAAGCTATGTTTCAATTTATGCTATGACCATAAATATGTTGTTAGAAGCATTGAGCTTATAGATTTGTCATTGTGTGAGCATGGGTTATGTGATGCAAGTATATCATGTATTAAAGATTTATCTTGCATGCATATTGGTATTGTTTTCCTACTAAGATTCTCTTGAATCTCACCCTCCCCTACCAATATTTTAGACAGGTTAGGTGGATCGAGGATGGAGCAAGTCTTGGTTAAGAAAGTCGTTTTCAATGAAAGACTTAGTTGAAGCCACCTACATCCAAGGGATTAGGATCTATAGAGATAGATCCAAGTGACTAATAGGCCTAAATCAGAGCATATACATAGATAAGATATTGCATATGTTAAGCATGCAGGATTCAAAAAGGGGTTACATACCCATGTCTCATGGCATCCATCTTAGCAAGAATCTGTGTCCTAGTACACTGATTAGTGAGATTGCATGAGTACGGTTCCATATGCCTCGGCTATTGGATCCATCATGTATGCCATGTTATGTACTCAATCAGATGTCTTATTTGCCTTAAGTATAACCAGCAGAAATCAACAAGATCCTGGTGAGGGTTATTGGACTACCGTCAAGAATATCCTAAAGTACTTAAAAAGGACTAAAGACTTATTTTTGGTCTATGGTGGATTGGATGATGAGCTCTGTGTAATCGGTTACACAAATACAAGTTTTCAAACTAACCAAGATGACCTTAAATTGCAATCTAGATACATATTCCTCCTGAATGGTGGAGCAGTAAGCTGGAAGAGCTCCAAGTAGAGCACTGTAGTAGATTCTGCAACAGAAGCTGAGTATATAGCAACTTCAGATGTAGCTAAGGAAGCCGTTTGGATCAAAAAGTTCATTACTGAACTAAGGGTGGTGCCTACCATCTCAAATCTAATAGATTTGCTATGTGACAATAGTAGTGCTATTGCATAGGCCAAGAAGCCAAGGTCACATCAAAGGACCAAGCATATACTCAGGAGATTTCATCTCATTAGAGAAATCAAAGATAGAGATGACATAAAAATATGCAAAGTAGCAAGAGAAGACAATGTTGCCAATCCTCTTACCAATCCGCTTGCACAGGTAAACTATGAGTGTCATGTTAGGACAATGGGAATTAGGCAAGTTAATGATTGTACCTAGTGCAAGTGGAAGGATATTGGAAATTGTGCCATAAGGGCCAATCATTGTACTTTAAACATTATTATTTAATCAATTTCTCTATTATGTTATCATATTATTCGCATGTTCACTATGATGACTGTATCCTTGTATAAATCATAAAGATTATTTCAAATGTCCCTGGTCGATCATCTATGCGGGAGCAAAGATGAAGTAAGACCAGTATGACTTTGATAAGATATGGGGATACGAATCAAAGTTTTAGACACTTGTAAGAGTACAAGATGCTGAACCGACCCACTATAAGAAAGCTAGATGGATCAAGTCATGAGTTTATCTCATGTATAATCACATCACAATGCCCTTCGACTTGAGGTCATCATGTATTCCTACATGAGAGTTGCTAAGCTTTGAACTAGTCAAAGGTTACTTTCGGGTGATGATAAAGGCTACGATCAAGTTTAGTGGTTTGTCATGTAGAGGAATATGAATGGTCAAGATGGAATTTGTCCCTCACATTAGTAGAGAGATATTACTGAACCCCTCGATGAGTGAGTTTGAGAAATGTATGGCCATACTACGATGGAAAGGAATTTCCATTTCTATTGTCATACTTCTTAGGAATAGAGAAAGTAATGGTCTGGAACAAGAGGATGACATTATCCATACCTCATCCTTGATCGATATATCATGTGATAAAAGGGATGTGACATGGTTGAATGACAAGTTGCACCATGTTAACGATCCTCATATGAATTGGGTAGTCATAATGTCTTGCTAGAGGCTGCTTGCGACTTGTGGGTTAGTACAGTTATTGGCCTATTGCCAACTTCGTATGGGCCTACAAGGTCGCATACAAGAATGACCCAACACAAGATAATGTTTAATCTAGGGTGGACGAATTTTATATTTATATATATAATATAAAATTCGTGAAAAAAATTAATAAAATTATATATATATATATATGTACTTTCAAAATACACACGCACACATATATATGTATGTATGTATGTATGGATCTTATGTTTGGAGTTTGGGAAACTTATAATATGTAATTTAATCTCATAAGGTTGTGGATTTAAATCTCATCCATGCGATAACTTTGACAGGCGATTTATAAATACCTCTGAAGTGTTTTTTGAATCCAGAAGCATGTCCTGGTCTTAGTGAGCCTCCGGGGCCCAATACACCTAAAATTTTTTATACTAAAACAAATCCCAAATATTAATGTACACATACCTGCCAAGATGAAGCATTTCATCTAACAAGAGAGATCCAACAAAGGCCAAGATGACAAGCAAAAGAGGGCTGAATATTGACACAAAAAGATAGCTATTTTATTTCTCATCCTTTTAGTTGACAATGAGGACATTGTTAATTTTAAGTTTGGGGTGAGAGTGTTTCAATTTTGAAATTGCTGAAATTTTGAAACTTATTAAAAGAAATTGGGTGCACAGAAAAATTTTGAACAGGTATTTTAAGATAATTGTTGGAATATTTGCAAATTTTCAAATTTAAATGTTTGTTTGAGGAAAAAATGTTGAATATGGGCTGAAATTTTAGGTTATTTGTCAAAGATTGATTGGACGATCTAATGATATTAACTACTGTTCTTTTTTTGCCATTGATATAAACTACGGTTCAATCACTACTACAAAAAGATTGAAAGGTGGCGCACATATTGTGGCCATTCCTTAATGAATTGCCACAGCTGCTTTTATATATATATATATATTATGTTTTTTTTACCAGCAGTGGCGCCTAGGAGGGTAGGTGTCACAGCTGGGGAGGTTAAGTGTGGCGCTTGTCTCATGACCAGGTGGGACCAGCTGTGGCGCCTGGCGTGCCAGGCGCTACACTAGCTTATGGTCAGGTGTGGCGCCTGTCTGGCCAGGCGCCACACTTGACCATTTTTTTAAAAAAATTATTTATGGTCAGGTGTGGCGCCTATTTGGCCAGGCGCCACATCTGACCCATTTTTTAAAAGCAAAAAAATTTTTATGGTCAAGTATGGCGCCTGCCTGGCCAGGCGCCACACCTGACCCTTTTTTTAAATAAAAAAAATTGGGATTTCCTATCCCTTCCCCACCAATCAGAACCCATCCCGCCCCCACCCCCTTATCCTTTTCTTTTCCTGCCTCCCCCCCATCTCTTTCCTTTTCCCGCCTCCACCCCCATCTCTTTCCTACCTTTAATTATTCCCTCTCTCACCTTCCCTTTCATCTGCGTGCACCCCGTCCCTCCATTTTCTCATCTTCACATCTTAAAACTACACCCACACGCACACACGTCTTTGTTTTTTTCCAACTGCCAACCCCACTCGTTTCCCTATTATTCCCTTTTCTTTGTATTGTCTTCAACTTTTTGGTCCCCACTCCATTTGGTAGCTCAAATTTCTTCCTTCCCTCACTGAAGATTGCGTCACCAACGGCAATTACATGGTCCCCTACTCCACTGCACTGATCAACCTGTAAGTTCAACTTGCGTTTTCTTTTTATTAATTTTTTTTTTCAGGTTGTTCTGCTTTTTTTATGGCATGCTTGCGTTGCTTTTTTTCCCCTGTTATGACACACATGTATATTTATATGTCATATATAGCCATCTTCTTTATGCATGGTGTTATTATACTCTTTGTAAATCACGAATAATATATTTTTATAATTTACTGAAATTTACAAGTTTTGCAAAGTGTACACTTAGGCTCTGTGCTTTTTTTTTTTAGTAAAAAGTGGTATTCCATTACTCAGTAACTGTACAATACAATGAATTGAAGCTGTACAAGTGTAGTCACGACAAAGAAACAACCTACGAGATGACTTAAGCACATAATCTAAAAGGCTACTTTATGACATTTAAAATAGCAAAACTGGTGAGTGTGTGATGTACCATAGACCGAATCTGAGCAAGCAGGCCATCAGTTGTGAAAGACTCATTTGCAAATATCCTGCGATTCCTAACTTCCTATAGCTTCCAACATGTGACAAAGAATCCAATTTTCCATGATATGTGCAGGCTAGAGTTTAGGCTCTGTGCTTTATTTGTTCTATTATTGTCTTTAACTATTCTCTTTCCACATTTTTTCCTATTTAAATTTAAACTTTAAAATTTTTACTGAAGCTTTTATTCAAATAAAGTTATCTTTAGTAAAAAAAAATGTATCAACTATCAAGTTTATTATTCCTTTCTGTGCTTTATTTGTTCTATTATTGTTCGGTAAGCGTTTGAATTAATTTGAGTGATTCACAAAGATATTAATAAACACTTTTGATTATATATTTTGAAACATCTTAGTTCTTATATTTTTTTTTCTAATTCAGCACAATTTTAGATTAGGTTCCAAGAATAGTTTGTGGTCAACAAAATTTATTAATGCAATTGATTAATTTATATTTGTGTCATATATATTTGTATATGTCATATACAAATATATATCTTATTAAACTATTTTGTAAAGTATATATTTATATGTCATATATATTTGTGTTAGTGCTATTTTATAGAGGTAAGAAAATAATTGTTTGTATTATCTTATTAAACTATAATAGAGAAAATCCCATATAAACCAAATGAAAATAGGAAAAATTGAAATCAGGATAATAAATTGAATAATTCTTTAATTGAGTCATTAAATTATTTAAGGATTTTAAAATATGGATAAAATGACTTTAATATATCAATATATATCAATGTTAATATTTAATAAAATAAAATATCATTTGTCTATATTGTTTAACTTTAAATATATTAACTAAAACCATAAGGGAAAAAACATACAATTAATAAGGAGATAATTAATGTTCGGATTATGCTTTCTTTTTCATTTTATTTTATTTTCTTTATTTTTTTTTCTGAATCATATTTTTTGATTTAAGCTAATCATATTTGATTTTATTATATATTGATGTTTATTACACATATTATTATTAAAAAAATATAACTTAGAACCTCAAATATTTTATTGATTTTTTTATTTTTAATTTGTGTTTGTAGTTTTAGTTCATCAGTCTATTGAAGCTTCTATTTACGGTATGTTTTTTTAAATTTTGAGCTTACAAATGTGATTTTAGTTGAATTTAATAGTTATAATTTGTAGGTGTTCTAATGATTTTTATTGATTAATTGCATAGGCAAAATAATTATTTATATATTCTTAACACTTGTATTTTATTTATTGACTTGTAATGTTTTCTAATTTAACTATGATATATTGTGGCAAATATGGTTTCTTTTGTTATGAGTTGTAAAAAATTATTATAATGCCTGGGAATAATTAATGAATTATTTGGCTATTTAAACATTCAGTTTAAGACTTAGAAAGCTTCAATTATGAAGATTCATGTGGTGTATGTTATTTTAAATTAAAATTGGTAAGAGAATATAAAAGTAATTAGTAAATGCAATAGTCATACAACTAACCACATACTTTTTAAAAAAAATAGACTGAAGCCCATAGATGGATCGTAAATGGATGTCATCTAATCGATGTTCAAGGGAATATATAGATGGGGTGAAGGATTTTATTACATTTGCAACTAAGCACACAAAAGATCCTGGTAAAATCTTATGTCCTTGCTTATCTTGTTGTTTTGGAAAGCGGATTAGTCAACTTGATTTGCTAGATCATTTAGTGTGTTATGGTGTTGATCAAATATATATACGATGGACAAGGCATGGTGAGACCAACGATGCATATAGTGATCGGGTGCATACCACGGGTGGTGCCTCGGATGAATTTGATCAAAGCATGTTTGATGAAGATGATGATCTTGAAGAAATGGTAAATATGGTTGAAGGGGTGCTTCATAACTGCCCTAACGAATATGAGAAGTTGAAAGGTGATGCAGAGAAACCATTATATGTCAGAAGTACTAAATACACAAGATTGCTAGCAGTGTTGAAGTTGTACAACTTTAAAGCTCGCTACGGATTGAGTGATTCAGGTTTCACCGCATTGCTTGAACTGTTGCAAGATATGCTTCCAGAAGAAAATGTACTTCCTACCAAGACATACGAGGCAAAGCGAATTCTTTGCTCTACAACCGGTATGGGATATGAGAAGATACATGCATGTCCTAACGATTGCGTATTATTTTGAAATCAGTATGCAACGTTGGAGAAGTGCCCTAAATGCAACGCATCTCGATATAGGAAGAAGAAAGGAAAAAGTGCTTTGAAGGTGCTTTGGTATTTTCCCATTGTTCCTAGATTCAGGCGACTGTATAGTAATGCAGAGATTGCTAAGCAGTTGACATGGCATGCAGATGAAAGGATTAAAGACACGAAGCTTAGGCACCCTGCAGACACTCCTCAATGGAAAAAAATTGATCATGAGTACCCTGACTTTGCTGATGAAGTCAGGAACCTTTGTCTTGCACTGTCAACTGATGGAATTAATCCGCACGGTGTTCAAAGTAGCACACATAGCACGTGACCGGTGATATTGATGATTTATAACCTTCCTCCACACTTAATCATGAAACACAAGTTTATGATGTTGTCTATGTTAATTTCTGGGCCAAGGCAACCTGGGAATGATATAGATGTATACTTGGCTCCTTTAATTGATGACTTGAAGCTGCTTTGGGAAGAAGGCGTTAGTGTGTATAACGGGTACATGGAAGAAAGTTTCACTTTGAAAGCCATGTTGTTTGGCACAATTAATGATTTCCCTGCTTATGGAAATTTGTCAGGATACAGCGTCAAAGGATATGGTGCATGCCCTATATGTGAAGATGACACTCATTCAGTGCGACTTCATAATTGTAAGAAAAATGTTTACATAAGGCATCAAAGATTCTTACCATCACAGTACAACATCGTTTGGAGGAAGTGGAAAAAGCCTTTCAATGGTGATGCAGAAGAAGGTAGCCCACCAAAGATGTTGACTGGTTCCTAGGTGTATTCCAAGGTAAAAGACTTGGATAACAATTTTGGCAAGCCTTTTGCAAAACAAATCGAGACAAGCAGTTGGAAGAAAAAGTCTATTTTCTTTGAGCTTCCATATTGGAAGTCTTTATATGTGAGGCATTTTCTTGATGTGATGTACATAGAAAAAAATATCTGTGATAGTCTAATTGGCACATTGCTTAATATCCAGGAAAAAGCAAGGACAGTGTCAATTCGACGTTGGATTTAGTGAACTTGGGAATTAGAGAAGAGTTGGCACCGATTGAGCAAGGGTCTCGTACCTATCTACCGCCAGCAGCATACACTCTGTCGAGGAAAGAGAAGAAATTGTTTTGTGAGTTTCTGCAAGGAATTAAAGTTCCTGAGGGCTACTCTTCAAATATAAAGAACCTTGTATCGGTAAAAGAGTTGAAGTTAAAGAACCTTAAATCTCATGATTGTCATGTGCTCATGCAAAATTTCCTACCGGTTGGTATACGATCCATTTTACCCAAAAAATTAAGGAACACTATCACGAAACTTTGCATGTTTTTCAACTGGAGTGGAATGAAAATGGAAACCCGTTTGGCGAGAACAGTACCTCCTTAAATAACTTCATCGGGACTACGGTTCGAGACAGAGTCCTTATTACAGTTCAAAATTGGAAAATGGTAAAGAAAAATTATGAGGATGAGATCTAGGCTGAAGTACAGGTAACACCTTAATTATATAATTGTTCGGTTTGCTTTGTTTCACTTCATTTCAATCTTACATATTATATATGTTTTTTGACTTGTTTACAGAGTATTTTTATTATTGATGATGATCGGAAGAACTTCATAATAAGAAAAGCCGGAAAACTTATGCGAAAGTTTCGTTCTGTTCTTGTCAAATATTTCTTGAGGGATAATAATGATGATATCATTACTACACCACCTTATCCATTGTACGAAGGAATCATCACTCAAGAAATGTGGGATGAGTTTATCAGAACACATACAACTCCTGATTTCCTGGTAAGGGGATTTGTTTGTCTTTCCCTATTACGTGTAATGTACGTATTTGTAATTAACATTTATATATTTATATGAATCATTTTGATCTAACTAGGAGTTGATCGAGAAAAATCGAGCTAACGCGACCAACATGCCATACCGGTACACACAAGGACCTGTTTCATACGCACGGTTAGAAAGAAAAATGGTACGAACTGATGATTATTTCATTCGTAATAAAAATTGTATGAATATCATTTAACTTCGACTAACTTTGATGTGCAGATACAAGAATCAGGCTCAAATATTACACAGGTTCCACGACATGATCTGTGGGTAGCCGGTGTCACAAATAAGAAAGGTGAAATTCGTAGTGAGGAAGCAAGAAGAGTAGCCGAATATTGTGTAAGTATTCAATTATATTATGCGTACAATAAATAATTGGCTTTACTTAAATGAACTCCATTTATAATAACTAATTTTCATTGTAATTCTTTTTAGGAAAGCGACAAATGACACAGGAGGATCCTGCGTTGGCGAACTATGTTGGTCGGGACGATTTATTGAGCAGAGCGTTACCAGTACCCGAGTATAATGGTCATGTTCGGGGTACTGGTTTTGCAGTCACCCCATCAGCATACTTCGGACGTCAGAAGCTCCCGGATAGAAGTGACGTTTCCCACCTGCGTGACGAGATGGCTAGCTTTAAGCATCAAATGCAAGAACTTCAAGAACAAATGCACTACAAGGAACAACGAGAAGAACAATTCATAGAACAAATGCGTTGTTAACAACGTAAATACAACAGTTGGTCCAGGGTAGGCCAACACCAAATGTTCCGTTCTGTGATAGCCCAAGTTTCAGAGATAGCTGCACTTCCATGCCTAAAGTCCCTTTTCCTTCGGTAATTAATTTCTTTTCTACTTAACTTTATGTTAAATTATAATTAAGCGAACTTTAACATATTAGCTCTATTTTCTGTAGGGCGAATTTCAATGCAAGCTATATGTCAAACAAGTATCCAAGCACACGGTTGCAGTGGGTGCTGCCTACAACACTGGTGAGGACATACTGCACAATTCACCGTTGCCCGATAACACACTCCGGGTGAGGGTTGACGTCTGCACGAATGAAGACGCCCTCTTATCGATCCCATCTCGGGATGAGCCAAAAAATGGTGGCAGATGTTGTAGGTGGCTATGTTGCTTGGCCAATAGGTCTTATTGAGCCATATGAAAAGGTCGTTCATTCAAAATTCCCTGCACTTTTCCTTCGAACTTTCATCTCAAACTGTGATTTAATTTTCTGATTTGCGCAGGGTAAGATTTCAAAGTGTTCAACAACACAACCCAAGTTAAAAGCATCGGGTAGCCAACAGAGCAGAAGAAGACAGACCTCATTTCTCGATCAATTAATATCGATTGCACCACAATTGATCGGTGAGGGAGGAGTGCAATTATGTATTCCAAGACATATCTACAGTGTTAGTGGTCTAGTTGATTATGTTACTGCCAAGGTTGTGCAGGACATATGTGCTCGTGATTGGGTTAGTGCTTCGGCTATCAACATCTAGATAAGGTACTTCACTATCATCGTTTATCACTATTATTAACATTTCTCATTCCATTTCTTTTGTTTCTCATGACACTGTATGTTTTATACCAGGCATTTGGACCATCACGTTTTAATGGATACACACAAGGTCCAATTTGCATTTGTCAACCCTTTTCTCATTGGGCATCATGGGGGTAAAGTAGATATAAATGCACAGTCTAATGAGCTGAAAGATTACTTTAGCAAGAAAGCGACACCAAATACATCATTTTTAGTGCCGTATAATGCGGGGTAAGTTATTATTGGTACAATTTTTGTTTTTATTGTTTAACTTCTATCATAACATGATTGTTCAAAAAAAAATTTAAAATATATTTTAGGCGCCATTGGATATTGATCGTTATCAATCCAACGGAACCTTTAGGCCCTCACATTTACTATGTGGATCCTCTAAAAAATGGTCTTCCACAAGACCGTTTTGATATGTTACTATTGATCAATAGGTAAGTATACGTGCCTATGTATAAATATTTGTGTACGTGATTGAATAACCAAAAGTAATCAGTTTGATCTATTTGTTTTGTTAGCGCATTGACTGCGTATCGGTCATCTATCTCGTTAAACTATTCTAAAGCTACTGACCCCCGCCTTAGCTATCCTTGGAAGAAGATACATGTATTGATATTTGACTTTACTTAGACTTTGTTAGTAAACACTTTTTATTCATGAGCAGAGTTAAATATTGCATTATATTTTTGCAGTGCCCTTTCCAACCTAATGACAATGATTGTGGGTACTATATCATGAAATTTATGAAGGATGTTATTATGCATGATCAACCATTTATTCCTCAAAAAGTAAGTCATTTAGTTGCACTTCATATTGTGTTGTAATGAAATTAAATTAGTGCCTGACAATTATGTTTTACTGATTTTAATTCGTTCTAACTTGTGTCTGATTGTATATATCTGTAGTATTATGAAGATCAACGTTGTGACGCTTTGACAGACCATCAGGTTAATGAAGTAATCGATGAATGGTGTGAATATGTGTTTAGGCAAATCTCTGGGTAGCTATATATACTATTAAATTCACTAGTTGGTCTTTTTTGTGTTGTTTCTAATTGCCAATTGTTGTGTCACGCATGTTTGTTGAAGTTGAATTTGTTGTATTTCATTCAGCTAGGTTTACAATATATTGTATAACAATTTTCAGTACTACTTTAGCTAATTAATCATTTGTTGGTATCATTTTAAAGTTATCTATCATTGTTCTTATTAAACCTTGCAGACTATAATTATATATGCATGGGAGATATATATGAGGAAAAAATATGCTAAAAAAAAACCAATACGAAGAACCCAAAAAATATGAGGAAACAATATGCTAAAAAAAAACCAATACGAAGAATTAAAAAAAAACACCTCTTGTGGCGCTTGAGTGAGGAGGCGCCCCAGGAGGTGTTGGCTCCTGTGGCGCCTGGTTGGCCAGGCGCCACAGGAGGTTATTTAAAAAAAAAAAATTTAAATCTGTGGCGCTTCCAAGCACCACAGCTTTTTTTAGTAGTGTCCAGATAGGTGGCATTTCTCTAGCGCCACAGCTAATGCAATTATAAGCGCCACAACTTTGCTTTTTTGTAGTAGTGAATCTTTTATATTGAATAAGAAATTTTTATTGATGTGCATTGATGCATGTATTGTAGTGATAATTTATGTTATTCAAGAATTTTTAAGCAAATTAAGCTCCACTAGAGTTAACTTTATTTTGGATGTTCTTGTTAAAGGGTTTTGTGGAAATTTGAGTTATATGTCTTTCTTTCAAACTTTTAATTGCAGAATAATCTGTGAAATTCTTCAAAGCTTTTGACTGATTTCATGAGATTCAGAAAAATGATTAGGGCACTTCATAAAATGCACTTGAGCATTTCAAGCTTATCTTGTTGATTTTATTCCCTTTTGAACCTTTATTTTGAGCCTAATAGAAAAACCAATTAAAGATTTTTTTTTTGAAAAACCTAACATCTACCTACCTTAGTCAATGTGAAAGACCATGATTCTCTTTGTTTGAGATAGATGATAATTGATTGGTTGAAGAATAAGGTGATATATAAAATTTCAAATGATTGGAAAAAGGAGGATAAAAAAGAAAAATGGGTTTACAACTTATAGAAATCAAGCAAAAAATATACAAAAAAAAAAAAAAGAGAGCATATAGACAAATATATATATATATATAAAGCTCATGACATGGTAAGCGCTTACGGTATTTTTTTTTTTGGCCAGGCTTACAGTAAATGCTTCATAGGATATATGGCCGAAGTATATAGAAAGTTCAAGACACAATGTCGTTAATGTTCAGGAAAAATAATAAAAACGATGCAAACCGCTACGTCCGAAGGAATTTGGCCAAGCGGCCAGATGACAGTAGATATCAATAAGAAGGCGTGGGAAATCCGTCAAAAACTGCTCCAATATTGAATCAGCATCATATCTTATCTGAAAAATAATAAAGTAAGAAGAATTAGATATAAATATATATTCACACATATGATATATATTATTAATTAAGTTTAAAAAAGAAATCATACCCGAAGGTCAGGAGTCCAACTGTTGTAGTGTTCAAGCAAATTTCTAATTAATCTAATGATTCCTGAAACTTCATTCCTATATGATTGTCTGCCCTTAACAGGGTCACCGTTTTTGTCAGTAGACGCCCATACACCGTAGGCGTCTACTACATTACGCCAATCTGCAGTCCTAAGTATGTTTTGCCCAATCAAATTTAAACTTGTTTTAATATTAACATCACCATGTATGAGATCGCTAGCTTTTTGGATGAACCGAGATTTCATGTCATTGTTCCAAAAGAAGGGGTGGACTTTTGCTTCCTTTTATACCCAGCCTGAAAATTAAAAAAATATTATTCCTAGTCAAAAAAGCTTAAACACAAATTTTCATTTAATAAATAAGAATAAAGTTACAGAAAAAGAAAACTGCTTATGTTCTATTTATTATATGAGTAATTAAATCACTAAGCACAGGGGGATAGTAGGTCTGTAGATGATTGTGAAGAATCATATTATTATTAATAATATTATACAACCGATCATTTGCCTCCCCAAATGGGTGGTGTCTTTGGAGGACAATATAACCTAAAAGACAACCAATCCAAATATGTCCATAGTTAACGATTGAGGAAGTTCCGGGTTTAGATGTTCTCGCCTTTGCCAAAACCAATCTCTTCCTGCAAATCCCCCTAATAATAATAATTAAGAAGTTTAGATAATCATGTGGTATAATTAAATGTTAAAGACAAGAAAATTATTATTAAAATTCAAAATAATACTTACTAATATTTATTAAAATTGAAAATAAAACTTACTAATATTCATCTCTGGTTGAAGAAACATATTGCTACCAAGGTACTACACTTTTCAAAGTGGGAGATTTTAGCTACAAAGGTTTCTGCACCTCCATCAACTTCCCGAACAATTATGATATTCCATGGCAAAAGGTAGCCATGGATTACTTTAAGGTCATGTATGTGATCTAAGCCATTCAAGATATCACTAGAAACCAAAATAGGAATAAAAAAAAAATCAATAATTAATAATTTAATTAAAATATTTTCAAATAACCAAAAAAAAAAATACATACCTCATTATTCCAATCAGCATTTGTGTTGGATGGCCATGAGCATCATAAAGGTCTGCCCGTCTACGTGAAAGGAAATCTTCGAGACTTGTATAGTAGGGTTCAGTGACAAGGTGGTGAAGCCCATAATAGTTATCAAGGTTATCACAAAAAAGGCTTGCTACATTAAGACAATTGCGGCACAAAATCATAAGGTCGACCTCTTGAGAGAGAGGATCCCTTTGGGCAATGAAAGTACTCTTCACAGCTACACGTTGTTCTTGTAACAGTCCCAAATGAACATTATCTTCATTTTCTCCAATATTGCGAGAAAAAATTGTCAAGTTCAAGTCTGTCAAATTCCTCCAGGCTTGCATGTTATCTCTACTAGCTGCCATCTTCGACCAATGAAACTATGATATATGGATTAACACTTGGCAGGGACCTTGCGACTACGATGAAGGTTGGTTACCTTGTTCACACAATATGTAGCAGAAACAGAGTGATTTTATTTCAATATCTTATATCGGCATTGTATCAGAGGGAGTGGGATATTTAAATTTAAAGGTGAAGCTAAAGACAAAAATATAATCCATCATACATCCAGAAATAAAAAAGCTGGTTAAATAAATACTTGATGATCAACTCTTTTTTTTCGACAAAGAAAGAACAAGTGATCATAAAACTCAAATAAAAGAGAACATGCCATTTACAGTAAATGCTTCCATAACCACATGCAACGGCTGCTTTAAATAAATATTTAGATATATAGCAAAACAAATTAATACAGACTAATTAGCAGAGAGAGTGAGATTTCAGAAGTTTTAGGTAAAAAAAAAAAGTTAACATCTAAAAAAAAAAAAACTTACAGATTTAAAAAGAAATGTTCTACTATTTCCAGAAGAAGGTGAGTAACTTTAGGATCTAGCTTCTCTGATGGAACAACCGGACAATAAAGAAGCTAATTCTTTAAACGAAATACTTTTGCCCAAATGAACAAAGGAAAGAACAGAACTAGAAGAAAACTATTTTATTCTTCAACACGCCGGAGAAGCAAACATGAATGTGAGAAGATCGGAGAAGTGAAGAAGAAGAGAAACCGGGGAGGGGGAGCGAGAAGCTAGAGTTAGGGTTAGAAAAGAAAGGATCGTTTTCAAAGGTGAGAGAAGTGAATAGTAATATTTATAATCTTCATCAAAGCTTTCATTCGCATAGGCATAGGATTTCATTTCTTCTAGGCTTTATTGTGGAGGCAGAGAGACGTTATTAATAGCCAGCGGTGACAACTTCTTTCAATGACATAGAAATTGAAGACCAGTGCTCTTTGCGCGCGCACACAAAGAATATCAACGAAAGGGAAATAGAAATTGACTCAACGTCCCAAAGCAATGAAGTGAATCTACAGAAGTGAGAAAAATTGCAGCAATACATGTTCTCTCTTGTTCGCTCGTTTTATAAATTTGTTTTGAAAAACTAATCAACAGAATTATTTGAAGAACATAAAGACAGAAAATGGAATAAAAAACCTATATATATATATTGTTCCTTGCTATATATATAAAAAACCTAGCTCTGATACCAATGACTTGACCCTAGCTCTGATACCAAACTCGAACTAGCTCTGATACCAATGACTTGACTTTGGCTCTGATACCAATTGTAACATCTCATTGCCTTGTTCTTGATATTGTCTACTTTGGTGTCCCATCAATTTTGTCTACTTTGAGGTCCTGTCACCCATAATGGTTCTTCAGCCAATGTGGGACACAACACTCCACTCACCTTTAGGCCTAGTGTCCTCGCTGGCACATTGGCCTTCATTGACTTGACCTTGGCTTTAATATTAATTGTAACATCCCAGTGCCTCACTCTCGATATTGGCTGAGATGGAATAAGATTCACAAGAAGCTATAAAACTCATTGAGGATGGGGTAAACATAGGGACAAAGACCTCATTGAAGAAACTAGAAGGATGCCGTGAAGGGAATGACACGTGAGAGGTTAACGTTATGTTTCTCTCTTTTTGCTATCAAACAAGAAAACAAAGAAGAAGAAGAAGTGTGATTTGGAAACCTGAGTTTGAAAGTGTTGTCCAAGCTAGAATACTGAACTTCTTCCCAGCAGCAAAGAAGTGAGCCTCAAGGAGAAAAGTGAGGCTGAAAGAGAGAAGTGAGCATGAAGGAATTAAGAATTTGATTGAGAGAACAGAAGAGTGAAGTGGAAGAAGAAGAAGTCTCGGTTTAAGGAAAAAGGAGGGAACTGAAACATTTATAATATGCCTCCAACATTTTCATTCTTGTCTATATCATGGACGCATAGATAGAGAGAGAGAGAGAGAGAGAGAGAGATTATTGCACGGTTCAGAAGCAAAACACACACAATTGTACAATAGACTCTGATATAATAAACTCAATGAATAATACCCAGCGGTCAACTAGCTATTTTCAATTACAAAGGGCGCTTAGTACATACAAACATATCACACAAAGGGAAATAGAAAGTGACCAAAGCTTCTAAAGCAATGAAAAGAATCTGCAAAAGTGAGAAAAATCGCCATCATTATTAATTAGATGCACCATGAATCATCATCTTTCAATTCTCACTCTCTAACACAATTTCTTAAACTCATTACATGTAATTTAATTGTGGATGACTACCTAGGGATATATTACGAAGGTAATTTTGTTTGAATGGACTTGAGATATTATGGACATGGGATTCTAGCATAATCACCGTCCTTATATACTTAAGCACATGGCAGAATCAGCATGAATATATGTAGATATCGTTGCTACTTCTTTATTGCTCTTCATATCATGTTTTATTTGAATTAAACACTCCTCTTTATTATTCTCTCTTACACTCTTACTCCCTGTAATTAAGGTTATATTCTTAAACAAAATTAGTAATTTTTGACATAACACATTTATTTTACTCCACGTTGATCTTCTACTACTGCATTAAAATATAACAGATGGCATCACCTTTGTTTTATAAATGAGTCTCTACTTTCTTTTGTTTTCAGTGTCAGAACAGAACTTATGAAGCAGTATTTGTGTGGGCCTTTCAGTGTTTGGTCGCTTTTGCTTTTGTGTATTTCAAACGTAAGAGTGTCATCCAACCAGTAATGAGATGGCATTGTCATTTATTTATTGCTAAGGAAAATAATTCATTACTCATTTCTTTTTTTTTTCAAAATTTATGACTCATGTCGACACTTACTTTAGTGTATGTTTGCTTTATTAGCTTATATAAGATGCAACTAACCAATTTGATTAGATTAAGGAAATTATTTAAGTTTGTTAATATGACAGTTTTTTAAAATACTCTATGATCTTCCTTAGTTCCTCATTCTCTTTTCTAATTTATTATTTTCAAGGGATATCAATTAGGGTAATTTGAAAAAAAAAATTGATAAATAACTGAAATAAGTCCTACATTGTTGGTATACAATCCATAAGGGTTTGTTTGGTATGTGGGATTTGGAGGGGAGGGGAGGGGAAATTTTTGTAAGTTAAATTTAAAAAAATTGGAGAAGTGTGATTACAAAATTTTAACAAAGAGAAGATGTAAGGAAAATTAATAAAAAAAACTTTTAACCCCACTTCTCTAATTTTTTTAGGTGCAACTCAAACTTTTTTTACCCTACAAGAAACTTCCTAGTGCCCATAGCTCTTCCATAGAAATTTTTGAGGCAAAAATACCTTTTAACCAATGTGACATAGATGCCAGTAGGTATGTCATATTAACATAGTCGGTTAACTAACAGTTGACTATTTGGATTTTCAAGGTAGGACAGCCTTGCCCCGTTTTTATACTTACAGGGCAAAATTGCTCCTTCGAAAACTTTCAAGACATTTTTGTCATTTAACCCTAATTCTTTTGCTTTGTCCTCTATGCTTTTATAAGACATAAATGATTTAAATAATGCACATTAAAAGTTGATTAAAGTTAATAGATACATAAAAAAATAATTTATTTTTCAAATACATATGTTCAATTTGTACAACTATTCTTCAGTTGCATGTAACCTATCTTTATCTATGTGTATAACGAAATACATATACACATTGCTAAAGGCATTTGCACTTAACTGAATTAGAATTACATCCTCCAGTTAATTATAATTTAGGAAACTAGATGCATGCCATTAACCTTATAAAAATTATAAAGTTCAATCTTTCAGCAACCCAATCGTATATAATGTTATTGTTGCTTGAAGAGTTTTGGTTTTACTCTCTGGCTTGAAGAGGCTCACATGAAAGGTGTCACACGTGGGACTTGCTTGCATATTGTGTTAAGGGCGGAGCAGCAGCATCAAAGGTCCATATCTTTGATCGGTTACCTGATGATTCAATATTGAGAATGGATATAGAGGATGGGTTAACTTTTGGTGAGTCCTATAAATATAAGCATAATAATAGTAACTTGTTGCTTTCTGTTTTTTCAGAATCTGATAAAGAAACATGTCCAAAATTACACCTATGAAGAACTATGCCCAGCTACATTAACGGGTCTGATACATGCCTAAAATGTCTATGCTTTTGCAGAAAAAAGCACATGGCTCTTCTAAATTTTGAAAAAAAAAAAAATAATTAATAATTTTGTATTGAAAAAGGCTGTATATCAGATCTGGCTTCTTTCCATTTCTTTCTCGTCCACTCCCATTCGTTACTCCCTTCATGACTATTAGATCAAGATCTAATGGTCCACATTTAATATTTTATAAAAATATTATTATAATCAAGAGAAGGATGAGAAGGAAATGGAGAAAATGATGGGAATGAAATAATAAATGTGGACCATTAAATATTGATCTAATGGTGGTAAAGGATGGGAGTAGACAAGAAAAGAAAATGAGAGTAGCCAAGTCCATATCTATGTGTCCAATGCTTTTGAAAAGATGATTCAAGACATTAATTCTTCAACTGTGAAGAATATTAATTACGTGGAAGGAATCTTGCTTGTAAGGCACAGGCAAGGCCATTTATATTTTTACCACATAGTCAGTCACATGGAAAGCCTTTCTAACACTGTACGTAGGTGAAAGTGAAGCATAGTGACGCAAAAATCATCTTATAAGGCTTAGGCAAGTCTTGATTCATTTATATTTGAAAAAACTTATTATAGAGTCACACAGCTGAAAAAGAATTGCACCCGTTTGAATAGAAGCTATATTCACTCAAGGACCTAACTGTTTAGGTATTTTTTGGCAATCAATTTTGTAATAATGAAAGCTAAGCATCAATTTCATATATATATATATATATATTAGACATGCTTCCATGAGAATCTCTATTTGAATATCCTAGACATATATAAATTATAAGATTTATTTTCAGTACCATTAATGTTAATATCGCTTGTTTTATTAACGGAAAATTTTGACACAAAAAATTTAGATGGTGATTCTACAGTTAAATATCAAAAAATCATACTTAATATAATATTTTTATATTGTCAAAGGTTGTTTGTTGATGTCGGAGGTTTGGGTCTGATGGGTTTTACTTTAAATATTGAGGCACTGTTCAGTTTTAACATTATTATGTGTTATGTATATGTGTATATATAAAAATCTTTATACTTTTTTTTAATGAATGGCATATTTTTTAACCCTTCAGAGCTTTTACTGAACTTTAGTGCTGTGTTCCTATTTGTAGGTCAAAAACAATGCATTAGCATACTTATGTTCTTCTTCTGATGCAATATGCATCACTTAACATCAATAATTAAATGGTGTCTTTTTTTTTAACTTTTGTGACTTTAGTTAGTTGCTTTGTTGGGTTGAGTTCTGATTCGTAAAGAAAAGATGGCTGCGAAGAATCCCCAAGTTTTTATGGATGTCTCTGTAGACGGGGTGCATATTGGAAAGATGATTTTTGAGGTACCTTGTTCTTCTCAATATTTTTTAATTACAATTATTATTTTGATATATTAATTTTTGTGGATTTTGCAACTCTGAACTTAAAGAGAGAGTCTAAAATTTAACTCAATGAATTCTTTTGTCTTGCCAGCTATTCAAATGTCTAACTCTTGGAAGTATTTAATTAGCATTGTGTTTGAAGAACCGTATTATTTACTAATCTGATTGTGTGGAATTTTTGTGCAGGTTTCATGTAGTTTTTGCAAAACTTCTCAGTGGATTTGATACGTTGGATCAAAGTTCCAGTCACCAAAATGTATATTGATATATTTCACCAAAATGTTAGTTTTCAAATTAGTATTTCTTTATATTACACACTCAAAATTTATTAAAATTAGAGATTTTATTTTTTAACTTCAAAATTATATTTTCCCCAAATTCAAAATTAAATTTTGGATTTTATTACGTTATAATTAATTAGCCTCTGTCTGGGTTGAAGGCTACGTTTTGAATCATGAACTTATATATATATATATATATATATATATATATATATATATATATATTATATGGATGCCAATCATTTTAGGAAAACTTAATCTTTTTCTATAACATAAAGCTTAGGTGAGTTGGAGGAAAAGTTAATCTCATAGTCCTAATTGTTTTGACTTAGCTATAATTTAGTCATTAAATTTTAACTTGATGCAACTCAGTCTATATATAGTTTTGACTCAATTACAATTTATAATAATTTAATTGATAAACTTTAACTTGATTGTAACTTAGTTCTTATAGTTTAACTAATTAAACTCCTCCCCATATAACAACAAATCTGCTCACAAATGGCAATTTAACAAGTGGTCGATTAAAAAAATTTACTTTTTGTGCTTTGCTCCATGCTTAGTAAACTCAATCTAAAATGTGTATTAAAAAGGCATCAACACTTAGGGTCTGTTTGGTGTGAGGGATTTGGAGGGAAATGGAGGGGAGGGAAAATTTTTATGAGTTGAATGTTAAAAGATTGAAGAAGTGGGGTAATAAAATTTTAATAAATAGAGTATATAAGATAAAAGAATAAGAAAAATTAATTAAAAATATTTAACATCATTTCTCTAATTTTTTTAAACTCAACAAAGCAGATTAAAGGAGTGACCTTTAATTAATTTTTAAACTTAGATTATTTTTAAAAACGAACAATCGCTTAAATAACAAAGCAGATTAAAGGAGCGACCTTTATTTTTAGCTTTGCTGCACTTTTCAAACCCAAGAAGGAAAGGTTTGACGCAGGAAAACTAAATAAGCAACAACGAATCAATGGGGATTTGACATAACCATACGAACTTAAGCGTCGTTTTCTTTTTCTTAGCAAATTAAAATTAAAAGTAACTAAATGTGTAACGTTTGCTTTTTAAAAAAAAAAAAATTCCCCTAACAATTATATGAATTGGTAAATGTAATTTTTTATTATTTGATTTAACATTATTTTTCAACTTAATTACTTTTGTGACTTGATGAAAAATGGCTATATAGAATCAAATTCAATTAGTTATAATAATTTAATTATGTCTTCATGCCAAAAAGGCAAATAAACTCAATATTGTTCTTCTGCGAAGGAAAAAATAATAATAATCTTGTTCGTTTTTGCTTTGGCCAATCCCCGTATTATTTTTACTAGCTGTAGTGTGTGTTTGGCAAAGCTTTTTTTAATAGCTTCTGGGGGAAAAGTGAAGAATAGCTTTTAGAGAATAGATTATGAGCAGAATAGATTATGAGAAAAAAGTGATTTTGATAAAGTAAGAGTGTTTAGATGTTATAGTCAGAATAGCTTTTTTCATTGTCAAATTACTAAAAAGGACATTAGTTTTTTGAATAATTACATGTAAGCGATAAATTTATATTATATGCATTATTAAACATTAAATGTTTAATAAATTCAAAAAAATTCGAAATAAATTTTAAAAAAATTATAATAATAAAATTAGTCAAATATACAATATCAAAAAATATATAAAATTATTTTATAAATTATATTATTAGTCTATAATGTGGTTTAATATAGTAATAACATGTGTGTGTGAACATATGTGGTTTAAAATTAGTCAAATATATATACATATGTGTGTGTACATGTATAGTAATAACTTGTGTAACAAAAAATTAATTATAAGTAGTTAGGATATAAAATAATATACTACAAAATATCAAAGTACAAGTTCAGAGTAGAGATACGCATACATTTAACTGATTGGCAACAATAGAATACGTCAAAATGTAAATACAATTGAATTTAACAGATTGTCAATAAAAGCGTACGTAATGAGAAGGAAACTATACATGACTAAGCTTCGTGCATATAATAAACGATTTGATCTCTTATAGAATCACGAAGAGAAGCCATGTCAGATGAAGATGCAATTGATGAATGTAGTGTTGAAGGTTCTATATCGTCATCTGCATCGACATCACACAAAATACCCTCTCGATCATGGCGTCGGAAGTCAGGATCAGAAATAGACGTTCTTCTAATGAAGTTGTGTATAGCCATTGTAGCACACACAATTTTAACCTGTGTGGGGAAGCTATAGCTACGCATATTCTGTAATATTTCAAACTTATTCTTCCAAACGCCAAATGTTCTTTCTATTGTGCACCTAAGACTGGAATGTAAGTAATTGAAGGTCTCATTGTGGTTTTGAAACGTAGATGACCTCTGAAAGTCCGGGAGATGATAACGCTCGGATCTGTATGGACCAAGGTATCCAGTCGGGGTGGGATAGCCAGAATCCACCAAATAATATTTATCTTTACAAAATAAATAGGTTAAAGTCAATAACTATATATATATATATAATTAATAATAATTAAAGTGTTGGAGTTATAAGCATACCTTTGGGGGGATGTGGAAAATTCATCGACGGCGTTGTCAGAGCATGATCAAATACACGCGCATCATGGGCTGTTCCTTCCCATCCAGCCAACACGAAGGTAAAACACATGTCCCAATCACAAACCGCCATTACATTTTGCGATGTATATCCTTTTCTACCAATATATTTTGTTCTTTCCTTTGCTCTGACCTTGCATGGAATGTGGGTGCCATCAATTGGTCCAATAGCATTTTTAAAGAAAGGCCAGTATCTATTGCTGAGTCGTATCTTTGAGTGAATGTTCTCAAAGTTACGATCCTGTGGTTTTATGTTAGTCATTGCAAGACGACAACATGCATCTAAGACAAGATGCAGAGCCCTATGAATTGTCTCTCCTGAGCGCTGAAACCTTTCCTGTTGCAGCCTACTCGATGCCGGAAACCCAACTGTGTTCAAAAATATTGCAACCATTTCATGAACACCCACATTTCGAGTCTCCGTCAAGCCAAGTCGTTGCAGTTCAAAGCAAAGCTCGTGAAAGACATGAAGTTGCATTCTAAACATGTCGTAACAACGGTTCGAATTACCGCTTAAGACTTCACGCACCCATTTAGCACCTGTGAAGTCACTTGTGTGCCGCGGTTCTTTACATAAATATAGCTAAGCATATGCACCAACATATGCGGCCACTTTTCGTACTCTTTGTTTGCGCCGTTCCCTATGGTTTGCCATAATTTTCAATGTGTTGTCCATATCTAACCCAACTGTTGACATATATATTAAATGTTATAAACGGTAATGACAACAATTATATAGTGATAATATGCACACAGATAACATTCAACTATAAAACAACACTGATAACAGACAAGTGACATAACCAATATTTTGTAAATTAACAAAGTTAAGAGACAATTGAGCAATGTCATCATTAAACATAGTTCCAACTGAAAAGGTAAATATAACAATACATTTCACACACTTCCATAACATTCATGCTTAAGGAAAACGAGAAGTTGGTGTGGCATATCCTTCATTGTTGCATACACCTCCCTTGCAGATGGATTGCTCATAAGGAGGTGTACACAGCGTGCATAAAAGTCATCATTGTTGACAACTTCAGGAACCTGTCTAAGGTGGTTCATTATGCCCGGAATTGAGATCTCATAAGCACGTGCCTCCGCTGCCATTCTTTCTGCACGTGCCTCTGCAGCCATCCTCTCAGCCCGGGCCTCTGCCGCCATTCTTTCTGTACGTTCCTCTTCAGCCATCCTCTCAGCCCGAGCCTCTGCTGCAATCCTTTCTGCTCGTGCAGCTTCAGCATCAACGTCATTTGCATCAGCAATCCTGTATAGGGCATCGGCTATTTTAGCTGAGGCCGGCCCCTTCTTTTTCATCCCCGCACCCCTCTTCCTGACCCCCAACGAGCTACCTCCTCTGCCACCGCTGCTTGTTCTCTCCCCACCACTGATTCCCTTCTCTTTGTCATTGTTGGCAGCACTACCTCCACTGTTTTCATTGACATTGAATGAATGCATCTCCCCGCTCAACCCAGTAGGTGTCCCTAACACCTCATCGCTGTCTCCTGATCCCTCTTGCATCTGAAATTCTGGGATTGCATCTTCTGGGATTGCCTAGTAGACGGAGGGACAGGAAGAGACATGGATGTAGGAGCCCAAGTGTGTGGTCCCGTGGCCGCGACACTTGCAAACAATTGGGTCAATTCTTCTTGAAACTGAAGTCCTTTTGTCCTGAATTTATCATATCCTGAAACTTCCTGTACATTCATCATGAAAGTTTGTTACACAAGTTCGTACAAGCATGATGTCAAGGAAATAAATATGTTCGCTCACTGAAATGAATTACTAACCGAAATTTTCTTGTCCCACCAATCGTCGTCGGCAACAACAGTGTTCTTCTCACTATCCCATCCTACACCCGTCTCGTGTAACAACCTATCCCATAGCTGCCAATCCTTTCTAAGAGCATCATATTTGTTTTTAAATTGACCCTTATCTTATATTCTGCCCATCTTTGCGGTGAAGGATTCTGAGATATCTTTCCACCCAAATTTGTTAAAGCTAGTGCTTTTACGTGTTCCCTTCGCAACTTGGTCTATGCATAGGTCAATAAAGACTTTTGTGCTCTTCACATCCCATGATGCTTTTTCCTTACCCTTACTCATTATGGTTTCACCTTAAACAAACAGAAATCTAGATTTGACGATCATTCACAGTCCAATCATTGCATTCACAGTCCAATCACAGTCCATACATATCCAGATATAATCAGAGAGAACCATAAATCAACATAAACTCAATTAGAGATATGATCAGGAAAATGAAAATACAGATCTGCATGAGATCGGAGAAGATATGAGAGAATCAGCCTGAAGCTAGATTCCCTCAACCATGTGAGATTCTTGTGTAAACAGGAAACACAGCAACTTACACTACGTGTCAAATATTAAGAGCTGAGTTTGATTTCAGTGATTATAGCATAAATCAGAGAGGATCGGATTTTAAAAAGCGTGGACACACATATCTAGAGCCAGATAACGACGTTGACCCCTGAATTCCCACCAAAACCTCTTTAAAACCAGACATGATGGCAACATGCCAATCAATTAAACCAAGATCAGAAACCCGAGTGATCAAAATCGGGGATAACAAACACCCAGAAATTTTAGTTCCGACAGAAATCACTAAAATTGAATTAAGCACGTGTTCTGAAAATTAAACAAACATGGGGCCTTTTTCCTTACTCGTAATCTTCCAACTGGTGAAAATGAGTACAGAACCGCCAGTCTTATGCGTCAGAGTAGATTAGCTCGTTAAGATTCCGAACAGGAAAAAAATGAGAAAGCATACAGAGGGAACACAGATAATTCCAATACAACACAAAGCTTGGTAATGGAAGGTGCAGGTCCAGGTCACTTTCAAACAGCGAAGGAGAACGATCAAAATTTTTTTTTTTGCATCAGAGCTAGATTGCAACGTCATTAACCAATAAATATGTCATTAACCAATATCAACTTCATTAATCAAACCAATATCATTGTCACCAGATTGTCTCCCTCGACAGAACAAGCAAAACGGGAAAAAAAAATACCAGAACAGTGCATTTCGAAACACTCACCGGACACAGGGACTTCAGAGATTTTGAACACTTATGAGTGTCACCGGCACCGACCGCAATCCGTTCTTCCTGCACCAACCGCCGACAAAGGTCCGACAGCCACCAACGCCTCAGATCAGACCAGAGATTGAGCAGAAAAATGGGGAGCAAAGGGGGACCGAACCCACCCCAAACACTGCCTAAGTCTACCACCAGCCACCGACGGAATTGAGGAAGCAAAAATCAGTGACCGAGAACGCCGATTATGGTGATCTTCGACGGGATCTGGAAGAGACGGAGAGGGCCGAAGCTCGACGGGATCTGGGAATAGAAGGAAGACGATGGAAGAACAAGGGAAGGAGCCACGGTGAGAGGGAACTTGCCACGCCAATGAGGGGAGGAGCGACAGTAGGAGATGACGAGAAATCGAAGCTCGGACCAGAGAAATGGAGGCCACCAGCGACGGAAGAGAAAAGGGAAAGATAAGAGAGAGAGAGAGAGAGAGAGAGAGAGAGATAATAAATAATGCTCAACGGTCAAAAAATCTGGGTGAGGAGCAGAAAAAATTGGATTGTGGTAAAATCAAGGTTTTGCAATCCAAAACCTTGGTTTCGGCTGAAACGGGATTATCCAGAAATTATGAGTGTTTGGATACTTTTAGGTGAAACCATGGTTTGGGTCCAGAATCAATTAAAAAAATTGAACCCAAACACTCCCGTAGTCTAGATGAAACCTATATTCTTTCTTCAAATTTTGGTGTTACTTTCTTTTTCTTATTTTATTTCTTTCCAATTCTCTTTTTAGATTTTTAAGGCAATGAAAAACCATACTTTTATTTTCCCTACATTTGAACATTACAAGTCCGCACGAAATATTTTCATTATCAATTGGATGTGTTCAAAATACTTTCACAAATTGAATTAAATAAGATTTATTTTTTGAAATTTAAATATTTTACATAATCATTATTCTGAATTATTATTAGCCAATTTTCTTAATATTGTCAAATTAGTTATCTAGGTGTTGTATTAACTTAAAGAAACATTATATCAAATAAACATCTTCAACTTCATCGTAGGGAGAAATTAATTATCATGCTTGGACTATGTTTCGTGCAGACTGGCTAGCCTCATGGCTTTCGATATGTCTGCTACTACAGCGTCACTGTACAACTGCATGAAAAGAAAACATTTATTGAAACTATATTCCATTCTCATGTTATTCTTCTGAAGCCAAAAATTAAAAATTAAAAATGCTGTATCTAGCTGCTTCTATAGACATCCTCCATTGTTCACTTGGTTTCTGGCCTTCTTGAAGAACGCGTTCCTTCCTTTTCTTTACCTCAATACAGTGAGATATGAGAAAATTAAAACCTTCAGTGATTTTTAGGACTTATCCTTCAGCAGGTAATCCCATTCCCTCTTTATGATGATGAGATTAGAAATATATCTAATACTCTTACATCTCCATCTTACAAACTTGATGCTGATTAACCTTTTTTTTACAGCTCACTCCATGATTTAGTCTAGCATGTGTCTGTGTAATTTCTGTCACTAAAGCACATCGGATCCGACCGCATGAAGTCATAAACTTCTATTAGTAACTTTGGAAACCGAGTGACAATATGTTCCACTAATTCTTTGGTGTCATAGCCAGTCTGAAAAATAGCAAAATATAAAGATATTAGATATAGATGTGTCTGTGTAATTAATTTTAAATAACCTATAATTCATATCCGTACATCTTCCGTCTAAGATTCATAGTCAGAGATACAATTCCTCACCATTAAAACCATATCTGCAGCCTCATGACAATAAGAAGCATGTGGGTCACCAGTATCCATTCGTTTTGCCCAATTAGCAGCATCTATTATTATCTTATCTATTTGTCTTTGCCAAGTTTCACGCCCACAAATTTTTGGATTTTTTTGGTTCAGCTCATCTTCAATATCCGGACGCGATTTTGTTCGCTTTTCCAAAAATAGGGATGGCGTCCTACGCCGTCCATTGGTATTCTGAAAATTATAAAAAAAATACTTTATTTATTCAATAAAAACACATATATAAATGAAAATTTTATTTAATACTTTGATAAATCTATAATCTATAAATAAAATAATAAATCACCCAAAAAGAAAATTATTTACCTCAGCTGCTATGTTCTCTAGGGTCATTAGTTGAATCAAATGTCGGAGCTCATAACAAGGAGATATATCCTTTTTATGAATCATATTTTGGCTTATAATATTAACCAAACAATCACAATTTGGTTGGGTCCCATAATGATATTTTCCAATATAAGAAAATCCCATTATACAGGAAGCATTGAATATATCAATTGGTGGGGTGTGATCAATTTCTGCCATTACTTGTTCCGAGGTAGACCAATAAAATCTCTTGTATCCCCTGATAAATCTGTTAATAAAGAATATCATATTATTAGTATAAATAGATAATAACAAACAAAAAAATTATTGAAATACTTACCAATGCGGTGACTAAGAAACGTCTCTCCCCTAAACAACCATTGAGATTGGTCAAAATTACATATCTTACTTCTATATCTCTTCCCTGGAATCTTAGTGAAGCAGAGAAAAAAAGAATAAGAAGAAGAACTGGAATGAAACAGTTAACGCAGGGATAGAAATAAAGAACACACCTGCCAAAACGACTCCTTCAGCTATATGCTTTGTAGGCTCACAGAAATTAACTAACCATTTCGTTCAGGAAAAATCTCACCTCTCTGGTTCATGAGAGACAGCGAAATGGAAGAAAAAATTAATGATTTCAAAACATTTGGATGAGGGACAAAAAGAGTAATATTGTTGCTATAATTGATGATATGGGAGAAAAGCAGAAGACAAATGCCATGGTTTGGATCTTAGATCAGGAACCACTTGAGATGATGAAAGTGAAAGTGTAGCTAGTTTAGTTTACAGCGTTTTGGTGGACAGAAGCAATCTTCAGTATGATATATAACAAGAAGCTTCATTTTCTGCCATTCTCATAAGCTCAGAGAAATGCCTTGGGGATGAGGAGTAGTAGGGGGAGAGAGCGGTTTATGAAAAGAGAAGTGGCTGGCTCACTATGATGATTAATAAGAGCCGTTGATTAAATGCAGAAACAGATTTTGGATTTGTTTTCTTGTGTTGTACTTGACGTGTCTTAGTCTCACTCTTTCTTCATCTCGCGTCGATTGCTTCTCTGTCATGTTTCATGTTAGAGACATTGATTATAAAATCGTTCATGAATAAGGAAACCTCTGTCTCTTCTTTTTGGTTTTCTGAGATAGGAGAGAGACAGAGAGTGACAGCAGGATTATAAGAACAGTAATAAGTAATCTCATCAAAGAGTGAAACTTTTCTGAGATGGGCCTGTTCTTGACGAACAGCTGTTGAAGTTGCTGTTTCTTCTGATAATGATTAAGGTCTGATGCATGCTTTGTCACTAATGGAAGATTATGATTCAAAATTGAAACCCAGCCTCACTTTTTCATCTTCGTTAATCACTGTTTTCTCCTCCTAAGTTTTTTTGAATCAATTTGTTCCTCTTATCATACATAAAGATTAAGATATTATTGTCCAAAGAATCTGTTCAAAATCTTACACACGCACACACAAGTGGATTTTAGTTGAATTTGCACAGATGGTCAAACAAGAAAAGCAGGAGAGAGAGGTAAGAGAGTAAATACTAGAACTATGGGTTTGGTAGAGCTGAAAGATTCTGATAAAGCTGCATTGGCCCAGAGGTGAATAAATTAAAGCTGACACAAGTATACCAGAGAATCACAGAAAAAACAAGATCTCAAGAGAATCATAAAAGTTGGGTCTCTGATATTTATTGATAAGAAACATATTCAAAGGTCACCAAAACAAATGGCAGAAAATCTGCCTTCATCATTTATTAATTTGTACCTACTCGTTGCAGGATATTAGTTACCTCTTCCACCTGACCAAAATCAAAACGATCCGTCTCATCATATTCCCTTTCTCAAGTTTGTGAATCTCTGCCTTACTTTACTGCACTCTGAATCCTCTAGCTATATATGAAAATGAAATTCACTTCTATTAATGTCATGATGGTGATTTAAATTTTTAATCATGATTTACGTCAAATAAGATAAATATATAAGAATAATTTTATCTTAATTTATATAAATAAGCACTTTTAAAAATCCTAAACATAATTCCAAACAAGCACCCTATGATACGAGAGCTGTTGGAGAGAAATGAATGTGTTTGTTTGTGGATTGGCATGACATGAATACCCCTTTCCAAACACCCAGATGATTATGGTTAGGGTTTGAATTAATTTTGATTCAATCACAAGTAAATTTGGTTTATCCTAATTTTTGTTTGCTTACTGATTTTTTAAACAAGTGGTTTATGGTAAAATAAATTTTTTTTTCTTTTTTTGACACACCAGGGATTACTCTCTCACACACACAAACACCACACACACTTCCCCAAGCCTTGCAGAGATCGATCCCCAACCTCCACAGACCACAATACAAGAGGGGTGGGTTGGGGCCATGTGAGCCAACACTCATTGGCTTCTGATAAAATAAGTTGTCTGCATATTGTTCATTTTTTTTTTTTATCCAAATCTGCATATTGTTCATCAAAATCATATTTACAAGTGTTATTAACAAATAGAAAGATAATCTAATTTTTATTTATATTTTATATTATAATTATAATATTATTATCTTTAATTCAAATTGTAATATGTATCCATTAACATATAAATTTATTAAAAATATGAAAGGAAAATAATTATATTCCAAAAAAAGGAACATAATTAAATTCTAAGGTAATTTATAAGCATTTATTTATCAATCTTTTTCATTTCAATTATTAAAATTTAATGCCAGAAAAAAAAAAGTTCCCTGTTACCAAATCTTCAGCAAGATTTCTTAATTTTGAAAATAAAAAAAAAATCGGTAGTAATCAAGTGTGATTTTAGGGGCTCTTTCGTATAAGGGGAGGGGATGAAAAATAAAAGTTTTAGAAGTTGAATTTAAAAAAATGAAAGAAATTGGGTTATGTTATAAATATTCCAATATTTGGTGTGGATGTCCATAATCTTCCAAGATGAGTTTTTTAGAATTCTACACTTAAAGCCATATAATTTATGACATGAATGGCTTGGTGGGAGTTTTCTATTATTAATGTAAATAACCTACAAATGCTTTATAATATACCATTATGTGGGTTTACTCTTTTGTTGTAACTCTTCTAATGGAAGTTAAGAATTTGTGGCCTATAAATAGTAGGCATATATCAAAAGTCATAAGTTTGAAATGAAATAAGAATTACTCCCTCCTTGTTCTCCATTTCTCTCATATATTTCTTCATCTCCCTTATCTAAATCTCTTGTATTTTCCTTTTTTTATAACACGTTATCAACACGAATTCGCTTAGAAGGCCTATGGTCTAGTTTTCTAGCTCTTCTATTCTCTAGCTTTCTCATTTCCATACTATATTTTATGTTACGTTGTTCATTCTCTATGTTATTTTATCTTTCTAGTTTATATTATTGATCTATTGTTCTTTATTATTTTTCTTTAGCGCTATCTATTTTTGTTATTCCTATTGTTTTCTTTTACATGTATAACTGGGATAATTTAAGCCATTATATGAAATTAAAGAGACCTTTTTACCGATTGTTTTATACATCAGATTTTATGGCTAAGAATGAAGATTATTGGTACTTTATTCTCTCATTCGCAAGTTTTTTTACTTTTATTTATCATTTTTTGAGAATCTCATATTATGCAACATTTATAATTTTTTTATTTTATATTCTATTATTCTTTACATTTTATGTTATTATATTATGTTATTTCATTTTATTTATTTATGTACTTATTTAATATTTATATCTCTTTATTTTATTTACACTTTATGTTATATATTACTGTTTATGTTTCTTTATTTTATGTTATTTATTTCATCTTTTTTTATTGTTATTTTATTTTCATTTCATTTATTTATATTAATATATTATTGTTATATCATTATGTCAATCTTTAATTTTCATTTGTTTATTATATTACATTAATATATAATAGTATTATATATGATCATACAATGTGGTCTATATGATCATGGGCTTATCTATTATTTATATTTGATTATGAATTTGAATTTACTTAATTTATTTTATAATATTTTAATTTTATCGAAAGGCCAGAAGTCATAATATTCTTAATTACGTGATTAGATGACCGAAAGTCACATCACTTTTGTAATATTTCTTATAAGAAAGCACACTATTGGTTTCATTAAATTGAAAGATTGACAAGAAAAAAATTTGGCACTTTGATGATTTAATTGTTACAAATGTCAAAGCCCTGAAGGCTAAATATTCAAATATCAAACTAAACAAAAAAAAATAGCTTTGCAAGATTTTTGCTATGGTCCTAAAGACTAATATTTGAAGAAATTGATGATGTGCTATTGAAAGCAAAGAATGCATCTATAAGAGTGATAATGAACATGATTACATTATATTGGCGGAATTGATATTTGAAAGTCAAGAATACTTTGTCTTGGCTATTGAACCACAGTCGTGAAAATAATAACATTTATGAGATTATTAACATTATAAGCAAATGTTATACTATGACTAGAAGTCATATGGATAGAAAAAATAGTATAATATGATAAAAATCATATAGACTAATATGTATCAATTTATTAAAATTATAGATCAAAATGGTTGTGAAGCCAAAAAAGCCATGAGATATTGTGAAAAGTATCAAAAGTTGTTATGATGCTTAAAGCAATAAGTTATGGAGAAATATGACCATACTGTAAAGCCAAAAGAAATAATTGTAAGCCTTGAAGGCTATATGATTTTGATTTTGATTATTTTTAAATTTAAATTTATTATAATTAATTTGTGAGAGAAATTATTATTTGATATTATGATTTCAATAAGTGTTCATGAGTGTTATATAAAATCAAATAGACAAAAGGGTAATTATTGATCATTTTAAAATTTCAATATAGTGCCAATTTATTTATAAATTTAAACATTATTGATAATTATTGATATTTTGATTTCACGGGCTTTTAGGATTCTACCTCATAATTATTGTCATTATGCCATATAACTCCAAAATGAAATGGTTTCTAGTATTTATTCATATAACCTTCAATTATACAATTAGTTGTTTAATTCTCGTTTTTATGTATATTTGTACAATTGATTTGTAACTTTAAGTATATGGTATATGTAAATATTATTCATACATCAATGGAGTTTATCACTACTATTTTCTTCTTGGGACTTGTACTTCTCTGTTGCACCATAGATTTTCCAACAAACACTCAACTCATATACCTCAACATCAAGGTACTTTCTTTCATTATTAGTTATAATTTTCATTTTAGCTCTGTCTTCTACTTCTTTTCTCCTCTTGAGCATGTGCAGTTTTTCTTAATTCTCAAACATTTTATTATTGAAAGGCATACAGATACTCAGCAATTTGTATTTTATTTTAGTATTGATAAATTATTGTCTTCTCTCATTTATTGTATTGTCATTTCATCAACTCCTTAGCATTCGCATATGATATGTACAAGTTTCATACATTGATCATGATATAATATATACTATGATGATATATACTAGAACCAAATTGGTTTTATGTGACATTTGTTGAAAAAAAATAAAATAACATATTTGAATTAAGAGAATGATAATTTATTTAATTTTATGAGAAAATTCATTATGAATAATTTATGATTTGTTAGAAAAAATCATTTTTGTAATGTGCGAGCACTATATATATAGTGCAAGTCAAATTTATGGATGATCAAATAGTAAGGAATTTTTAAAAGAAGACTATGTATATCATAATTATTCATTATTTCATATTATAATGCATTTGTCTTTACATTTCTCTCAAATTAATTTTAGCCCCTAAACATCACAAATCATTGTAATAAGATCTTTATGTATTTTAATTATGGATCTCCTCATATTTTTCTTTATGCAGTGGAAAATTATAAACATTTCATACTTTGAATATGAATCAAAAGAGGCAAATTGAGGCATATTATTATTAATGAGTAATGAAATTATATAAATATGCGATAATATATGTTAGTTCCTGAAATTATAAATGTAACAAATTTGATATAGTTTATAGAGAACTAATATAGATTTTTCTTAATTTTATGGGTGGAAGAAGATATGAACATGAAATGTTATGACCCATAGATTTACATCAAAGTTTCACTCTATTAAAGGGTCTAAGTGATAGCCCAATGGACTGAAATCCATAATTGGTTGTAAGTTATGAAGTACTTGATCTTTTAAGTGAAAGATAAATTATTGATCTACTATATACTGATTTGTCTTTGAAATATAGAAATAAAGAAACAGTGTTTATATGACTCATACTCGAGGGGAAGATTGTTAGAATATAATTATGAGTTAATATTGAAAAATTTTACTTATATACTTCCTCACAAAACCTATTAATCTCCCAAAAATAGATGTCATATTGATATTTTATATCAACATCTTATGAAAATTGAAAAGTTTGTTGTGGGTTAAGCAACATGTTACAGTAAATCAGTAGTTTACTAATCTAAACAAATTTATTGTTGGCATGACTTGTTTGATCATTTGAGTCATGTATAAAAAATTGTGTATGACATACATTGAAGAACCATAAGATTGTTCATGAATAGCCAACATATTATATAATTTAAGAATTATCATGTGCTGCTTGTTCTCAAAGAAAATTGATTATAAAAGTATCACAAGTTATGATTTGTAATGGATCTCTATATTTATGGAAATATATCAAACTCATATATGAGCTCATTCAAATAGTATGTAAACCATATAAATGTACCTAGAGAGAGAAAGAAGAGAAATCAAAGGTAAAGCCATAAAACCTTGTTATCTTGTTTGATTCAAGGTTGTTGTTGTTGTTGTTGTGGTTGATTATTGGCTTTGTTTTGGCTTGATTTTTGATTGGGGATGCCAAACTCTAAGGGGAGGTGCTGCCCAATTTTCCATTAATCATCATTAAAAGATGTTTAAGTGGTTAAACAAGTGATTAAAGGTGAAAGGAAGGTGATTAATGGAGTGAAATCGAGAAACTCCAATTTTCCTAATTTATTGCTATTTTTGTCCAGCAACTATTTTGGTTTGTTTGGACTGGATTTTGGTAATTTTGATGATTCCATTATGTTTAGAAGGGAAAATCGTGTAGGGTTCATGTTGATCATGAAGAGTGAAAAGCCTTGGAATGTTACATGGCAAAATTACCCCTAAAACCCTAAATAGGGGCTGCTAAGGGCATTTTTTTCTTTTGAAAGTGAATTTGGTAATTCTGAGGTCAAAATGAATTCCTTGTGCGAAATTATGTAGGAATAGCCCGGGTCATATTTTTGGAAAGTACAGTTGGATCGGGTATAAAGGGGCTTAGACTGGGTTCCTAGGGATTTTTTGGTCATTTCGCAGTCTTAAGCTAGGATAATCAGCAAAACGAGTTTAAAAGAGTTTAGAGCAGTACATGAATGGGTATTGACCTAATTCTTGTAAACTTGAAATTTTAGGACTAGACAATTGTGGCCGAGCCAGATCAAGACAGTTAGATGATTAGGCGGTTAAGGACTATTTCAGGTAGTAACTCGATCTTTCATACACTATACCAATATTTATATGTTTATGTATGCCATCTTCTGTGATATAATTAATGAACATGGTTTTTCCGAGGAGGGCAATTTGTGTGTGGAGGCACACTTACCTGATTGTTGAACAAGAACCCAACCGAGGTGTACCTAGTTGTTGGGTAAGAACCCAACCAAGGTTTTACGGATAGTGGGGGATTGAGCCCCTAACTCATGTATACATGCCGGGATATTGTTGTTAATTTTTTGTGTAACAAGGAGCATGACATATTTAATTTTCGCATTTTATATGATCGATTGTATGTTACTACTGAGATTCTCTCAAATCTCACCCTTTCCATAAAAGTATAAAGTTTGCAGCGGTGGTTAACAGCTCTAAGGGCAAAATTATAATTACCGGTGATTGAAGGTTCTGGTCAAGTTCAAGAGAGGAAGTTTATCTAAAGATTTTTTAGTAAGTTTAAGGTTTATAATTGCTATTCACACACCCTGTGGGGGATTCCTGTAGAATAATCATGTACATTTTATCAGTACATCTAGGTTATTCCTATGTATTCACTAAACCATGCATTGTTACTCTGATTAATATCAATGATAAGTGATATGTAAGACGGAGTCTTATAAGGAGAGAAGAAGAGAGAAGAGGTAGACTTAGAGAGGAAGCTCAATATCTATTTGTTCAATTCATAAGATGTCTACAAAATGAGATGTGTTGTGGGCTATTTATAGCCTTAACTCTAACCATAGGAATTGAAAGAGAACATTCTAGAAATTATAAAAGTAAATGCAAATAACAATTAATAATAAAGAAAATGATAAATCAATATTAAAACAAAACATTTCTAAATTTTCTCATTAATCTTCAAATCTCCTTGGTAGTCTTCAAATCTGGTAGAATCTTCATTTATTCTTTTTCTTCCTATTTCATTTTCATCATTTTCTTTGTGATGTAGTTTTAAGTTTATTCTTATTAAGTTGTCCTTCTTATATAATGCTAATAAGTTTCATAATGTCCAAAGCCAATTCGTATGCATTGTTATCTTAATTATATATTGATATAGATGGGTATTACATATTTTGCAGGGGGGAGATTTCTACAGTCCACTCGTTATATATATTTTATATTGTTGCGTTGAGATTAGGATGACACTCTAGTTTTAAATTTGGTACGATACACTTAGTCACCTTCATGATTTTGAAGTTGTTCATCCATGTTTTTGCAGGGAGGTGTGGGGAGAGTATGGTGCAGATTTTCCACGTGAGAATTAATGCCCACCATGCTTTTTAAGTTGTTACTATATAGAATCAATAGTGCAAAATATTTTGTTGACTTATATATATAGACATATAGCTCAAAATAATATCTGTCCATTTATTTTGATAAATAGAATATCTTGTTCTTGAAATTTATTTCAGGGGAAAAGCCTACACTTAAATGTAATGAACGAGGACTTTTGGCCATGAACATTGGTGATTGCTATGGCATTGGTTCTCGCTTTGTGATAACATTGGAACCTGATGACAGCCTTGACAGTTTTGTATGATTAACTCTGGGAGGGAGAAAGTTCCACTCACTCATAGAAAGAAAGCCGGGATGAGTTAAATGGAAAAATTTATTTATGAAAATCTGACTTCATCTTTAAATTTGGATTTCATATGCAATTAAACACGCGATCTTTTTATAATTTAAAATATTTATTTAAATATGTCTTCACTCAAATATACCTCGTAGTTATGTAATTTATCGAATAAGATATTACAAGTTGATTGTTTAAAATTTATTATATATATAAGTTTAAATACAAAAGATGAAAAACATTTATACAAGAACATGATATATATATATATAGGGTTAAGTTACGAATTTGCCTCGGAAGTTTTCACTGAGGAGTAATATCATTTTGGAAGTTTTTTTTAAGTTTAATGTTGCCCTGTAAGTGTTAAAATAGAGCATTAGTGCCCTTTATGGTTTAAAACTTAATGGTCAACATCAATTTTTTAATGGTTAACATTAGTTTTTTAATTGTATAGGGCAACATTGTTACATTTTGAAACTTACGAGGCAACATTACTCCTCAGTGAAAACTTCAAGGACAATTTGCACATTAACCCTATATACATAATACTGAATGCTGTGCATATGATATAAATTACTGTATTAAATTTACATGGCAGTCATTAATGTTTAGTAACATAAATACATATGAAATCTTGCTTCTTGGGATATTTGACCAATGAGCTAGATGCCAGTAAATACTAATTAGAAGGTTCGGAAATCAGACAGAAATCCCTCCAACAATGTCTCAATATGATGTCTTAGCTGAAAAATCAATAAATAAAATAAATATTAGATATAAATGTATATTTACACATATTGACATGTATTATTAATTAAATTAAACAAAATCATACCAAAAGTTCTGCAGTTCAAGTGTGGTAGTGTTCACCTTAATTTTTGAAACTTGTTCTATGCATCTCTGCCTCTTAGAACCTCAAGGGCTAGGTTAGTAGTATCCCATACATTGTAGGCGTCTACTACATCATGCCAATTTGCATTCCTGGTTATGCCTGGCTGCCTTTGATTCAATCTTCTTTTAATATTTTGATCGGCTTGTACAAGGCCGATAGCTCTTTGCAAGAACAAAACTTTTTCCTTAGCCTCTCAAAAGAGAGGGTGGAACACTTCATGCTTTGCTTTCAGGCTGAAAATTACAAAAACTATACTTCCCTAGTCAATAAAAACTTATACACAAATGAAAAATTCAATGAATAAATGAAAATAAAATAAAATAAAATAAAAGTTGCTTGCCTTCTATTTATCAAGCAAAAAATATCAGCATTATAAAGCTCTCTCCTTTTGTATTGAAGGAAATTTTTGAGGGTTACATGGTATGGTTCGGTGATAATATGATGGTGACAGTTATCAACCCTTTCACAATAAAAAAGAGCCATATTCACAGAATTATTGCACAACATCATGTTTTCAACATCTTGTGAGAAAATATTCACATCTCCAATGGGAGTACATTTAACTGTTACGTCTCGTCCTTATAACTGTTCAAAACGAACGTTCTTAACATTTCTGATATTTCGAGTGAAAATTTGTAAATCCAAGTCTGTGAAATGTCTCCAGAGCTACATGTTACCTTCATGGCTTGCCATCTTGAATCAAAATCCTGAAAAAAATGTCTTAGATTAATTCAACTTTTTGACTTGTAATGTCGTCAACAGCAAAACAATTCTCTACATAAAACTTTGCCAAAAATATCAATCATATAACAGCATCCACAAAACCCCTCGCCTTAAAGTATATTTGAAAACATGTATAAGTTACCATATCCATAGTGTAAAACCCAAAAAACTAAAGGAAACCAGCAGATAAGATTTCGGGTGCGGGAAACAAAAACCAAACATCTAAATATCTAATGGCATCTTTTAAATTTTACCAAACATGTTTAATGGCATACTGATCACGACCCGCACTATAAACAGGTTCTCTCTTTTGCGCTTATCTTATAAATTTGTTTTCAAAAACTAATAAACAGAATTATTTGAAGAACATAAAGACAGAAAATGGAATAAGAAAACCTATATATATTAGTTTTTTTGTTCCTTGCTATTGATTATGGTTAGAGAAATGCCGACATGGAATGAGATTCACTAGAAGCTATAAAACTCATTGAGGATGGGGTAAACATAGGGATAGAGGCCTCATTGAAGAAACTAGAAGGATGCTGCAAAGCGAATGGCACGTGAGAGGTTAATGTTATATTTCTCTCTTTTTGTTATCAAAAAAGAAATAAAAGAAAAGAAAGAAGAAGAAGTGTGATTTGAAAACCTGAGTTTGAAAGTTTGTTCTAACGAGAATACTGAACTTCTTCCTAGCGGCACAGAAGTGTGCCTCAAGGAGAGAAGTGAGACTGGATGAGAGACGTGAGCATGAAGGAATTATGAATTTGATTGAGAGAATAGACAAGTGAAGTGGAAGAAGGAGAAGGCTCAGTTTAAGGAAAAAGAAGGGAACAAAAACATTTATAATATGCCTCTAACATTTTCATTCTTGTCTTTATCATGGACACAGAGAGAGATTATTGCAAGGTTCAAAAGCAAAACACACACAATTGTACAATAGACTCTGATATAATAAACTCAATGAATAATACCCAGCAATCAACTACTTTCAATTTCATAGGGCGCTTAGTACACTCAAACATATCACAGAAAGGGAAATAGAAAGTGACCAAAGCTTCAAAAGCGATGAAGAGAATCTGCAAAAGTAAGAAAAATCGCCATCATTATTAGATGCACCATAAATCATCATCTTTCAATTCTCACTCTCTAACACAACTTCTTAAACTCATTACATGTAATTTAGTTGTGAATGACTACCTAGGGATATATTAAGAAGGTAATTTTTTTTTGAATGGGCTTGAGATATCATGGACATGGGATTCTAGCATAATCATCCTCCTTATATACATAAGCACATGGCAGAACCAGTGTGAAGATATGTACGTATCGCTGCAACTTCTTTATTGCCCTTCATATCATGCTTTATTTGAATTAAATACTCATCTTTATTATTCTCTCTTGCACTCTCACTCTATGTAGTTAAGGATATATTCTTAAAAAAAAGTTAGTAATTTCTTACATAAATGCATTTATTTTACTCCACATTGATCTTCTACTACTGCATTAAAATATAACAGATGGCAGCACGTTTGTTTTATAAATGAGTCTCTATTTTCTTTTGTTTCTAGTGTCAGAAGAGAACTTATCAAGCAGTGTTTGTCTGGTCCTTTCAGTGTTTGGTCGCTTTAGCTTTTGTGTATTTCAAACATAAGAGTGTCATCCAACCGGTAATGAGATGTCATTTTCATTTATTTATTGCTAAGGAAAATAAGTCATTCCACATTTCCTTTGGTTTTCAAAATTTATGACTCATGTCGACACTTTAGTGTATGTTTGCTTAGCTTATATAAGATGTAACTAACCAATTTGATTAGATTAAGAAAATTATTTAAATTAGTTAATATGACAACTTTTTAAAATACTGTATCATTTTCCTTAGTTCCTCATTCTCTGTTCCAGTTCATTATTTTTATGGGATATCAATTAGGAAAATTTGAAAAACAAAATTGATAAATAACTGAAATAAGTCCTACATTGTTGGTATACAATTCATAAGGATTTGTTTGGTATGTGGGATTTGGAGGGGAGGGGAAATTTTTGTAAGTTAAATTTAAAAAAAAAAAAAATTGGAGAAGTGTGATTACAAAATTTTAACAAAGAGAATATGTTAGAAAAAGGTAGTAAGAAAAACTAATAAAAAACTTTTAACCCCACTTCTCTAATTTTTTTTAGGTTCAATTCAATTTTTTTTTCATCCCACAAAAAATTTCCTAGTTCCCACAGCTCTTCCATAGAAATTTCTAAGGCAAAAATAACTTTTAATTAATGTGACATAGATGTCAATGGGTATGTCTCATTAACATAGCCGGTCAACTAGCAATTGACCATTTAGATTTGCAGGACAAGACAGCGTTGCCCCATTTTTACACCTATGGGGCAAAATTTCTCCTTCGAAAGCTTCCTGGTGGTTGGTGAGAACTTTCAAGATATTTTTGCCATTTAACCATAATTTTATTTTTCATTTTCCTTTATGCTTTTATAAGATATAAATGATTTTAATAATGCACATTAAAAAGTTGATTAAAATTGATTAAATTTAATATATACATAAAAAAAAATTATTTTTCAAATACATATAGTCAACTTGTACAATTCTTCTTCAGTTGTACGCAACCTATCTTTATCTATCTGTATAACAAAATACATATGCACATTGCTAAAGGTATTTTGCCCTTAATTGAATTAGAATTACATCCTCCAAATATGAGTTAATTATAATTGAGGATACTAGATGGATGCTATTAACCCTATAAAAATTATAAAGTTCAATCTTTCAGCAACCCAATCGTATATAATGTTATTGTTGCTTGAAGAGTTTTGTTTTTAGTCCTTGCTTGAAGAGGCTCACTTGAAAGGTGTCACACGTGAGATTTGCTTGCATATTGTGTTAAGGGTGGAGCAGCATCAAAGGTCCATATCTTTGCACGGTTACCTAATGATTCAATATTGAGAATGGATATAGAGGATGGGTTAACTTTTTGTGAGTCCTATAATACAAGCATAATAATAGTAACTTGTTGCTTTCTTTGAATCTGATAAGAAACATGCCCAAAATTGCACCTTTGAAGGACCATGCTCAGCTACTTTAACTGGACTGGTACATGCCTGTAATGTCTATGCTTTTGCAGAAGCAAGCACATGGCTCTTCTTAATTTTGAAAATAAAAATCAATACTCTATATATTTTGTATTGAAAAAGGCTATATATCAGATTTGGCTTCTTTCCTTTCCTTTTCTCTTGCGATCCCATCTTTTACCGCCTTCATGACTATTGGATCAAGATCTAATGGTCCACATTTAATATTTTATAAAAATATTATTACAATGGAGAGAGGGATGAGAAGGAAATGTAGAGAAGCATGAGAATGAATATTAAATATGGACCATTAGATCTTGACCTAATGGTTATGAAAGGGGTAAATGATGAGAGTGGACAAGAAAAGAAAATGAGAGAAGTCAAGTCCATATCTATGTGGCCAAAGCTTTTGAAAATATGATCCAAGTCAACTGTGAAGAATATTAATTACGAGGAAGGAATCTTGCTTGTAAGGCACACGCAAGGCCATTTTTATTGTTATCACATAGTCACTCGCATGGAAAGCCTTTCTAACACTGTACGTAGGTGAAGGTGAAGCATAGTGACGAAAAAATCATCTTATAAGGCTTAGGCAAGTCATGATTCATTTATACTTGAAAAAACTTATTATAGAGTCATACAGCTGAAAAAGAATTACACCGGTTGAATATGAGTAATATCCACTCAAGGACCTAATTATTTAGGTAGTTTTGGGCAATAAATTTTGTAATAATGGAAGCTAAGCATCATTTTTTACTCAAAAAATTTAAATGATGATTCTACGGTTAAATATCAAGAAATCATACTTAATATAATATTTTTATATTTTTTTATGGTAAATATTTTTATATTTTCAAAGCTGGTTTGTTGATGTCGAAGGTTTAGATCTGATAGGTTTTACTTTAAATATTAAGGCACTCTTCGGTTTTAACATTATCATGTGTTATGTATTATATAAAAATCTTTATACTTATTTGCAATTACTTTCAACTTTCAACATTAATCACAAATTTATGAACTTTTAAACATACAATATCGTTTATACAATTACAGGATGCTACCTATAATTTCATTTCATTTTTAACTTGGTACCTATATGTTTTTTGCCTAATAAATATTTCAATTTGGCCGGTGTAACTTTGCTCTACTAACATTATTAGTCGTTATACAGAAGCTAATTGTGGTAATTGAGTAAAATTAAAGGATTTAATACATAAAAAAATACAGGTACCAAATTAAAAATTGAAAGAAATTATATGTGCCTCAAAAATGATTTTCTGCACATAATATAATAAATAACATTGGAAAAGTAATTTTGGAGCTTATTGATTTTATTATAAAATTAAAGCTATTGATAAAGGAGACGTCAGCAAACACAGAATGCCCACATGACTTGAGGTTACAAAAAAAAAATCAAAACAAAACAAAAGCGTTTTCAGTTATTTCATGAATATGGTGCATTTTTTAATGAAGAGCAACCTGCATTGCCTATGTGAGTCTTGAAGACTTCTATAATTATATGTGTCTTTATGGAAGTGCAGCTTTATAATAAAGCTTTAACGTGACTATATATTTATATTTCAATATGCAATAATCCTTAATTAGTACAGTATGATATTTTGATATTGTTGGCTTCTCTTCTCCACTGTCACATGCATTTCCGTTTTTGATGTACCACAATCCAATGCCTCTTTTTTCGTGCTTAAAGAGTGGGTTGGTTTCTCTCATTGTCCACTTTTTCATTTTCTTTTCACAATCTTATAAGACATCTTTTGTTCTCCTCCCCAGCCGATGTGGGAGATAGTACTCCACCTATCCTTGGGTCCAGTGTCATTATTGTCATATTGACTCACATCGACTCAAACCTAGCCCTGATACAAATGATTTGACCCTGGCTCTGATAGCAAACTCAAACCTAGCTGTGATACCAATGACTTGACCTTGGCTTTGATACCAAACGCGAACCTAACTCTGATACCAATGACTTGATGTTGGCTCTCATACCAAACCCGAACTTAGCTCTGATACCAATTACTTGACCTTGACTATGATATCAATTGTATCATCCCAGCCCCTCGGTTTCAATATTATCCGCTTTAACATTTCATTTCATATGTTCTTTCATTTCATTGTAAAAGACGAGATGGATATTATAACATCCAAGCACTTCACTCTCAATATTGTTAGCTTTGGGGTCCCGTCAACCCTCATGGCTTTAAAATGCATTAAGAAAGGGATATATCTAAACTCTTATAAGGTGTCTTTGGTTCACCTTCGCAGCCGATGTAGGATATAATACTCCACCAATCTTTAGGCCTAGCCTCATTGTTGGCACATTGGCTCACATCAACTTGAATTTAGCTCTGAGAAGAATGACTTTACCTTGGTCTAATACCAAGCTCGAACCTAGTTCTGATACCAATGTCTTGACCCTGACCCTCGCTCTGATACCAAACTCGAACCTAGCTCTGATACCAATAACTTGACCTTAGCTCTAATATCAATTGTAACATCCTAGTACCTCACTCTTAATGTTGTTCTCTTTAGGGTCCTGTTACCCCTCACAACTCTTCAGCTGATGTGAGACATAACACTGCACCCACCTTTGGGCCCAAAATTATTATTAAAATTCAAAATAATACTTACTAATATTTATTAAAATTGAAAATAAAACTTACTAATATTCATCTCTGGTTGAAGAAACATATTGCTACCAAGGTACTACTCTTTTCAAAGTGGGAGATTTTAGCTACAAAGGTTTCTGCACCTCCATCAACTTCCCGAACAATTATGATATTCCATGGCAAAAGGTAGCCATGGATTACTTTAAGGTCATGTATGTGATCTAAGCCATTCAAGATATCACTAGAAACCAAAATAGGAATAAAAAAATCAATAATTAATAATTTAATTAAAATATTTTCAAATAACCAAAAAAAAACATACCTCATTATTCCAATCAGCATTTGTGTTGGATGGCCATGAGCATCATAAAGGTCTGCCCGTCTACGTGAAAGGAAATCTTCGAGACTTGTATAGTAGGGTTCAGTGACAAGGTGGTAAAGCCCATAATAGTTATCAAGGTTATCACAAAAAAGGCTTGCTACATTAAGACAATTGCGGCACAAAATCATAAGGTCGACCTCTTGAGAGAGAGGATCCCTTTGGGCAATGAAAGTACTCTTCACAGCTACACGTTGTCCTTGTAACAGTCCCAAACGAACATTATCTTCATTTTCTCCGATATTGCGAGAAAAAATTGTCAAGTTCAAGTCTGTCAAATTCCTCCAGGCTTGCATGTTATCTCCACTAGCTGCCATCTTCAACCAATGAAACTATGATATATGGATTAACACTTGGCAGGGACCTTGTGACTACGACGAAGGTTGGTTACCTTGTTCACACAATATGTAGCAGTAACAGAGTGATTTTATTTCAATATCTTATATCGGCATTGTATCAGAGGGAGTGGGATATTTAAATTTAAAGGTTAAGCTAAAGACAAAAATATAATCCATCATACATCTAGAAATAAAAAAGCTGGTTAAATAAATACTTGATGATCAACTCTTTTTTTTCGACAAAGAAAGAACAAGTGATCATAAAACTCAAATAAAAGAGAACATGCCATTTACAGTAAATGCTTCCATAACCACATGCAACGGCTGCTTTAAATAAATATTTAGATATATAGCAAAACAAATTAATACAGACTAATTAGCAGAGAGAGTGAGATTTCAGAATTTTTAGGTAAAGACAAAAATTTAACATCTAAAAATTAAAAAAAAAGAACTTACAGATTTAAAAAGAAATGTTCTACTATTTCCAGAAGAAGGTGAGTAACTTTAGGATCTAGCTTCTCTGATGGAACAACCGGACAATAAAGAAGCTAATTCTTTAAACGAAATACTTTTGCCCAAATGAACAAAGGAAAGAACAGAACTAGAAGAAAACTGTTTTATTCTTCAATGGGCGGAGAAGCAAACATGAATGTGAGAAGATCGGAGAAGTGAAGAAGAAGAGAAACCGGGGAGGGGGAGCGAGAAGCTAGAGTTAGGGTGTTATTAATAGCCTAACTCTAGCATAGGATTTCATTCGCATAGGCATAGGATTTCATTTCTTCTAGGCTTTATTGTGGAGGCAGAGAGACGTTATTAATAGCCAGCGGTGACAACTTCTTTCAATGACATAGAAATTGAAGAGCAGTGCTCTTTGCGCGCGCACACAAAGAATATCACAGAAAGGGAAATAGAAATTGACTCAACGTCCCAAAGCAATGAAGTGAATCTACAGAAGTGAGAAAAATTGCAACAGTACAGGTTCTCTCTTGTTCGCTCGTTTTATAAATTTGTTTTGAAAAACTAATAAACAGAATTATTTGAAGAACATAAAGACAGAAAATGAAATAAAAAACCTATATATATATTGTTCCTTGCTATTGATTATGGTTAGAAAAACGCTGAGATGGAATGAGATTCACAAGAAGCTATAAAACTCATTGAGGATGGGGTAAACATAGGGACAAAGGCCTCATTGAGATTCACAAGGTCTCATTGTCCACTTTTTCATTTTCTTCTCACAATCTTATAAGACATCTTTTGTTCTCCTCCCCAGCCGATGTGGGAGATAGTACTCCACCTATCCTTGGGTCCAGTGTCGTTATTGTCATATTGACTCACATCGACTCAAACCTAGCCCTGATACAAATGATTTGACCCTGGCTCTGATAGCAAACTCAAACCTAGCTGTGATACCAATGACTTGACCTTGGCTTTGATACCAAACACGAACCTAACTCTGATACCAATGACTTGATGTTGGCTCTCATACCAAACCTGAACTTAACTCTGATACCAATTACTTGACCTTGACTATGATATCAATTGTATCATCCCAGCCCCTCGGTTTCAATATTATCCGCTTTAACATTTCATTTCATATGTTCTTTCATTTCTTCGTAAAAGACGAGATGGATATTATAACATCCAAGCACTTCACTCTCAATATTGTTAGCTTTGGGGTCCCGTCAACCCTCATGGCTTTAAAATGCATTAAGAAAGGGATATATCTAAACTCTTATAAGGTGTCTTTGGTTCACCTCCGCAGCCGATGTAGGACATAATACTCCACCAATCTTTAGGCCTAGCTCTCATATATGAATGACTTGACCCTAGCTCTAATAACAAACTCGAACCTAGCTCTGATACCATTGACTTGACCCTAGCTCTGATACCAAACTCGAACTAGCTCTGATACCAATGACTTGACCCTGGCTCTGATACCAAACTCGAACTAGCTCTTATACCAATGACTTGACTTTGGCTCTAATACCAATTGTAGATCTCAGTGCCTTGTTCTTGATATTGTCTACTTTGGGGTCCCATCACCTCTCATAGCTCCATAGCTCTGATACCAATGACTTGACCCTAGCTCTGTTTTGGGGCAGACCAGTAAAAATCTCTTGTATCCCTGATAAATTTGTTAACAAAAAATATCATATTGCTAGTATAAATAGATAATAACAAACAAAAATAATTATTGGTTAGTAAGAGACATCTCTCCTATAACCAATCGTCGAGATTGGTCAAAATTACATATCTTACTTGTATATCACTCATCAACATTATGAGTAGAGTGGTCTTTCACTATGACAACATTTTAGGGGTTAATGTTGCCATGTATCACCCCTACTCGATGTAGGTTAAGTATGTCTTTCACCATTCCCTTAGGTACCCAATCAAGAGAAAAATGAAAATCAAGAATAAAAAAGTTAATAAAAATATTTACATTATAATTTTAGTTTTCCTATTATAACGGTGTGTTCGATATCCATGGCATGATTTGAACTCTAATTTGTTATCTATGTTCTCCCATGTTTATCTGCAGTTTAAATATTGAAGCTTTAATACTTTTGTTGCAATCAAGCATTAGTTCATATGAGGGAGGACAAGGAAGCTCATCTTTGACTATAAGGTCCTGGGGATTAGGTTTTCCTAATAAAAAGACTTACTTGATTAACTTCTTGAAAAACTTGGTTGGATGATTCTTCTGATCGACAAGCAAATGTCTTTTGTCTATCATGAAGCGATCTAATGTGCAACTAAAGTTCTCATATGTTATGTGTCCATATCCATTATCATCCATAGCAAGAAGAAAGCGGATCACATTATTAGAATGGTTGTAAATCTTCATATTGTCGATTTCTTTTGAATTGATGACATCTATAAGGTGAAGCTTGGCCCTCTGAATGTTGCAAATTATAATTATACCCTAAGGCTTCCATCCAATTCACTATAGTGGATAGATAGGTTGCAAATGAAACGAATCAGGCATGAGTTACCTACATACTTAATTATCAACTGTATTCTCATTTTCACTCAATAAGAAATCACTACACTGGTGAATAAATGTCGTTTTCCACATGACATCCTAGAACAAATGATGAAATGCTACTTCATTGATTGTTATCCTAAAATTATTAACACACACATATATATAATAAAATCTCCTCCCCAACCGATGTGGGACATAACACTCCACCAATCTTTGGGCCCAGCGTCCTCGCTAGCACATTGGTTCACATCGACTCGAACCTAGCTCTAATACCACTTTGTAACATCCCAACGCCTTGTTCTCGATATGAGACATAACACTTCACCCACCTTTTGGCCCAGCATCTTAGCTAACACATTGGCCTACATCGACTTGACCTTAGCTCTGGTACCAATTGTAACATCCCAGCACATCATTCTCAATATTGTCCGCTTTGGGGTCTCGTCAACCCTTATAGCTTTAAAATGTGTTAAGAGTGGGAGTCACATAGACTCTTATAAGGCATCTTTTGTTCACCTCCCTAGTTAATGTGGGATATAACACTCCATCCATCTTTCAATTCAATGTCATTGTTATAATATTGGCAATGTTGTTGTTATCATATTAGCCCACATCGACTCAAACCTAGCTCTCATATATGAATGACTTGACCCTGGCTCTAATAACAAACTCGAACCTTGCTCTGATACCAATGACTTGACCCTAGCTCTGATATCAAACTCGAACTAGCTCTGATACCAATGACTTGACCCTGGCTCTGATACCAAACTCGAACTAGCTCTGATACCAATGACTTGACTTTGGCTCTAATACCAATTGTACAACTCAGTGCCTTGTTCTTGATATTGTCTACTTTGGGGACCCATCACCTCTCATAGCTCTATAGCTCTGATACCAATGACTTGACCCTAGCTCTGTTTTGGGGTAGACCAATAACAATCTCTTGTATCCCTGATAAATTTGTTAACCAAAAATATCATATTGCTAGTATAAATAGATAATAACAAGCAAAAATAATTATTGGTTAGTAAGAGACATCTCTTCTATAACCAATCGTCGAGATTGGTCAAAATTACATATCTTACTTGTATATCTCTCATCAACATTATGAGTAGAGTGGTCTTTCACTATGACAACATTTTAGGGGTTAATGTTGCCATGTATCACCCCTACTCGATGTAGTTTAAGTATGTCTTTCACCATTCCCCTAGGTACCCAATCAAGAGAAAAATGAAAATCAAGAATAAAAAAGTTAATAAAAATATTTACATTATAATTTTAGTTTTCCTATTATAACGGTGTGTTCGATATCCATGGCATGATTTGAACTCTAATTTATTGTCTATGTTCTCCCATGTTTATCTGCAGTTTAAATATTGAAGCTTTAATACTTTTGTTGCAATCAAGCATTAGTTCATATAAGGGAGGACAAGGAAGCTCATCTTTGACTATAAGGTCCTGGGGATTAGGTTTTCCTAATAAAAAGACTTACTTGATTAACTTCTTGAAAAACTTGGTTGGATGATTCTTCTGATCGACAAGCAAATGTCTTTTGTCTATCATGAAGCGATCTAATGTGCAACTAAAGTTCTCATATGTTATGTGTCCATATCCATTATCATCCATAGCAAGAAAAAAGCGGATCACATTATTAGAATGGTTGTAAATCTTCATATTGTCGATTTCTTTTGAATTGATGACATCTATAAGGTGAAGCTTGGCCCTCTGAATGATGCAAATTATAATTATACCGTAAGGCTTCCATCCAATTCACTATAGTGGATAGATAGGTTGCAAATGAAACGAATCAGGTATGAGTTACCTACATACTTAATTATCAACTGTATTCTCATTTTCACTTAATAAGAAATCACTACACTGGTGAATAAATGACGTTTTCCACATGACATCCTAGAACAAATGATGAAATGCTACTTCATTGATTGTTATCCTAAAAATATTAACACACACATATATATAATAAAATCTCCTCCCCAATCGATGTAGGACATAACACTCCACCAATCTTTGGGCCCAGCGTCCTCGCTGGCACATTGGCTCACATCGACTCGAACCTAGCTCTAATACCACTTTGTAACATCCCAACGCCTTGTTCTCGATACGAGACATAACACTTCACCCACCTTTTGGCCCAGCATCTTAGCTAACACATTGGCCTACATCGACTTGACCTTAGCTCTGGTACCAATTGTAACATCCCAGCACATCATTCTCAATATTGTCCGCTTTGGGGTCTCGTCAACCCTTATAGCTTTAAAATGTGTTGAGAGTGGGAGTCACATAGACTCTTATAGGCATATTTTGTTCACCTCCCTAGTTAATGTGGGATATAACACTCCATCCATCTTTCAATTCAATGTCGTTGTTATCATATTGGCTCACATCGACTCAAACCTAGCTCTCATATATGAATGACTTGACCCTGGCTCTAATAACAAACTCGAACCTAGCTCTGATACCAATGACTTGACCCTAGCTCTGTTACCAAACTCGAACTAGCTCTGATACCAATGACTTGACCCTAGCTCTGATACCAATGACTTGACTTTGGCTCTAATACCAATTGTACATCTCAGTGCCTTGTTCTTGATATTGTCTACTTTGGGGTCCCATCACCTCTCATAGCTCTATAGCTCTGATACCAATGACTTGACCCTAGCTCTGTTTTGGGGTAGACCAATAAAAATCTCTTGTATCCCTGATAAATTTGTTAACAAAAAATATCATATTGCTAGTATAAATAGATAATAACAAGCAAAAATAATTATTGGTTAGTAAGAGACATCTCTCCTATAACCAATCGTCGAGATTGGTCAAAATTACATATCTTACTTGTATATCTCTCATCAACATTATGAGTAGAGTTGTCTTTCACTATGACAACATTTTAGGGGTTAATGTTGCCATGTATCACCCCTACTCGATGTAGGTTAAGTATGTCTTTCACCATTCTCCTAGGTACCCAATCAAGAAAAAAATGAAAATCAAGAATAAAAAAGTTAATAAAAATATTTACACAATAATTTTAGTTTTCCTATTATAATGGTGTGTTCGATATCCATGGCATGATTTGAACTCTAATTTATTGTCTATGTTCTCCCATGTTTATCTGCAGTTTAAATATTGAAGCTTTAATACTTTTGTTGCAATCAAGCATTAGTTCATATGAGGGAGGACAAGGAAGCTCATCTTTGACAATAAGGTCCTGGGGATTAGGTTTTCCTAATAAAAAGACTTACTTGATTAACCCCATTTTCGGCAGATGTTCACATAAAGTCGGATTTTGAAGCTCTTCAGTATCTGGGTCAACTTCTTGCTTCTTGGTAGTCTATACTAAAACTCTATTGTCCCTTAGACAGCCAAGACAAATGTTAATTAGCATTTTTGACTTGTTTATGAAAGATAAATGGAGAGACAGATTAATAGCACTCGTAAAAAATAGTAGACAAAAAAATGAAACTTTACAAAATTTTAAAGCATTGTCAAGAAGACGAGTTTATCACTGAAAATGGGGTTAAAACAATGGATCCACGAAGCAGTGTGAGTATGTTCTTTACTCGTGGTTAATTCAACCAGCCACCAATGCGAGGGGTTGGGGCAAGTGATAAGGGACTTGCATTCCCTTAAGCGCTCTAGTCCCGAGTTCAATTCTTGGGGCAGCGTGTATGAAAAAAATCCGTTTGGGAGGGTCAACCCCATTTTGGGCCCAATGGTACCCAAAGGATTAGTTATCAGGCACGCTTTGATAGATACCCTGATCTTACCCAAAAAAAATCAACCAGCCAAAAAGCAACTTGAGTATCTTCTTTTTTTGTGGTTAATTCAAGATATTATATTATATACCTATATAATAATAATAATATTATTTTATCCGAGCCGTGCTTCTTCTTTTATGGAGGATTTCCTTTGATATTTTCTTCTCTCTCATAATTATTAATAAAATAAGTTTTATTATTCTTTTATAAATACAAAACACAAACAGGCCCACGGGTTTGTTTGGTATGAGGGATTTGGAGGGGAGAAAAAATTTTTATGAGTTGGATTTAAAACAATTGGAGAAGTGGGGTTATAAAATTTTAATATAAAGAATATGTAAGATAAAAGAGTAAGAAAACTTAATTAAAAATTTTATACCCCACTTCTCTCATTCTTTTAAATTCAACTTAAAAAAATTTTCCCTCCACCCACTTTCACTCCCCTCCCCTCATACCAAATAAGCCCTAAGGGTGGCATAGGTATTTTAAATTAGAGGAACCCATTTCTTCCATCCGCAGTGCCATCCTCAAGCCCTCCCGATCGTTCATTTGTTTGTTCCTTCCGGTCTTCCGCCTCCCTCGATGTCAACAATTTGTGCCCTAGTCCCTTCTCTCATCCTCTGCCATCGACAGATCGACTCGGCCACCACTCCTCGCGATTCTCCATCAACATTCGATTAGCTTCTTCAACTCAGATGGTTTGCTCGAGTGGCTTCTTCTCCTTGTCCTTTCTGTTTGCTTTGTGAAAAAATTCAAGTTAAGAGTTGGGTTTAGGATGTGTCAGATTAGCAGCTTTATGGTCATTGTTTTCTTAGTCTTAGTTATTTATTCCTGAATTTTTGATATGTTAGATTAGTTGTCTTGTTACTAGATCATTAGATGTTCAAAGTGTTTTTTTCTCTTTTCTGCTCTGGTGCTTTGCTGGTTGGCTCTAAAATTTGCTCCTGATGATTTTTTTTTTAGCTGATGCTCCTGATGATTTAACCTAATGCACAAGGAATTCTTTTTTTCATCCATCTAGCAGCAATGGAATGACCGTCCTATTTAAAAGCTTGTGAACACAAATTTATTTCTTGTTCTAAGATTGGGTTGCATCTTGTACCTTCTAAAATTTGGCCTTAGACCATTGTTATATTCACTTCTTTTTAATACTCAACAGAGAACTCTAATATCTGAGTTTGACTTGGTTTGCTGGATTCACCAATCTTTCTTTTGGCTTCACAATAAATGACATCCATCTGCCTTATATATCTCACTCTCAGCCGTATCAGTGAAATTGTTCTCTTTCTTAATGAACTTTTTAACTTGGCCTTTTTACCAACATCATAACGGATATTAACTTAGCCTTTTAACTTTAGTGGTTGTTGGCTCCTTTTTTATTCATAAAGGAAAGACAATGGGAAAGCAGAATCCCCAAGTTTTTATGGATATCTCTATAAACAGGTTGCATGCTGGAAGGATGATATTTGAGGTACCCTTTTCTTTTAAATACGTTTTGGATTACAATTATTATTATTATACTTGATGGAGTTTTCATTTGTGGATTTTACAACTTCTGCATTGAGAAGAGTGGAAATGCAACTCATTCAATTCTTTCATTCTTTCAGCTGTTTAAAGAGGATGCTCCCGCCTCAGTGGAAAACTTCCGTGCACTGTGTACAGGTAATAATTGGATGGTAAAACACTATTGTCATACTACTACTATTGTCCATGCTAGTGCTTTTAGATTTTATGGCTTATGATGTAGCTTCCCTATTTCTCATTTAGTTTTTCATTTTGTTCAGGTGAGAAGGGGATTGGGCCAAAAACGGAAATGCCCCTACATTACAAGGGATCTTTTTTTTATGAGATCTGGAAGCGCTACTCCTATATAAAGGTATGTTTCTTTTTACTCTTGATAATTAGAATTTTTTTTTTTTTTTTTTTTTTTTTTTGCGTACAAAGGCAAGCGAAGCTTGATGAATTACAAGAATGCGATAATTAGAAATTTAAAACTTCTTTCTTTGCAAATTTCTTTGTTTATTATGCTCCCTCCATATTCATCTTCTGCAGCCATAAGTGATGGGTTATCTAGTTATCATTTTGGCTTTCTTCCTCATTGATGTTACTCCAAATATGCACAATTGATGGGAGTTATCTTATTATGGATTTTTTTCTTCTATTTTTTTACCCTGCATTCTCTATTTTTGCTATCTTCTGTTTTGGTTTTATGAATGCATTTTCCCTTTTGCTTTGGTTGAGTACAAGTTTTTCCTGCTCATGCACTTCGTTTCGATATCTTAAACTTGTACATTATTAGAATTGAACCTTACTTTGGAAGTGGACATTGTTAGCTTTATATGTTTGATTTCATTATGATGTCACAATTTGCGTTGAAGTTTTGTTCAGTCATGCATACATGTCTATGCCAGCGCACCTCTAAACCTGTTACTGTGGATGGGATTGAAATTTTTTTAAATTTAGTTATATGTGTGGGCATTTTCATGCTATGTCATTGATTTATTGAAACTGCTTTAGATCATTTTCCTTGCTTATGTTGTAGGATACAGTATTGATTTCATGAGTGCTTTTCTTGTGGTTATCATTTTTATGTTGTAGTTTTTCGCTTGTACTTGCTAAGCTGTCCATCTTATATTATAGTGCTAATAATAATTTTCATTATGTCCAAAGCCATTTTATTTGCATTGTCGTATCTTCATTTGCATTGGAACCGAGTTCTATTTTGCAGGGCCGTGACTTCAATAGCTCACTCGGTATGTTTTCTATCATCCTGTTGAAATTAGGATGACACATTTGTCTAGTTTTTCAACATTGTAATATTCTTACAACTCTAGTCCTCTAATTTTTTTTATAAATAATTTTACCGGGACTTGTGGAGAGAGCATATACGGAGCAGATTTCCCAGGTGAGAATGCCAATCATAATGCAATAATTCAAAATATTTTATTCTTCAAGGCAGCTCAATATGACTATTGATTCTGATAAGATATTAATATTGTTCTTGAGAATTATTTTAGATGAGAGACCAAGGCCAACACGTAAGTGCGATGAACGGGGACTTTTGTGTATGGACATATGTGATCGCCTTGGTATCAGCTCTCATTTCGTTATAATCCTACAACCAGATCACGAACTCAAAATGTTTCTTTGAGTTATTAAGCACTGTGTTCTTCCCTTGGTTAAGTGTGTATAAATTGCTTGGTATGTGACTCTCTGTACAGATTTCATGTGGTCTTCGGTAAGGTGGCTTCCGGAATAGAAACATTAGACTCTTTGACAAATGCCCCTTTAGGAAGCATCAATTCAAGTCTCTGATTGTGGCGAACGCCCAATGGCAGGTATGTGGGTGATAGTGAAGATCTCATATTTAAATTAGTCTGGATTTTGGATATACAAGATTGAATCTACAAGGGTTTTATACCTATTTAGGTTATTTAAATTATTTTACTCTTTTAAATTCAATTATGAGGATAAAAAAGTTTTTTTTTTCACAAAATGTAGTTATATATTCTCTTATTTTGCAGGAAACAGAAAAAGAAAGAAAAAAAAAACAAGCAAGGAACTAAGAGGCCCTGAAGAGAAGAAAACAAGATTGGATCATAAAACTGTCGAACCAGTCACCTAACTAGTCCTGTCCGACTGATTGACCGGTTTAGAGTTTAATCAACTTCTTAGGATTTCAAAAATTTGTATGTAATTCTATATATTTTCAAAAATTGAAAATTAAGACTTTAAGGGAAGTTTGAGATGCCTACTTTCTAATGTAAAAAAAAAAAAATCACTAAAAAATATTATCATTTGATCCTAAAAAATTCTTAAATTCTAAAATTATTCTAAAAAATATTGTCGTTCAAGTTCACTTTCTCACCGGTCTGGTTCAGGATTAGTTTTGATTTGACTTTGATTTAATCCACTAACCTTCAACCCATTATCCAGATAGGCTCAATGGCTTGTCCGGGTTTAATAACATTGATTATTTCCCATTAAACTAAAATATGAATGACATTTATTGTTACTTTACTTTTTTCACGAAAATACGAAGTTTTGGTTACAGTGCCTCAGTGATGATCGCACAAAGCCATTATTGTTAAACTCTAAGGATACAAAAGTAAGTTTTGAGCTTTCAAACTACGGGGTATATCCAAATAATCACCGAACCCGCATGCTCCAAAAGTTTATCTTCCGAACAAACGGCATATTGCAAATCACATTAATTCACCTCCTCCTCCTCATTCTTGTATTTTTTTTTTGAAGTTTATTAAAATAATCAAATCTAATAAGGTAAATTTAATTCTCCTCTCATTTTAAAAAAACGTAAATTTCTTAAATACTAAAAATTTTAAACGATATAAATATTGTTAGATTAAAATTAGTATTAATTTTTAGGAGACTTATTAGAAGTTTTGAAAAAAAAAATTACTACCTCATATCTTATATCTAGGAGCAAGAAAATATGTTTACCTTGATCCTAAATATAAGGTTTCAATCTACTTTAAGTTGTCTCTCAAATTTCTAAATTATAAATTTTCCACAAAGCATCCCTATTGTTTGTGTATAGTAAGGGAGTTCCATAAAGGGGTGTAATTATGATGCACATAATTAAAAAGAGTATTATGAGTATCAAAAGCCTTGTAGCCTAGTGGTATGGATGCTCTCTTATAAATGGGAAGTTGTGGGTTTGATCATAACTTAGTCTGTTAGTGCTTGATCATAACTAAGTTTGTTAGTGCATGCTTTTGTAACTAAAAAAAGAAGTATTGTGAGGAAACCAATAAATATTTCTTACAAATAATTATTTAACTAATTTTTTTAATATCTTCAAATTAGTTATATACACCTTATATATATTAAGAACCTGAGAGAGTATGACTAGTTATTAAATTTAAATAAAAAATTGTAGTTATAATTTATCGCATTGGACTTAAGTAAAAATTAATTTTCCACTCTTATTACCCTAGCTAGCGTATAACATAAGGGAGACTCTACAAGTGCAAGCAAGCATGGTGGCATTAACTAGACATATAAGAGGACAAATGAATTCCATTTTCATGTTTACAAGTTCAGATGTCCGAAGCATCACGCAAGGATCATCCACAAGAGATTAACATGAAAGAGCCATTTAATGCAACAGAGTGCACGGCATGGCTCATTTATTTCAATTATCAAACAGCAGAGGAAAAGGACAGAGCATTCAGATGCCTTTACCTTGCGATTGATTTTCCTTTTATATATATTTGTTATAACTTATATTCAAGAACGGTTATTTGGAAGAACTCGACAAGTTTTGGTGTGGACCAGAAGCAAGAGTTTATAAAAGGTAAAATGTTACTTGAAATGGTAATTGCAATTAATATACCAGCTTTTGTTTGCAGAAGCTATACCGACGTATGTGTAAGAGGAAACTATAGAAAATTTTGGTTGCTTGCATCATTATATATTATGGTTTAAATACTCATTGATCATAGTTTGGACATGCATTATTAGTCTCGTAGGAAGATCCACTTACCTTATCTCTAATACTCCGTGCCATGTAATACAAACGATTTTGTTTGGACATTAATTTATCCATATGACGTTAACTTTGCCTTTGAATAATTTATCCATATACCATGCAAACACCTAATGCCTCTGTGAGATACATCACGTAAACACAAGTTTTCCCCTTTTCATGCAATTCTTTATGGTGGCATGCAGCAGATCGAGTTTTACACTCTGGAAGAAGATGATGCTTCTTGTTACCCTTTCATCATCTTCTCTTGTTCCTCTACATTGAAACCATGGTGTTTCTCTTCTTTTCTTTGAGATCAAACAACAAGAAAAAATTATTTCTTTCCTGAGTTGAAGCTGGTTCTTCAAATATATGTGTGTGTATCTCCGTCTTCAAGGTTTCGAAAGTGACATTTTCTTTATTGTTTTTGGTTTTTCAGCCACAGACCGACGTCTAGCTCAAAACTGAGAGGCTGCTCAGAAGAATCGTCTAAGGAAAAAGGTATTATGAATTGGTGAAGATCATAACAGTTACTGTGTTGGGCACACAAAAAAATTATCTTGTAGTCACTTTAATTTCTCTGCACTTTGTAGCAGCCAGAGGGTCCAGGAGGATAAAGCAAAACCAGTTTGAACAAGACCTTGAAAGATCCTGTCAGGTTCCAAATCATACTTCTACTCTCTAATAAGTAAAAAGTTAAAATCAAACTGAATTATATAGTCAAAAAAAAAAAAAAATCAAACTGAATAATGCAGCTGCTAGTAGTTATATATTTCATTTGTAATTATGCGTGTTTGTTTAATATATACTGACAGTTCTCGTGAATTTTTCTGTTCATTTCAATGGTTATTTTCATGTTGCATCGTCATGATTTTCTAGTTACTATTACTAAAAGTAAAATTGAAATGAAATGAACGTAGTGACTTATTTTATCTCTTCATTATTTTATCTTGTTACTTAAACAATTTTCTTGTCGCTTCTTTTCTTTGTTTCACCAAGATAACCATAGTTTATCGATCTGGTCATTAATTTCATATTGCCGTGTCATAATTTTACTGTTACTAAAAATTAAAAAATTGAAAATTGAAAAGTAATGAACATAGTGAATTTTTATCTGTCCATGATTGTATCTTACTATTAAAATTATTTTCTTGTTTCACTACTGTTCATGATTTTCTTGTTACTAAAATGAACATCTTTTATCTGTCCAGTAATTGCTTGGTCATAACATGCTCTCTAGGAATTGCTATAAAATATCATTACACATATTGAGCAGGTCTTGAATTCACGTTATCTTTTCGTTATTTTCTTCCGCCGTTTGAAGCTGAATTCATTAGCGTAACACCCTATGGATTAGGTTTAGAATTTGAATATCAAAATCTGCTGTGAATTTTTTTTTTTTTTTTATCATTTTTGTGTTGGATCCTGTCACAACATTAATTTCAAGTCCAAGTTGCATGAAGTCCAACTCTCAACTTGCTATCAATTTCAATTTCTTATCCCTTGATGTAATGTCTATTTTTACCCCGAAAAATCTCTCATTTTTTTAAAAAATATTTTTGAAAGTATTTTTGGAGAAAGTATTATGGTGAAAATTTCTCAAGTGAGAATGTCATTCCTGCTTAAAATGTCTTTTTTTTTTTTTTAAATTTTGATAGGGAGGGTATTTATATTGTTCTTTTGATTTATTTCACAATCACAAGAACAATATAAATACCCTGTCTATAGAAATAAATAGACAAAAACTTTGAGTATTGAATGTCATTCTGACGTGGAAAAAATACCGTAAATGCTTTCTCTACAAATACGTGCAAAAATATATTTGAGAGAGAGTGAGAGAGAGAGAGAGAGAGAGAGAGAGATGCAAGGGGTATAAGAACAAACGTTGCATCAAGGGAGAAAAAATGATATATATTTATAAAAATCTGAGCATTGGACCCTTCATTTTCATGTTTTTTCATGGTTAAAAGTTCTTGTTCTTTAGGTTTAAGTCATCTAATCTGAAACAAAATATTTTGAATTATTGCATTTTGCATAGTTAAAACTTAAAGGTATGATTGGTATTGAAGATTTCAATATTTAGTTATATTAATTGTGAAGCCTAGCCCTCGATATGTTGTTAAGGTTCTCAATATTTTCTTTGTAAATGGTTAAATGAAAACGACAAATTATCCTCTAAGTTTAAATGGTCACCTTCAACTTGAAAATAATCTTAAGATGAAAAGTTGAGGCAAAACATTATTTTATTTGCTCTTGCCTTGAAACTGAAGTTCTGTTTCACTACTCTCTAACTACTCATTTTTTTGGTATTTTGTTTCTAGTTTTTGTCCACCACATGCATGAACTATAAATCTTGTTCTCCTTTGTTTTGGATAATCAATGTAGCCGGAGGATCTTATCAGTGTTTATTTGCCAATATTATTTTTATTATATTTTGTAATAACTTATGCCTAACTATAATCTCTGAAGCTTATATATTAACACAAGTAGTAATAAATAGTCAAATTTTGGAAACCCAATTTTAAAATTTTAGTTGAAGTTATTGTGTTCGACCAAAATGTTTTGCCTAAATTCTTGTGTCATTTTTAACTAATTATAGAGCAATGATATGGCATGCTTGGGTAAGGTCCGGCTAAGTTCAACCTTTAAGGCGTGGCTTGAATTTATTGATGCCCGGCAGAGTTACTATTCAGTAATTGATAAATTAATTTAGGGTTTTGGTGCAAAAACACCTATATACTTTTGTCAAAAGTGCATCTAGCATCATAAATTTTACTTGTGTGCAAAAATGTCCACAAACTTTTAAAAAATGAGCAAAAATGCCATATATGTTAAAGTTGACTAACACCGTTACTTTTTGTTAGGTGGGCCTCATATTATTATTTTTTAAATGATCATTTTACAAGAAGGGTTAAGGGGCAATTTTACTCAAAAAGTTTTCATTAAGGGGCAATTTTGCCTTGGACGTTTCTCGGTGGGCAATTTAGCCCTGGCTATTATCTCTAAGGGAAGTTTGAGATCCCTACTTTCTAATGTAAAAAAATCACTCAAAAATATTATCAATTGATTCTCAAAAATTCTTAAATTCTAAAATTATTCTAAAAAATAATATTGTTCAAGTTTACTTTCTTACCAGTCTAGCTCAGGATTAGCTTCGATTTGACTCTGATCTAAAAATTAATATCGTTCAAGTTTGAGACAGGTTCAATGGCCAGTCCAGAGGTTGACCATCATTATTCTTAAAACCTTACTGTTAAGCCGATGCAGCTGACAAAGTGTGATAGCTTAAAAGGTTGACCATCATTGTTCCATGTCATGGGAAATTTTCTCCACACAAACTATGCTTCTTTCACAAAATTCAAGGCACAGCGACCCCTCCTTACAATATCCCGCACTCATTTTGCCACCTGTTCTAGGGTTTCATTTCTGGGTTGCTTAGGGACAACATCAGCACCAGGGGGAATACCAGTACTAATAACACTATCAAAACTAAGGTCATTATCAGTGTCGGAGGATGTAGAACTAGCCATTGTAACTTGAAAGCAAAACTCATTCAATCAGCCATAGGAAATAGAGTAATGAGTTTTCTAGAAAAACATGATGCACGACTAAGGACAAAACCTATCTAGGTAAGACAAAGTGAAAAATACGGAGAATGCATAATATAAAGGGAGAATGTGTAATATAGAAGAGAAATCATAACTTAAAACAAGGAGAATAGAGCACATGAAGGAAAGCGACCTAGCTAAAGGTTCGAAATGAAAAAGTGAGTTAGGAAATCCAAATGACTCACTCAGGTTTTGGACCAAAGTTCAAAGAAAGTAATGGAGGATGCGGTTCACCTAAAAATGATTGTCAATGGCCAAAAAAGCCAACCGGAGTTGTGGAGTTCTGAGAATGATGTGTAACGTTCAACCAAACACAGTCATGTTAAGTGTAACAACTTGGGAAAGTGAAGAGGTGCGAGATAGCGGGTCTTTTAAAATGACTTGACGAAACTTACGGTTATAAGTTTAGAAGAGTTATGAAAGGTGGCCATTTTCTTATGGTTTTGAATTTACAACTGTAATGAACCTTTGAATGAAAGTTCACAGTTTTAACAATATAATCATTAGGTTTTGTAAATGATGGCGTTGATTTCATAATAACCGCTAGGTATTCAACATGATATTCTAAAACGTGACAGGTTTTACATAATAAACATTACTTATTTTACTTTGGTTTAATAATTTTTAAAGTTGGTTATTCAACCCCATAGTACAAAAATAATTAAAAATAAAAGAAAAAGAAAACGAGAGTGTGAATAAAATAACAAAAAATTAAAAAGCCAAAAGTTGGAATAGAAGTGGATGGGTAAGGGTTTCGCAGGTTATCCAGCAAATCGTTTCCTTTGAATGGAAAGGGTTATGTTATAGAGCTAAAGTTGTTGTTATAAATTGCTACTGTTAACATAAGTAATGGTTATTCACTAATAATTGTGAACATCCCTTGTAAATACCTAAATTAGCAGCGTTTGTTTACTAATAACAGTGAAGAGACAATTTTTTTTTTTAAAAAAAAACATTTTTAGGCTACATTGCCCTAACGATTAATTATTTTTAATATTCAAAAATAAAAACCCAGTAGTGGTTTTTGGTCATCACCGTTACTTTTGTCCTCCTCCTCCTGCCCCCCTCACTCGGCATATCATCAACATCTAAGTAAGGAGATGAAGTGTCTGACAAGAAGTGATCATATATAACCTAACTGTGATGAAGGATGAGGTCCAACTTCCTGTTCAGACTGTGGGTGTATCTAGCAAGATGCCTTGTGAAGTCGTCAAGGATGGCCAACATCTGTAGTAGAACCTCCATTTGAGTATGAGGAGGAGGAGGTGGTGGTGGTGTGCTGGAGGCGGTGGTGGAAGAGGAGGGGCTTGTAGAGGAGGAGGGTGAGGATGATGAGGAGGAGGGCGAATGGAAAGAGTTCTCTGGCATCTGATCATGATAAGGAAGAGAATGACGAGGTTATGAAAATGTGCTTTTAGAAAAGTACTAAGAACAAAAGGAATAGATTAGTGTAAATAGGCTTGAATATTTCCCTCTAAAGTATTTAACTTAGGAGAACTGGTACTTGGTGTCGCATCGAATGAGGTTTTGAAAAAGTTCTTTTTAGATTTGCTTTTTCAACATGACAGTTTTTTATTATGAAATATCGTTTTTGCCGTTCATACTTTACGGTAAATGGATATAACCGTTATGTTTGCGTTTTTGCTACTGTAAGATTGGAAAACTAATTATTTGTAAGTGTTACATGACGGTTGCTTCTAAAGAACTGTCACTTTTGTTATTAATTAAATGGCGGTTATTAACTACAACAGTTATTATTGTGTTTTCATGAATTATGCCTTGCAATATATGATGGTGCATATAATTAACCATTACTTTTAAGCATTATATATCCTTGCGTGACCTCCACCTTGATATACATAACGTTTATTAGTTGTAACTGTTATGTATTAAATGTTATAAATGCTCAAATCTGTAGTAGTGCAATAGAGGATCAATTTCTTATGAAACAGATTAATTAGATCTACAAAGATTGTGTGTTCTAGCACTCACATACTCAGATCTAAGTATTGCATGCCAATTTGCAACACTCTCAATGATAGTTGTATCTAGCATTCCACAAATAATTCAACAACGCGTATGGCCTTGTAAGTAGTCACTAGCTCGTTCAAGTAATGCCATTTTTTCAATATCCCAAAATAATTGATCTGATAATGCAATTTTTAATTATACTCTAAAATTTATAAAAACATTAATTTTCTATTCCATGAAAGCTTAAAAACAAATGACAAATTTGTGCAATAAATCTATGAATAGAAAATTAAAATATCCCAAAAGAAAATTACTTGCATATAATTTTTTAAAGGAATTAAATCTATTAATTTAGGAAAGTCAGGTAGCTCATCAAATATGAAACCATTTGCAATGGTTTTATTTTTATAATAGGAAATATGACAACCAAGATTCCAATGTCAACTTCTAGTCCTTATTGTCCTCTTGAATTTCTTTGCTCGGGCCACAATTAATTTTTTTTTGGGGTCTGAATAGACCACGATTAATAATAATCTCTCATATTCTTATATAAAGGTAATAGTTTTCATAAAAAAACTTTAGATTGGTGGTATAAATAAAAGATATAATACAAAAAAAAGAATTATTGAAATGCTTGCCACTACGGTTATTAAAAGAAAAATTCCACCTTTCCAAGTTAAGCCATCTTGATTTTTTTTAAATCGCAAATTTTTAGAATATATTTCTTGTCAAAATTAATTTCATGGAATTCTACCACCACAATATGCCATGGATTAAAATTGCCGTGAATTAATCTTAATCAATATAGGTCAAAGTGAAAAAATTGTGCAGGGTATCACATTTAACATCAAAACTCCTTAATGCTTGAGAGGAAGTGAGAGGAGCTGTCTTTTGGAACTCGTGCCAAGAGCGTGATGAAAGCCTCCAAAAATGGTCGTCCAATGTCTGTTGAAGGGTCTGAATCTTTTGCTAAAAAAACAAAAAATGCAGAGAGCATCAGGAATGCATCTCCAACCATAATAGGGCAGACATCTCCAACCAATATAGGGCATGCAATTTCATACAAGGATTCACTTATCGGATTTAAAGGAATAGAGTATAATGGTGTTGCTCATGGGATCTCTAGTTCTGAGGAAGATGCTCTGCTATCTGATCTCCTGAATCAATCCTGGGAGCTTCCTGAACCTTCTGATGAACTGAAGCAGCTGATAGATATCTACCCAACTATGCAAATGTTGCAAGAGGAACTTAATCATTGGGCAAGACCCTGGAACGCCTCCCTTATCATCACTATCCTGGGTGCTAGAATCAATTTCTACAGGTTAAAGGATCATCTGTGTAGAATATGGCAGACCAGTGGTTTCGATTTAATTGATCTTCCCAACAATTACTTTGTTGTTAAATTTAAGGATCATGAAAAGTGGGAACAGCACTATAAAAAAATCCTACTCGGAGGTCCATGGACGATTGCCCAGCATACAATATTAGTGCAGAGATGGTCTCCTTTCTTTGATCCATTTCACAATCCTCTTGGAAGAGTAGCTACTTGGATCCGAATTCCCCACGTTCCATTACTCTGCTACAATAGGGAATGTATGTGGAGACTAGGAGATATGATTGGAAAAACCCTTAGGGTCGATATGAACACTATCGAGAACCCAGATGATATTGAAGCAAAAATCCATAGGGGACACTATGTTGGAATCTGCGTAGAAATGGACTTGCAGAAAAAACTAATTCCTAGAATTATCTCTGGTTCAACTCTTTTTAACATAGAGTATGAGGGGTTGAGGCTTATCTGTTTTACCTGTGGTAAATATGGCCACCAAAAGGAGCAGTGCCCGCTGGCCATGAAATCTGTTGGAATGCCTCCTGCTGGAAACACGTTGATTGTCAATGGTTTGTCTTTGGTGGGGAATCTGAACCCGAATTAAGCTTCTTCATCCTCTCCGAAGGTGTCACCGGAAAAATCTCTTCCGGCCAAGGATCAACAATTTGGCCCATGGATGCTCATGAGCAAACCTGCCAAAGTGCGTTTTCTGAGATGAACTGAGGGTAGGGGCAAGTGGGTGAATGGAACCATTCCGGTTCTACAGAGGGTATGGGTGAAGGCAAAGTTTCTCGGTCCAGATTCGCCGCTCTAACAGGTACGAATCCTGCCGAAGATGTGAATCCCAAGTTTAATTTGAACTTGGTAAAGAACGATGGGAAAACAGAACCAGGTGATGCAGTGAAGCTAGTCGCTGATGGAATGCAAGGACGAGGGAAAGGATTTGGACTTGGTCAAACTACTCTAAAGAGAGGCTTCCACATGGGGAAAGGGAAATGGGCTGAAGTGAACAAACAGAATGAAGCCTCTAAGACCAATTCAAATGGGGTAAACGTAAAGGGCATTGACTCAGCCATAGGCCCAATAGATGTATCGACTTTACCTCCATTAAAGTCCAAGAAGGGAGTTAAACAAATGGCTCATAACTTGGTTAGAGGTAGCATGCAAAACCGTAGGCCTCAACACCAAAATGAGCCTATTTGTGGGCCTCAAGATATAACCCATGCAACAACTCCAAACAAGATCAATGATCCCTATGGAATTGAATTTGAACATAGCACGTTGGTATTTCCAAGTGGGGCCGAGAAGAAGGTGACGAATCAGACTCCAGATTCTATGAGCATGGCGTTGATTCCTCTGAATCATACCAGTTCCAATCAAGACTTCCATAAGCTTGGGTTAGAGATGCGTTCCGTCTCCCAGCTAGAAGTTGTTGTCCTCATGGGAGAAAAACCACTAGACAAGTAAGTTTTTTGTGCCCCTCCTCGTCCCCTTTGTGGTTTTATGATTATCTCATCTTGGAATTGTCATGGGGCGGGTGGTAGTTCTTTTCCTAGAGTGTTGAAGGATGTGGTTAATAAATATGGAATTAATCTAATGTGTTTAGTAGAACCCAGGTTCAGTGGGAATAGTGCAGATAAAGTTGTGAGGAAACTAGGGTTTAAGGACTGGCTGAGAATTGAAGCTAATAGTTATGCAAGGGGTATATGGGTGCTATGGAACAACTGGGAGTTCCATCTCGAATATATTGCTTCTAACACCCAATTGCTTCACTGCAAAATTTTTGACAAAAATAATTTGGACCCTATGTTTGTAACTTTTGTTTATGGAGATACTAGTGTTTTGAAGAGAAGGGAACTATGGTTGTCTCTTTATACCATTTATCAAACGGTGAATATCCCCTGGTTAGTCTTAGGAGATTTCAATACCTTCCTTAATCCCGGTGACAAGGATGGTGGAGCTGCCCCTAGCCATAGCTCTATGATTGAGTTTCAGAGTTGCATTAATCGATGTAACCTTATCGAAGTGCCTTTTGAAGGTGACCGATTCACTCAGGAGAAAACTGGGGTTAAAGAGAGACTAGATTGGGTTTTCTGTAATTTTGACTGGGAAATTCACAACCATCAATCTAAATCCTTTCATCACCTCAGGTTTAAGTCTGATCATCGTGTAGTTGTTGTTGCTGATCATCGTACCAATGCTTGTAGTAATAGGGTTAGGAAGTTCCTTTATCAAGCAGCATGGTGTATTGCAGAAGGGTTCAGCGATGTGGTTAAAGCAGTTTGGCAAGGGAAGAATTGGCTCCAAGGCCAATCTCAGTTTACAAAAGATGCTTCAAAGTGGAACGATAGAGTGGTTGGAAATGTTGCAAAAAAGAAGAGAGAAATCATCCGTAGATTGGAAGGTATAGACCGAGCCAGGATTAGAGAGGGTTCCCAAAATGGTCTCTACAAGATTGAAAAAAATCTTTGGGACTAAGTGGCGGTGACAGAAATACGAAATATTTTCATGCCAATGTTATAACAAGGAGGAAACAGGGTAAAATTATGGCTCTGCAAGATGACAATGGAAACTGGGTCTCGGATGGGAATCTTTTAAGAGATATGGCTCTTGAATATTTCCAAAAGCTTTATTCGGCTGAGAATGTCTCTTCTCCCTTCTCTCCTTGGATGGCTCGATTCCTAGCTTTAGACGCTCAACAACTAGATCTCCTCCAGAGGCAGGTATCATCGGTTGAGATCAAGAATGCGGCTTTTGAGATGGGAGCCTTCAAAGCTCCGGGACCAGATGGCTTGCATCCCCACTTCTTCCAAACTCAGTGGGATTTGGTTGGGCAGAAGATTTGTGACCTGGTAATTAGCATTTTTGGCAATCCAGATAAAGTGCAAGCAATAAACCAGACAAACATCATTCTTATTCCAAAGGTTGATCATCCTGCATCCTTAAAAGATCTTAGGCCCATCTCTTTATGCAACGTAAGCTACAAAATTGTCGGCAAAGTTATTGCTAATCGTCTCAAAGGTGTCATGAGGCATCTTGTAGTAGAAAACCAATGTAGCTTTATCTTCGGGAGGAAAGGGGTGGACAATATCATCATAGCTCAGGAGGCGATCCACACCATGAGGAACAAGAGAGGCAAAAAGGGCTATATAGCTATGAAAGTAGACATGGAGAAGGCTTTTGACAGGCTTGACTGGCGTTTCTTGGAATTCACTCTTCATAGCCTAGGATTATGTGCAGGTTTTGTTAAGTTGATTATGAGTTGTGTTTCTTCCTCTTCCATGAGCATTATTTGGAATGGAATGCCTTCTAATTCTTTCAACCCTTCAAGAGGAGTAAGGCAGGGTGATCCTCTGAGTCCATATCTGTTTGTTCTTTGTATGGAGTTACTCGGTCAGCTAATTCATCAAGAGGTTGAAATGGGAAACTGGCATCCCCTTCAAATGAGCACTTCAAGTCCCCGTATTTCCCATCTTTTCTTCGCTGATGACCTCCTTCTCTTTAGTGAAGCTTCTAATGAGCAGATGAAGGAGATAAGAAATGTTATAGATCTATTCTGTCGGGTTTCTAGCCACAGGATTAATCTTAATAAATCTAAAATGTTTGTGTCCAGGAATGTCCATTTTAACAGAGCATATGAGTTGAGCCAGATTGTGGGGGTTAGGCTGACGGCCAACCTTGGAAAATATTTGGGTGTTCCCCTCCTTCACAAACATATGGTTAAGATGACCTTTACTCCACTTTTCCAAAAGGTGAGGTCGAAGTTGTCTAACTGGAAGGGTAAATATCTAAGCATGGCAGGCCGGACGATCCTCATCAAGTCTGTTCTGTTTACCATTCCTCAATATCAGATGCAATCAACTTTGGTTCCGAAAGGAGTCCTATCAACAAATGAAAAATTAAGCAGAGACTTCTTTTGGAATCAGCATGATGATACTAAGAAAATACACCTGATTGCATGGGACGTTCTCAAAAGGAGGAAGCATGAACGAGGTCTGGGAATTAAAGACCTTCGCTGCAAAAACAAAGCTTTGCTCATGAAATTGTGTTGGAATTAGGGGTGGAAACAGGCCAGGCCAGGCCAGGCTTTTGCCTTAACAGGTCTGGCCTGTTAAGGCACAAAATGGCCTGAGCCTGGCCTGTGGCCTGTTAGAGGCCAATTTTTCGGCCTGGGCCTAGCCTGTACATAGGCCTGGCCTGGCCTGAAGCCTGTTAAGGAGGCCTGCATTTTATATGAAACAAAGGCAAAAAGTAAAATGCAATAATACCAAATTCATCATTCTAATGCTCACCATTCAACAAAAGATGACTAAATATCTTGAGTGATGATGAAGAGTGAACTAAAGATAAATTGCATATCAAATGTTCAAAGGTTCAAGACAGGGAGGTGGGAATAACACAACAATTGAAATCAAAACTTTAAAAAAAAATTCCAAGGTATCCATAAACAGAACATTAAACACCTCCTTTTTCCATCTTCCTCTCTAAACTTCCTCCTCAGCAACATCTTGATCTCCCTCAGGATTTATAACTTCAACCCCTTCATATCCTAACAGCATAGAATCAAATGACAAACATTTACATAAGCAGATCAGAATATGGATGAGAACTTCATGGAATGATGTCAATGAACCAAAATATTACCATAAGCCTTCCATTGCCGTTCTTGTGAAAGACAGCAATTCACAATTTCTATTTAGCTAAAGAATGGCTATTGCTTTTCCGGTTCAAACGTTTTATTAGTCATTCCCATAGTGAACACAATGTTGTAGGGTAATTGCGGGAAGGATTTGACATAGGATGTCACAACCCATTTACATATGGGTGATTCAATCTACTATATTATCAAAACAAAGGAAGAAAAACACCAAGCAATACGAATTGTGAAGCAAAAAACATTGAGGACCAACAAACTGTGTGTGTATTTATGTTCGACAAATTAGATTTGAGAATCAGGAACTATGATTTAGGAAAAACAAACCTGGTGGTGGAGCATCATGATGCATAAAGAAATCTTCATTTGCAGTCATTTCAATCATTTTAAAACCACCTAACTCAGACGGAGATATTTCTAAAATGCACAAATTAGGTAACCAAAAAATGATGCTTCAGCAAAATGAGGCATACATTACAAACAAGCTTCAACTTGACTACGTTGGAAAACATTGCATAGAGTCATCTTTGTCGTTCATTAATTGAATTCAATCACCAACATCATGATCAAGAATAGATTAGGGTTTTCATGGGAGTGGAAACATTACTGGTATGTGAAACCAATAAAAGCATATGATGATTATTAAACAATATCATTTCAGCACAATTAGCAAAGGAACTAATAGTTGATAACAAAAGAATGGGCACAACACAGCCTAAAAAGCAGACACTTTTTCCTATGGCACAATAGAGGGCATGAATGTTGAAATCAATTTATCATACTCCAACATTAACACATAACCAGGGCCATATTTATATTCAATCCAACAATAGTTTTTTCGGTATGTAAATAACAGAATTCTCTATCAAACAAAATAAATCTAGTTTTTCATTGGAAAATTCTGTGCGTAACACCCTTTAGTGTACAAAACATCCTTAGATTACCAAACATGCTACTTTGATATTTCCAGACTATCAAAATGAATCCTTTAAACATGAGACCAAACATACCGTATTCATTGCTGAAACTGGGAGCCATCCTCTATACTGCTGCTGTGCAAGATCCAGTAGAGGGATGACTGCAGATTGCTTATAGTTGGAACTTTCAACAGGCGATATCAATGGAACTCCAGCCAAGGAAATCATCCTAATTTTTTATTTCAGAAAAGAAGAGATGAAGTACCCATTCATAGATCGGTGCACGACGGTGGACTGAGAGTGAGAGATGACCGATCTTTGACGGACAGACTAGGAGACGACGGTGAGAGGAGGGTTGTGACTTACGGGAATGACCGATCTTCGATGGCCGCAGACTGATAGACGACGGTGAGAGGAGGGTTACGGGAAGGACTGATTATCAACTGAGAGTGAGAGAGGAAGCCTACCGGAAGTACCGACGGTCGACTGAGAGAGAAGATGCGTTTGTGAGGAGAGGAGATGACGGATCTTGTATGAAACTTCAGAAATCAGAACTTCAAATCTAAACGAATGAACGAATGAGTGAATGTGTTAGGGTTAGGGAATTAGGGGAGAGGTGAGTGACAAACGTATAATTACGTTTAGAATTTTTTTTTTATAAAAAAAAATCTTAACAGGCTCAGGCCGGCCTGACAGGCCTAACAGGCCTGTCAGTAAGCCTTGGCCTGGCCTGTTATGATAAATAGGCTTTTCAAGTGGCCTTGGCCTGGCCTTTTAGCTTGACCAGGCCTTTAACAGGTCAGGCCGCAGGCCCCTGTCAGGCGGCCTGGCCTGTTTCCACCCCTAGTTGGAATCTTATCACAAAGCCGGAAGCTCTGTGGGTGAAATGTTTACATGCTAAATACTCTTGTGGCTTATCTTTGGCTCCTCATGTGCAAAGGTGGCGCAACCAATCGGCTGTGTGGAATGGAATTGTAGTAGTTTGGGGTGATTTCCAAGGGGGGCTTGGCAAGAAGCTCAAAAGTGGAAGGAGCATGCAGGCTTGGAAGAATTGATGGGCCCCAGTTGACAAGCCACTAAAATTTTTCATTGAAAGGAATATGCACCTTGTTGATATGGATGCTCCTGTTTGCTCCTTTACTTCCCAATCTGGTCATTGGGATAGGGCCAAATGGGAGACCTTTCTACCCAATTGGGTGGTTGATAAAATCATGATGCTCTCCCCTCCAATGGGCATTGTGGATGACGTTGTTTGTTGGCGAAATGCTCCCGATGGTAACTTCAGCGTGAAATCTGCCTACAAAGGTATCTACCACCAGCAGACCCTCAATAATCAATCTCACTAGAGACATTTTTAGCAATGGGGAATTCCTGAAAGAGTCAAACACTTTATGTGGCAAGTTTTCCATGAGAAGCTCCCAACAAATGAGACTAAAGTGAGACATAACCCGAGTGCCCCAAACACTTGCCCTTTTCAATGTGAGAGCGAAGAGAGCATCCTTCATGTATTGAGAGATTGCGAGCAGGCCCAGAGAGTATGGGTTTCTTTAACTAACCATCTATACTTTACTATGTTTTCTTCTGGTAGTTTGCAGGATTGGCTTAAATGGAACTCACAGCATTCCCCAGGAAACAAGAAGATGGCTAGATGGTCATGGCAAAGAGTTTTCAGTACCACATGTTGGCTCCTTTGGAAGAACCGGTGTTGTTAGGCTTTTGAAGGTAAAGCTGATAAACTAGAAGAGTTAGTTCACAAATGCATCTACCATCTATTGGTAAGTGTGGAGAGCGGGCGCTTTCATCACCAGATATTTCAAGTTCCTGAGCGAGGTCTTCTATACTAGCAACCCCCAAAGGAGGGCTTTCTCCGTATTGACGTTGACAGTTCGACTGCTTATGATGGTCAATCAGCCTGTGGAGGTGTCATCCACGATAACCAAGGCAACTGGATACGTGGATTTTAACAAAAGTTAGGACATTCTTTCCCAACTACTGTGAAAATCCATGCAATCCAACATGGACTTCAGTTATGTAAGCAGATGGGTCTTAAGAAAGTCAGATTGTTCACAGATTCTCTTCAAGCCATCCACTTACTATGGACACAGTGTGGGATTGATCACCCTTTATACAATATTATCTTAGATACCAGGTCCCTTATCTATGGAGACTGGGATTTGATGATTTCCTACACACATAGGGAGAATACTCGCTGTACTGATTATCTTGCACGAATGGCTCATATGAATACCCAGGTTTACGTCGAATTAAGGACATCCCCTTTGGAATGTATCCATCTTTTTGCGTTGGAGTGTGGTTGTTGCCACACGAACAATTGGTGGGACATAGCCCGCTGATTATTTAATCTTTCAAGCTTTGCTTGCCTTTGTATCTCAAAAAAAAATATAGGTCAAAGTGGTTGTGAATCATATGTTTAGACACCAAAAGAGGAAAAAAATGAAAATCAAGATCAATAATTTAATAAAAATATATTTTTATAAAAAAAATTATTTTTTTTTCTATTTTGTTATTTCGAAATATGGTTAACGCCTTATATGACCTCGGTTGATTAACATTAGTTGAAGAGAATTTTACTACATGACATGTTGTGATCGCAGAATTCTATAAATTTAATTCTAACAAGAAATTTATTGCAAAAATTTGACATTTGAAAAAAATTAAGATGGTTTGACTCTAAAAATTATATTATTTCTTCTAATAGGTGTTTAGGTAAGCATCTCAATAATATTTCCTTTCATTTATACCAATAATATACGAAGTTCTTAATATAAGAAGCAATATTAAGACTTCAGATATGACTAAAAGAGATTATCTTTGGTCCTCTCATGAACAGAGAAATCGAAAAACTCAACAAGGTCAAGAAATAAATACTTTCAGTCTTGACTGCTTGATAGGTTATTTTCTAATCATACAATGCCATTGAAATGGTGTTTTTTTAATTAGACAGTATCCTATTAGATAGTTAAGACTAAAAATTTTTATTACTTAGGCTCGGTGGCTTTTTCAATTTCCCTGATCAAGGGATAATGACCATTGAAAATGTTCTGGCAAAAAAACACCATTGAAAACGATTTAATACAACGTATTGATGATCTATTGATTGAGCTAATAGATTTAATTATTTTCATGATGGATAAGAAATATAGGAAATTAATTTTCTTTTTGTGTGATTCAAGTTCCTGTTTATAAAATTATTAAATGATTTTTTCATTATATATGCGGTTTATGGAATAAAATACTATATCTTTATAATTCTTAACGTATCAATAAATCAATAAAATTGGTAATATCATAACTTTATTTTGGGATATAAAAAATGAAATTCTTTGAATGAACCAGTAACTACTTAAGAGATCATGCAGATTATTGTCGAACATCTTTAGACAATGAAGTTACTACCATTATTAAGGATGTTGCAAATTGGCACGGAATTGTACATTTGGGTACTTGGAAAGTTATTTTAGGCGACTATTTTTATACTGTTTCTGATCTCATCTGTTTGATAAGAAATTTATCCATCCATTATGGGATTTGACGGTTAAGGTATGAATTATAAGGTGATACATATAATTTACAAACTGAATGCTATAACTTTACGTGACATCAAGTGTAGTTTTAACTTAACCATTTATCATTTAATCATTTAAATGCACATATACTTGTATTTGGTGCAAAACTTATTAATATAAGTGCTATCAAAATATTTTAGATTTTGTCGAGTTATTATTGTATTAAATTAAATGTCTTGGTCGATAGAATATAGAACAAATAAGAAAGAGTTGAAAGTTAACTATAGTTAGTTGCTTGGTTATTGTTTGGAGTTTGATCTATGGCTTTCATTCTTGTTGTCATGAACAATTGTACGATGTAGAAATGCTTCGCTGAATTTCCAATGAGTCAATGTCGTATTCTTTGCGTTGGTATATGATTCAAGCTCATTCTAGTAATAGGTTAACATGTTCATAAGATCAACATGCTTTTTGTACGACTCATCTTCCTAAAGTTTGGTGGATAATGTATTATACTCCAAAGGCTTGGTATAAATTAGATGTCATTTTTAAATTTCTCTCGCCGTATCCAACATACCAACAACTGACTAGCATAGGGATATTGATACATGGGGGGATATTAAGTGTCTCAGAAATAAACCTTTGTCTATGGGGAATATTAATTTTCAATAACCGGATTGAAAAACATTATTTTTTTAATAATGATGAAAATCATGAGGGTGTTAGGAATGGCCGCTAGGTTAAAATGTTTGCGACCCAAATCATATACAGAACATAGACAATGACGGGCCGACTGAAGTTTTGAATTAAAATGTTAAAGTAAGGGTCCAACTTAAAAGGGAAAAGCCTAAAGAAGCCCACAATAAGTAACTTCTCTATCTCCCTTAAACCTTCAATATTTGGACTTTGTATTTCAAAGATTCTGTCCGTTGGTCTTTTATTCGTTTTAGCCCTGCAATGACTTACTCAAGATAGTGAGATCTTGAGTGAGCATTAATTGCAAAGTGTGGCCAGGGGGGGGGGGCGATTGTTCTCTAAAGAAGAACTTGCTTGTACAAAGACACCAAAAGCCCTGTGAATCTTGGAAGATAGTGAAAACCTCAAAAAGGCTTCTGAGGACTGGACATAGGTCAAGTGATTTGGACCAAACCAGTATAAATCCCTTGTGTCAACCTTCAATGATATCTCTATGACTGTACTTTCTTCTTTAAATTTGTGTTAGGCTCGTACTAACATTTGATATCAGATCACTGTGGTGATGTGATGGTGATAACTATTAATTTAAAAATTAATATAATTAATTTTAAACAGTGTTAAACTTAACAGGCTGAAAGGAAATTGATAACTAAGTGCGTTAAACGGTGTTAGATTAAGTAGTTTCTACCACATTTCTAATAATATAATAGATAGATAAATAGGTAGATGGGTGTTTTGCCATGACAATAGGATATTATACAATGGATTGTTCGCCTTCTATATGGGTGTTTGTGTGAAGACCAGTAATAGTTACTTGTATTTTGAGCTAAAACTGTTAGTAACATTCTTGAAAAACTTCATATTTTTAGTATAAATAATTTGTAAAAAGTAAGAAAAACATTACTATCTCTAGTATTTAATATAAGACCCAAATAACTAATTTTGGGTGATTAAGAAAGCTAAATAAATTAATTTAAAGTATTTATATTTATCATTTTTTTTACAAACTAATTTCTCCAAAGTATTTATATTTATCAATTTTATCCAAAGTATTTATATATTAACTAATTTGGTAACAATGCACTTCTTTTTTTTTTTCTGGCATTAAATTTTAATTATTTGAATGACAAAAGATTGATAAATTAATACTTATAAATTACCTTAGTCAGTTAGTTGGAATCTAATTATTTTTCTTTCATATTTTTAATAAATTTATAAGTTATTGGAAATATATTACAATGTGAATGAAAGATAACAAAATTTTGATTCTTATAAATATTATAATTATGTGGGTGTCCATAACATCCACAAAATGAGCCTTTTAATCTTCCATATTATATTGAATGACACAATGCCATATAACCCCAAAATTAAAGGTCTATACTATTTATTGCTATAACCTTCAACGATTTCATGAAGTACCATAATGTAGATTGATTCTCCTAATTAATTATGGTATTGTAACTCTTAGAAGGGTTGAAAATCTATAAAGAGAGGCTTGGCATACAAAATTACGTGTAAATAAAATATAAATAAATATGTTTAAACGAATGAGAATGCTCTTCAACTCCTCATTTTTACATTTATCTCTTACTTCTATTATGTTGTTCATATTTTCCTTCCACATTTTATAACAAAACTTATAATATAAAATAGAAATAAATATGTTTAAACGAATATGATTATCTTTCTATTTGTTAATAACACCCGTAAATATGATTTTGATGAACAATATGTAGACAATTTATTTTATCAGAAACAACATGTTTAAGAAATCAGCAAGCAAAAAAAAGGATAAACAAATTTACTTGTTATTGAATCAAAATTAATTTAACAAATCACATTTTTTATAAGTCCAATTTAAACCCTAACTCAGGTCCAAAAAAATTCAAACCCTAACCATTTGCGTCTTTAGAAAGGGGTATTCATGTCATCCCAATCAACTAAAATATTCATTTCTCTGCAGAAACAGCTCGCACCAGATGGGACTACTATGGAATTAATATATGTGAATTCCATTTTCATATATAGAGGGCTCAGTGTGCAGTAATTAAAGCAAGGCAAAGAGATTAACAAACATGAGAAAGGGAATATGATGATATGGAAGAAGTAATTAAAATCCTGCAAGGAGTAGGTAGAGATTAGGAATGATGAAGGGCTAAGGTAGATTCTAGGATTTTAACATAACGCAACGTAGCGTGAAGAAAGCCAAACTCTTTTAATGCAGAAGCGAGATATATATATATATAGTCTTCCACATGCAAAAGTTAAAAGTTTTTTATTTTATGAAAAGGGTCGTGACCTCCTGCACCACGTTTGAAGATGCTTTTGTCTTTTACTACGTTTAAATGATTCAGAATTCAGATTCTTTAGATACAGTGTTGTCCTGCTTTTTTAGTTTGTGACTTTATTTAATTATTTATTTGTCTAATTATATATATCAAATGAGGCATGATTGGTATGAAGCATATGTGCCTGAGAGATAACTTTCTTATATTTTTTGTGGTTCCATTTTTTGAAGCGATCTGACATTTTAAGAGGTTCTATGAGTTAAAAATTTACAAAAATATTTTGAATTAAAATATAAAATCTTAGCATATTTATCAAATTAAGTATAGTTAAGATCCCACCACCGATGTGAGGAGCTTTTTTTTTCTTAAGCATAAGTATCTTTTTATTAAAGGTAATCCTATTCGAGGCACTATCGGGAACTATTGTGAGGACCTTGTTGAAGCATGGGCAATAAGTGCTCTTAATCTGGACTCAGGAGACATCCTTTGACCTTGTAAGTTATTGGGACCCAACTCACCTAAACTTTTTCTATGAGAAAAACCTAACTATCACACACTTTTGCTAAATATACACAATATCATTATTTTTATAAAAATAAATAATATCTAAACAAAATTAGCTCATAAATTATTTGTTAAGAAAAAAAATGTGATCTTGGCAAGAAAAAATATTTGGTTATTTGTGATTTTTTTTTTTTAATTTTTACTGTGAAAAAATCTTGTTGAAGATTTCTTAGCAGTTCACCTGTTTTAAAAAATTACCAAACGGAAATTTGGATAAAACAAATTTACTTCTTACGAAATCACATTTTCCTATGTCCAATTCAAACACCAACCTTCTAAGCCTTTTAGAGAGGAGTATGCCGGCATGTCTAATTTCTTAATAGCATTCTGGCTTGATACAGAGATTTTTGGGCTTGTGTATAAAACGTCTTGGAGAAATGGTTAACTAAAATATTAATTTCCTTCCATGAAATAGAAAATTCAGCAGAGTTCGCTGCTCCACTGAAGAAGAAGGCTTCTCTATGTTTCAGAATTCAGAAAGAAGGAGAAAGGAAACAAGGCAATTGATATCTGTAACGACTTTAATTAAATTGAAAGATGATGGTGCAGTGTAAATAAGGACACAAGTGGACTTTTGCAGATTCTCTTCATTGCTTTTGGAGCTTGGGTCAATTTCTATTTCCCTTTCTGTGACATATTTTTTCAATGCTCTTGAATTTCTATGTAACTGAAAGAAGCTGTGACTGCTGGGCAATAATTTCTCTCTGCGTCCATAATAATTAAAGCGAATCCAATGCCTATGCAAATGAAAGGTTGGATGAAGATTATAAATATTACGATTTAGATTTAGATTTTCAAAACAATCCCTTCTTCTTCTCCGTTTCTCTTCTTCTTTAACATCTCTTCTCCGATCTTCTCAGTCTCAGTCGTTTATGGAGTTGCAGCTTCCTCCATATATCTAAAAGGTCTATCCTTTTGCAGAAGCAAGCACATGGCTCTTCTTAATTTTGAAAAAAACAAATCAATATTCTATATATTTTGAATTCAAAAAGGGCTTCTTTCCTTTTCTTCTCTCATTCACTCCCATCCTTTACCCCCTTCAAGAATATTGGATCAAGATATAATGGTCCCTTTTTAATATTTTATAAAAATATTATTACAATAGAGAGTAGGATGAGAAGGAAATGGAGTGAAGGATGTGAATGAAATATTAAATGTGAACCATTAGATCTTGATCTAATGATCATGAAGGGGATAAAGGATGGGAGCAGACAAAAAAAGAAAAGGAGAATAGCCAAGTCGATATCTATGTGCCTAAAGCTTTTGAAAAGATGATTCAAGACATTAATTCTTCAAATGTGCAGAATAGTAAGGCCATTTATATTTTTACCACACACTCAGTCACATGGAAAGCCTTTCTATCACTGTACATAGGTGAAAGTGAAGCATAGTGACGCAAAAATCATCTTATAAGGCTTAGGCAAGTCATGATTCATTTATACTTGAAAAAACTTTTTATAGAGCCATACAGCTAAAAAAGAATTGCCCCCGTTGAATGAGTTATATCCACTCAAGGACCTAATTGTTTAGGTATTTTTCGGCAATAAATTTTGTAATAATGGAAGCTAAGCATCAATTTCACACACACACACACACAGATATATATATACATATATATTAGACATGCTTTCATGAGAATCTCTATCTGAATACCCTAGACACATATAAATTATAAGATGTATTTTCAGCTCCATAATGTTAATATTGTTTGTCTAATTAACGGAAAATTTTGACTCAAAAAATTTACATGGTGATTCTACAGTTAAATATCAAAAAATCATACTTAATATAATATTTTTATATTTTCAAAGATGGTTTGTTGATGTCGAGGGTTTAGATCTGATAGGTTTTACTTTAAATATTAAGGCACTCTTCAGTTTCAACATTATTATGTGTTATGTATATGTGTATATATCAAAATCCTTTTACTTTTTTTTTTTAATGAATGGCATATTTTTTAACCCTTCAGAGCTTTTACTGAACTTTATTGCTGTGTTCCTATTTGCATGTAAAAAACAATGCATTAGCATATTTTTGTTTGTCTAAGCTTAATAATTAAGTTTTGTAGCTCTGATATAACGTGTGCTAGTATCAGCTTCTTCTTCTGATGCAATATATATCACTTAAACCCAATAATTAAATGGTGTCTTTTTATTGACTTTAGTTTGTTACTTTGTTGGGTTGAGTTCTGATCCATAAAGGAAAGAAGATGGCTGAGAAGAATCCCCAAGTTTTTAAGGATGTCTCGATAGACGGGGTGCATGTTGGAAAGATGATTTTTGAGGTACCTTGTTCTTCTCAATATTTTTAATTACAATAATTATTTTGATATATTTTTGTGGATTTTGCAACTATGAACTTAAAGAGAGTCTAAAATGCAACTCAATGAATTCTTTTGTCTTGCCAGCTATTCAAATGTCTAACTCTTAGAAGTATTTAATTAGCATTGTGTTTGAAGAAGTGTATTATTTACTAATCTGATTGTGTGGAATATTTGTGCCGGTTTCATGTAGTTTTTGGAAAGCTTCTCGGTGGATTTGACAGGTTGGATCAAAGTTCCAGTCACCAAAATGTATATTGATATATTTAACCAAAATGTTACTTTTCAAATTAGTATTTCTTTATATTACATACTCAAAATTTATTAAAATTAGAGATTTTATTTCTTAACTTCAAAATTATTTTTTCCCAAATTCAAAATTAAATTTTGGATTTTATTACGTAATAATTAATTGGCCTCTGTCTGGGTTGAAGGCTACGTTTTGAATCATGAACTTTTATATATATATATATATATATAATATGGATGCCAATCATTTTAGGAAAACTTAATCTTTTTCTATAACATAAAGCTTAGGTGAGTTGGAGGAAAAGTTAATCTCGTAGTCCTAATTGTTTTGACATAGCTATAATTTAGTCATTAAATTTTGACTTGATGTAACTCAATGACTCGATTATAACTTATAATAATTTAATCGATAAAATTTAACTTGATTGCAACTCAGTTCTTATAGTTTAAAATGTGTATTAAAAAAGCATCAACTGTTAGGGTCTGTTTGGTGTGCAGGATTTGGAGGGAAATGGAGGCGAGAAAAAATTTTTATGAGTTGAATGTTAAAAGATTGAAGAAGTGGAGTAATAAAATTTTAATAAATAGAGTATATAAGATAAAAGAGTAAGAAAAATTAATTAAAAATATTTAACCCCATTTTTCTAATTTTTTTTTAAATTCAACTAAAAAAAACTTTCCCTCAACCCACTTTCCCTCCCCTCCCCTCATACCAAACAAGCCCTTAAAGAACAAAGCAGATTAAAGGAGCGACCTTTATTTTTAGCTTTGCTGCACTTTTCAAACCCAAGAAGGAAAGGTTTGACACAGGAAAACTAAATAAGCAACAACGAATCAATGGGGATCTGACATAACCATACGAACTTAAGCGTCGTTTTCTTTTTCTTAGCAAATTAAAATTAAAAGTAACTAAATGTGTAACGTTTTTGCTTTCTTTTTTTTTAAAATTCCCCTAACAATTATATGAATTGGTAAATGTAATTTTTTATTATTTGATTTAACATTATTTTTCAACTTAATTATTTTTTTGACTTGATGAAAAATGGCTATATAGAATCAAATTCAATTAGTTATAATAATTTAATTATTTCTTCATGCCAAAAAGGCAAATAAAATCAATATTGTTCTTCGGCGAAGGAAAAACTAATAATAATCTTGTTCGTTTTTACTTTGGTCAATCCCCGTATTATTTTTACTAGCTGTAGTCCAGATGAAACCTATATTCTTTCTTCAAATTTTGGTGTTACTTTCTCTTTTTATTTTATTTCTTTCCAATTCTCTTTTTAGATTTTTAAGGCAATGAAAAACCATACTTTTATTTTCCCTATATTTGAACATTACAAGTCCGCACGAAATATTTTCATTATCAACTGGATGTGTTCAAAATACTTTCACAAATTGAATTAAATAAGATTTATTTTTTGAAATTTAAATATTTTACATAATCATTATTCTGAATTATTATTAGCCAATTTTCTTAATATTGTCAAATTAGTTATCTAGGTGTTGTATTAACTTAAAGAAACATTATATCAAATAAACATCTTCAACTTCATCGTAGGGAGAAATTAATTATCATGCTTGGACTATGTTTCGTGCAGACTGGCTAGCCTCATGGCTTTCGATATGTCTGCTACTACAGCGTCACTGTACAACTGCATGAAAAGAAAACATTTATTGAAACTATATTCCATTCTCATGTTATTCTTCTGAAGCCAAAATTTAAAAATTAAAAATGCTGTATCTAGCTGCTTCTATAGACATCCTCCATTGTTCACTTGGTTTCTGGCCTTCTTGAAGAACGCGTTCCTTCCTTTTCTTTACCTCAATACAGTGAGATATGAGAAAATTAAAACCTTCAGTGATTTTTAGGACTTATCCTTCAGCAGGTAATCCCATTCCCTCTTTATGATGATGAGATTAGAAATATATCTAATACTCTTACATCTCCATCTTACAAACTTGATGCTGATTAACCTTTTTTTTACAGCTCACTCCATGATTTAGTCTAGCATGTGTCTGTGTAATTTCTGTCACTAAAGCACATCGGATCCGACCGCATGAAGTCATAAACTTCTATTAGTAACTTTGGAAACTGAGTGACAATATGTTCCACTAATTCTTTGGTGTCATAGCCAGTCTGAAAAATAGCAAAATATAAAGATATTAGATATAGATGTATCTGTGTAATTAATTTTAAATAACCTATAATTCATATCCGTACATCTTCCGTCTAAGATTCATAGTCAGAGATACAATTCCTCACCATTAAAACCATATCTGCAGCCTCATGACAATAAGAAGCATGTGGGTCACCAGTATCCATTCGTTTTGCCCAATTAGCAGCATCTATTATTATCTTATCTATTTGTCTTTGCCAAGTTTCACGCCCACAAATTTTTGGACTTTTTCGGTTCAGCTCATCTTCAATATCCGGACGCGATTTTGTTCGCTTTTCCAAAAATAGGGATGGCGTCCTACGCTGTCCATTGGTATTCTGAAAATTATAAAAAAAAAATACTTTATTTATTCAATAAAAACACATATATAAATGAAAATTTTATTTAATAATTTGATAAATCTATAATCTATAAATAAAATAATAAATCACCCAAAAAGAAAATTATTTACCTCAGCTGCTATGTTCTCTAGGGTCATTAGTTGAATCAAATGTCGGAGCTCATAACAAGGAGATATATCCTTTTTATGAATCATATTTTGGCTTATAATATTAACCAAACAATCACAATTTGGTTGGGTCTCATAATGATATTTTCCAATATAAGAAAATCCCATTATACAGGCAGCATTGAATATATCAATTGGTGGGGTGTGATCAATTTCTGCCATTACTTGTTCCGGGGTAGACCAATAAAATCTCTTGTATCCCCTGATAAATCTGTTAATAAAGAATATCATATTGTTAGTATAAATAGATAATAACAAACAAAAAAATTATTGAAATACTTACCAATGCGGTGACTAAGAAACGTCTCTCCCCTAAACAACCATTGAGATTGGTCAAAATTACATATCTTACTTTTATATCTCTTCCCTGGAATCTTAGTGAAGCAGAGAAAAAAAGAATAAGAAGAAGAACTGGAATGAAACAGTAAACGCAGGGAGAGAAATAAAGAACACACCTGCCAAAACGACTCCTTCAGCTATATGCTTTGTAGGCTCACAGAAATTAACTAACCATTTCGTTCAGGAAAAATCTCACCTCTCTGGTTCATCAGAGACAGCGAAATGGAAGAAAAAATTAATGATTTCAAAACATTTGGATCAGGGACAAAAAGAGTAATATTGTTGCTATAATTGATGATATGGGAGAAAAGCAGAAGACAAATGCCATGGTTTGGATCTTAGATCAGGAACCACATGAGATGATGAAAGTGAAAGTGTAGCTAGTTTAGTTTACAGCGTTTTGGTGGACAGAAGCAATCTTCAGTATGATATATAACAAGAAGCTTCATTTTCTGCCATTCTCATAAGCTCAGAGAAATGCCTTGGGGATGAGGAGTAGTAGGGGGAGAGAGCGGTTTATGAAAAGAGAAGTGGCTGGCTCACTATGATGATTAATAAGAGCCGTTGATTAAATGCAGAAACAGATTTTGGATTTGTTTTCTTGTGTTGTACTTGACGTGTCTTAGTCTCACTCTTTCTTCATCTCGCGTCGATTGCTGCTCTGTCATGTTTCATGTTAGAGACATTGATTATAAAATCGTTCATGAATAAGGAAACCTCTGTCTCTTCTTTTTGGTTTTCTGAGATAGGAGAGAGACAGAGAGTGACAGCAGGATTATAAGAACAGTAATAAGTAATCTCATCAAAGAGTGAAACTTTTCTGAGATGGGCCTGTTCTTGACGAACAGCTGTTGAAGTTGCTGTTTCTTCTGATAATGATTAAGGTCTGATGCATGCTTTGTCACTAATGGAAGATTATGATTCAAAATTGAAACCCAGCCTCACTTTTTCATCTTCGTTAATCACTGTTTTCTCCTCCTAAGTTTTTTTGAATCAATTTGATCCTCTTATCATACATAAAGATTAAGATATTATTGTCCAAAGAATCTGTTCAAAACCTTACACACGCACACACAAGTGGATTTTAGTTGAATTTGCACAGATGGTCAAACAAGAAAAGCAGGAGAGAGAGGTAAGAGAGTAAATACTAGAACTATGGGTTTGGTAGAGCTGAAAGATTCTGATAAAGCTGCATTGGCCCAGAGGTGAATAAATTAAAGCTGACACAATTATACCAGAGAATCACAGAAAAAACAAGATCTCAACAGAATCATAAAAGTTGGGTCTCTGATATTTATTGATAAGAAACATATTCAAAGGTCACCAAAACAAATGGCAGAAAATCTGCCTTCATCATTTATTAATTTGTACCTACTCGTTGCAGGATATTAGTTACCTCTTCCACCTGACCAAAATCAAAACGATCCGTCTCATCATATTCCCTTTCTCAAGTTTGTGAATCTCTGCCTTACTTTACTGCACTCTGGATCCTCTAGCTATATATGAAAATGAAATTCACTTCTATTAATGTCATGATGGTGATTTAAATTTTTAATCATGATTTACGTCAAATAAGATAAATATATAAGAATAATTTTATCTTAATTTATATAAATAAACACTTTTAAGGATCCTAAACATAATTCCAAACAAGCACCCTATGGTACGAGAGCTGTTGGAGAGAAATGAATGTGTTTGTTTGTGGATTGGCACGACATGAATACCCCTTTCCAAACACCCAGATGGTTATGGTTAGTGTTCGAATTAATTTTGATTCAATCACAAGTAAATTTGGTTTATCCTAATTTTTGTTTGCTTACTGATTTTTTAAACAAGTGGTTTATGGTAAAATAATTTTTTTTTTTCTTTTTTTGACACACCAGGGATTACTCTCTCACACACACAAACACCACACACACTTCCCCAAGCCTTGCAGAGATCGATCCCCAACCTCCACAATACAAGAGGGGTGGGTTGGGGCCATGTGAGCCAACACTCATTGGCTTCTGATAAAATAAGTTGTCTGCATATTGTTCATCTTTTTTTTTTTTTTTGCCAAGTCTGCATATTGTTCATCAAAATCATATTTACACGTGTTATTAACAAATAGAAAGATAATCTAATTTTTATTTATATTTTATATTATAATTATAATATTATTATCTTTAATTCAAATTGTAATATGTATCCATTAACATATAAATTTATTAAAAATATGAAAGGAAAATAATTATATTCCAAAAAAAGGAACATAATTAAATTCTAAGGTAATTTATAAGCATTTATTTATCAATCTTTTTTATTTCAATTATTAAAATTTAATGCCAGAAAAAAAAAAGTTCCCTGTTACCAAATCTTCAGCAAGATTTCTTAATTTTGAAAATAAAAAAAAAATCGGTAGTAATCAAGTGTGATTTTAGGGGCTCTTTCGTATAAGGGGAGGGGATGAAAAATAAAAGTTTTAGAAGTTGAATTTAAAAAAATGAAAGAAATTGGGTTATGTTATAAATATTCCAATATTTGGTGTGGATGTCCATAATCTTCCAAGATGAGTTTTTTAGAATTCTACACTTAAAGCCATATAATTTATGACATGAATGGCTTGGTGGGAGTTTTCTATTATTAATGTAAATAACCTACAAATGCTTTATATTATACCATTATGTGGGTTTACTCTTTTGTTGTAACTCTTCTAATGGAAGTTAAGAATTTGTGGCCTATAAATAGTAGGCATATATCAAAAGTCATAAGTTTGAAATGAAATAAGAATTACTCCCTCCTTGTTCTCCATTTCTCTCATATATTTCTTCATCTCCCTTATCTAAATCTCTTGTATTTTCCTTTTTTTATAACACGTTATCAGCACGAATTCGCTTAGAAGGCCTATGGTCTAGTTTTCTATCTCTTCTATTCTCTAGCTTTCTCATTTCAATACTATATTTTATGTTACATTGTTCATTCTCTATGTTATTTTATCTTTCTAGTTTATATTATTGATCTATTGTTCTTTATTACTTTTCTTTAGCGCTATCTATTTTTGTTATTCCTGTTGTTTTCTTTTACATGTATATCTGGGATAATTTAAGCCATTATATGAAATTAAAGAGACCTTTTTACCGATTGTTTTATACATAAGGTTTTATGGCTAAGAATGAAGATTATCGGTACTTTATTCTCTCATTCGCAAGTTTTTTTACTTTTATATATCATTTTTTGAGAATCTCATATTATGCAACATTTATAATTTTTTTATTTTATATTCTGTTATTCTTTACATTTTATGTTGTTATATTATGTTATTTCATTTTATTTATTTATGTACTTATTTAATATTTATATCTCTTTATTTTATTTACACTTTATGTTATATATTACTGTTTATGTTTCTTTATTTTATGTTATTTATTTCATCTTTGTTTATTGTTATTTTATTTACATTTCATTTATTTATATTAATATATTATTGTTATATCATTATGTCAATCTTTAATTTTCATTTGTTTATTATATTACATTAATATATAATAGTATTATATATGATCATACAATGTGGTCTATATGATCATGGGCTTATCTATTATTTATATTTGATTATGAATTTGAATTTACTTAATTTATTTTATAATATTTTAATTTTTTCGAAAGGCCAGAAGCCATAATATTCTTAATTTCGTGATTAGATGAGCGAAAGTCACATCACTTTTGTAATATTTCTTATAAGAAAGCACGCTATTGGTTTCATTAAATTGAAAGATTGACAAGAAAAAAAAATTTGGCACTTTGATGATTTAATTGTTACAAATGTCAAAGCCCTGAAGGCTAAATATTCAAATATCAAACTAAACAAAAAAAATAGCTTTGCAAGATTTTTGCTATGGTCCTAAAGACTAATATTTGAAGAAATTGATGATGTGCTATTGAAAGCAAAGAATGCATCTATAAGAGTGATAATGAACATGATTACATTATATTGGCGGAATTGATATTTGAAAGTCAAGAATACTTTGTCTTGGCTATTGAACCACAGTCGTGGAAATAATAACATTTATGAGATTATTAACATTATAAGCAAATGTTATACTATGACTAGAAGTCATATGGATAGAAAAAATAGTATAATATGATAAAAATCATATAGACTAATATGTATCAATTTATTAAAATTATAGATCAAAATGGTTGTGAAGCCAAAAAAACCATGAGATATTGTGAAAAGTATCAAAAGTTGTTATGATGCTTAAAGCAATAAGTTATGGAGAAATATGACCATACTGTAAAGCCAAAAGAAATAATTGTAAGCCTTGAAGGCTATATGATTTTGATTTTGATTATTTTTAAATTTAAATTTATTATAATTAATTTGTGAGAGAAATTATTATTTGATATTATGATTTCAATAAGTGTTCATGAGTGTTATATAAAATCAAATAGACAAAAGGGTAATTATTGATCATTTTCAAATTTCAATATAGTGCCAATTTATTTATAAATTTAAACATTATTAGTAATTATTGATATTTTGATTTCACGGGCTTTTAGGATTCTACCTCATAATTATTGTCATTATGCCATATAACTCCCAAATGAAATGGTTTCTAGTATTTATTCATATAAGCTTCAATTATACAATTAGTTGTTTAATTCTCGTTTTTATGTATATTTTTACAATTGATTTGTAACTTTAATATAAATATGGTATATGTAAATATTATTCATACATCAATGGAGTTTATCACTACTATTTTCTTCTTGGGACTTGTACTTCTCTGTTGCACCATAGATTTTCCAACAAACACTCAACTCATATACCTCAACATCAAGGTACTTTCTTTCATTATTAGTTATAATTTTCATTTTAGCTCTGTCTTCTACTTCTTTTCTCCTCTTGAGCATGTGCAGTTTTTCTTAATTCTCAAACGTTTTATTATTGAAAGGCATACAGATACTCAGCAATTTGTATTTTATTTTAGTATTGATAAATTATTGTCTTCTCTCATTCATTGTATTGTCATTTCATCAACTCCTTAGCATTCACATATGATATGTACAAGTTTCATACATTGATCATGATATAATATATACTATGATGATATATACTGGAACCAAATTGGTTTTATGTGACATTTGTTGGAAAAAAAATCAAATATCATATTTGAATTAAGAGAATGAGAATTTATTTAATTTTATGAGAAAATTCATTATGAATAATTTATGATTTGTTAGAAAAAATCATTTTTGTAATGTGCGTGCACTATATATATAGTGCAAGTCAAATTTATGGATGATCAAATAGTAAGGAATTTTTAAAAGAAGACTATGTATATCATAATTATTCATTATTTCATATTATAATGCATTTGTCTTTACATTTCTCTCAAATTAATTTTAGCCCCTAAACATCACAAATCATTGTAATAAGATCTTTATGTATTTTAATTATGGATCTCCTCATATTTTTCTTTATGTAGTGGAAAATTATAAACATTTCATACTTTGAATATGAATCAAAAGAGGCAAATTGAGGCATATTATTATTAATGAGTAATGAAATTATATAAATATGCGATAATATATGTTAGTTCCTGAAATTATAAATGTAACAAATTTGATATAGTTTATAGAGAACTAATATAGATTTTTCTTAATTTTATGGGTGGAAGAAGATATGAACATGAAATGTTATGACCCATAGATTTACATCAAAGTTTCACTCTATTAAAGGGTCTAAGTGATAGCCCAATGGACTGAAATCCATAATTGGTTGTAAGTTATGAAGTACTTGATCTTTTAAGTGAAAGATAAATTATTGATATACTATATACTGATTTGTCTTTGAAATATAGAAATAAAGAAACAGTGTTTATATGACTCATACTCGAGGGAAAGATTGTTAGAATATAATTATGAGTTAATATTGAAAAATTTTACTTATATACTTCCTCACAAAACCTATTAATCTCCCAAAAATAGATGTCATATTGATATTTTATATCAACATCTTATGAAAATTGAAAAGTTTGTTGTGGGTTAAGCAACATGTTACAGTAAATCAGGAGTTTACTAATCTAAACAAATTTATTGTTGGCATGACTTGTTTGATCATTTGAGTCATGTATAAAAAATTGCGTATGACATACATTGAAGAACCATAAGATTGTTCATGAATAGCCAACATATTATATAATTTAAGAATTATCATGTGCTGCTTGTTCTCAAAGAAAATTGATTATAAAAGTATCACAAGTTATGATTTGTAATGGATCTCTATATTTATGGAAATATATCAAACTCATATATGAGCTCATTCAAATAGTATGTAAACCATATAAATGTACCTAGAGAGAGAAATAAGAGAAATCAAAGGTAAAGCCATAAAACCTTGTTATCTTGTTTGATTCAAGGTTGTTGTTGTTGTTGTGGTTGATTATTGGCTTTGTTTTGGCTTGATTTTTGATTGGGGATGCCAAACTCTAAGGGGAGGTGCTGCCCAATTTTCCATTAATCATCACTAAAAGATGTTTAAGTGGTTAAACAAGTGATTAAAGGTGAAAGGAAGGTGATTAATGGAGTGAAATCGAGAAACTCCAATTTTCCTAATTTATTGCTATTTTTGTCCAGCAACTGTTTTGGTTTGTTTGGACTGGATTTTGGTAATTTTGATGATTCCATTATGTTTAGAAGGGAAAATCGTGTAGGGTTCATGTTGATCATGAAGAGTGAAAAGCCTTGGAATGTTACATGGCAAAATTACCCCTAAAACCCTAAATAGGGGCTGCTAAGGGCATTTTTTTCTTTTGAAAGTGAATTTGGTAATTCTGAGGTCAAAATGAATTCCTTGTGCGAAATTATGTAGGAATAGCCCGGGTCATAATTTTTGGAAAGTACAGTTGGATCGGGTATAAAGGGGCTTAGACTGGGTTCCTAGGGATTTTTTGGTCATTTCGCAGTCTTAAGCTAGGATAATCAGCAAAACGAGTTTAAAAGAGTTTAGAGCAGTACATGAATGGGTATTGACCTAATTCTTGTAAACTTGAAATTTTAGGACTAGACAATTGTGGCCGAGCCAGATCAAGACAGTTAGATGATTAGGCGGTTAAGGACTATTTCAGGTAGTAACTCGATCTTTCATACACTATACCAATATTTATATGTTTATGTATGCCATCTTCTGTGATATAATTAATGAACATAGTTTTTCCGAGGAGGGCAATTTGTGTGTGGAGGCACACTTACCTGATTGTTGAACAAGAACCCAACCGAGGTGTACCTAGTTGTTGGGTAAGAACCCAACCAAGGTTTTTACGGATAGTGGGGGATTGAGCCCCTAACTCATGTATACATGCCGGGATATTGTTGTTAATTTTTTGCCTAACAAGGAGCATGACATATTTAATTTTCGCATTTTATATGATCAATTGTATGTTACTACTGAGATTCTCTCAAATCTCACCCTTTCCATAAAAGTATAAAGTTTGCAGCGGTGGTTAACAGCTCTAAGGGCAAAATTATAATTACCGGTGATTGAAGGTTCTGGTCAAGTTCAAGAGAGGAAGTTTATCTAAAGATTTTTTAGTAAGTTTAAGGTTTATAATTGCTATTCACACACCCTGTGGGGGATTCCTGTAGAATAATCATGTACATTTTATCAGTACATCTAGGTTATTCCTGTGTATTCACTAAACCATGCATTGTTACTCTGATTAATATCAATGATAAGTGATATGTAAGACGGAGTCTTATAAGGAGAGAAGAAGAGAGAAGAGGTAGACTTAGAGAGGAAGCTCAATATCTATTTGTTCAATTCATAAGATGTCTACAAAATGAGATGTGTTGTGGGCTATTTATAGCCTTAACTCTAACCATAGGAATTGAAAGAGAACATTCTAGAAATTATAAAAGTAAATGCAAATAACAATTAATAATAAAGAAAATGATAAATCAATATTAAAACAAAACATTTCTAAATTTTCTCATTAATCTTCAAATCTCCTTGGTAGTCTTCAAATCTGGTAGAATCTTCATTTATTCTTTTTCTTCCTATTTCATTTTCATCATTTTCTTTGTGATGTAGTTTTAAGTTTATACTTATTAAGTTGTCCTTCTTATATAATGCTAATAAGTTTCATAATGTCCAAAGCCAATTCGTATGCATTGTTATCTTAATTATATATTGATATAGATGGGTATTACATATTTTTCAGGGGGGAGATTTCTACAGTCCACTCGTTATATATATTTTATATTGTTGCGTTGAGATTAGGATGACACTCTAGTTTTAAATTTGGTACGATACACTTAGTCACCTTCATGATTTTGAAGTTGTTCATCCATGTTTTTGCAGGGAGGTGTGGGGAGAGTATGGTGCAGATTTTCCACGTGAGAATTAATGCCCACCATGCTTTTTAAGTTGTTACTATATAGAATCAATAGTGCAAAATATTTTGTTGACTTATATATATAGACATATAGCTCAAAATAATGTCTGTCCATTTATTTTGATAAATAGAATATCTTGTTCTTGAAATTTATTTCAGGGGAAAAGCCTACACTTAAATGTAATGAACGAGGACTTTTGGCCATGAACATTGGTGATTGCTATGGCATTGGTTCTCGCTTTGTGATAACATTGGAACCTGATGACAGCCTTGACAGTTTTGTATGATTAACTCTGGGAGGGAGAAAGTTCCACTCACTCATAGAAAGAAAGCCGGGATGAGTTAAATGGAAAAATTTATTTATGAAAATCTGACTTCATCTTTAAATTTGGATTTCATATGCAATTAAACACGCGATCTTTTTATAATTTAAAATATTTATTTAAATATGTCTTCACTCAAATATACCTCGTAGTTATGTAATTTATCGAATAAGATACACTAGAAAAAAACAGCAAATTACCCACGGAATTCCGTCGGTAATTTCTCATTCAAATTACCCACGGAATTCCGTGGGTAAGGCGTGAGTAATTACCGACGGAAAAAATTCCGTGGGTAAAAGTCAAATTTACCGACGGAATTTTGATTCCGTCGGAAATTACCGACGGATTACCCACGGAAAAAATTCTGTGGGTAATTACCGACGGAAATGACCCACGGAAAATTTTCCGTCGGTAATTACCCACGGAAAATTTTTCCGTGGGTGATTAGAGACGGATTACCCACGGAATTCCGTGGGTAAAGCGTGGGTAATCCGTCGGTAATTACCCACGGAATTTTTTTCCGTCGGTAATTTTTCCGACTGAAAATCCGTCGGTAAATCGTAGGAAATTACCGACGGAAATAATTCCGTGGGTAATTCCGTCGGTAATAAGTGTTTTTTTGTAGTGATATTACAAGTTGATTGTTTAAAATTTATTATATATATAAGTTTAAATACAAAAGATGAAAAACATTTATACAAGAACATGATATATATATATAGGGTTAAGTTACGAATTTGCCTCGGAAGTTTTCACTGAGGAGCAATGTCACTTTGGAAGTTTTTTTTAAGTTTAATGTTGCCCTGTAAGTGTTAAAATAGAGCATTAGTGCCCTTTATAGTTTAAAACTTAATGGTCAACATCAATTTTTTAATGGTTAACATTAGTTTTTTAATTGTATAGGGCAACATTGTTACATTTTGAAACTTACGAGGCAACATTACTCCTCAGTGAAAACTTCAAGGACAGTTTGCACATTAACCCTATATACATAATACTGAATGCTGTGCATATGATATAAATTACTGTATTAAATTTACATGGCAGTCATTAATGTTTAGTAACATAAATACATATGAAATCTTGCTTCTTGTGATATTTGACCAATGAGCTAGATGCCAGTAAATACTAATTAGAAGGTTCGGAAATCAGTCAGAAATCCCTCCAACAATGTCTCAATATGATGTCTTAGCTGAAAAATCAATAAATAAAATAAATATTAGATATAAATGTATATTTACACATATTGACATGTATTATTAATTAAATTAAACAAAATCATACCTAAAGTTCTGCAGTTCAAGTGTGGTAGTGTTCACCTTAATTTTTGAAACTTGTTCTATGCATCTCTGCTTCTTAGAACCTCAAGGGCTAGGTTAGTAGTATCCCATACATTGTAGGCGTCTACTACATCATGCCAATTTGCATTCCTGGTTATGCCTGGCTGCCTTTGATTCAATCTTCTTTTAATATTTTGATCGGCTTGTACAAGGCCGATAGCTCTTTGCAAGAACAAAACTTTTTCCTTAGCCTCTCAAAAGAGAGGGTGGAACACTTCATGCTTTGCTTTCAGGCTGAAAATTACAAAAAATATACTTCCCTAGTCGATAAAAACTTATACACAAATGAAAAATTCAATGAATAAATGAAAATAAAATAAAATAAAAGTTGCTTGCCTTCTATTTATCAAGCAAAAAAAATCAGCATTATAAAGCTCTCTCCTTTTGTATTGAAGGAAATTTTTGAGGGTTACATGGTATGGTTCGGTGATAATATGATGGTGACAGTTATCAACCCTTTCACAATAAAAAAGAGCCATATTCACAGAATTATTGCACAACATCATGTTTTCAACATCTTGTGAGGAAAGATTCACATCTCCAATGGGAGTACATTTAACTGTTACGTCTCGTCCTTATAACTGTTCAAAACGAACGTTCTTAACATTTCTGATATTTCGAGTGAAAATTTGTAAATCCAAGCCTGTAAAATGTCTCCAGAGCTACATGTTACCTTCATGGCTTGCCATCTTGAATCAAAATCCTGAAAAAAAAATGTCTTAGATTAATTCAACTTTTTGACTTGTAATGTCGTCAACAGCAAAACAATTCTCTACATAAAACTTTGCCAAAAATATCAATCATATAACAGCATCCACAAAACCCCTCGCCTTAAAGTATATTTGAAAACATATATAAGTTACCATATCCATAGTGTAAAACCCAAAAAACTAAAGGAAACCAGCAGATAAGATTTCGGGTGCGGGAAACAAAAACCAAACATCTAAATATCTAATGGCATCTTTTAAATTTTACCAAACATGTTTAATGGCATACTGATCACGACCCGCACTATAAACAGGTTCTCTCTTTTGCGCTTATCTTATAAATTTGTTTTCAAAAACTAATAAACAGAATTATTTGAAGAACATAAAGACAGAAAATGGAATAAGAAAACCTATATATATTAGTTTTTTTGTTCCTTGCTATTGATTATGGTTAGAGAAATGCCGAGATGGAATGAGATTCACTAGAAGCTATAAAACTCATTGAGGATGGGGTAAACATAGGGATAGAGGCCTCATTGAAGAAACTAGAAGGATGCTGCAAAGCGAATGGCACGTGAGAGGTTAATGTTATATTTCTCTCTTTTTGCTATCAAAAAAGAAATAAAAGAAAACAAAGAAGAAGAAGTGTGATTTGAAAACCTGAGTTTGGAAGTTTGTTCGAACGAGAATACTGAACTTCTTCCTAGCGGCACAGAAGTGTGCCTCAAGGAGAGAAGTGAGACTGGATGAGAGACGTGAGCATGAAGGAATTATGAATTTGATTGAGAGAACAGACAAGTGAAGTGGAAGAAGGAGAAGGCTCAGTGTAAGGAAAAAGAAGGGAACAAAAACATTTATAATATGCCTCTAACATTTTCATTCTTGTCTTTATCATGGACACAGAGAGAGAGATTATTGCAAGGTTCATAAGAAAAACACACACAATTGTACAATAGACTCTGATATAATAAACTCAATGAATAATACCCAACAATCAACTACTTTCAATTTCATAGGGCGCTTAGTACACTCAAACATATCACAGAAAGGGAAACAGAAAGTGACCAAAGCTTCAAAAGCGATGAAGAGAATCTGCAAAAGTAAGAAAAATCGCCATCATTATTAGATGCACCATAAATCATCATCTTTCAATTCTCACTCTCTAACACAATTTCTTAAACTCATTACATGTAATTTAGTTGTGAATGACTACCTAGGGATATATTAAGAAGGTAATTTTTTTTTGAATGGGCTTGAGATATCATGGACATGGGATTCTAGCATAATCATCCTCCTTATATACATAAGCACATGGCAGAACCAGTGTGAAGATATGTACGTATCGCTGCAACTTCTTTAGTGCCCTTCATATCATGCTTTATTTGAATTAAATACTCATCTTTATTATTCTCTCTTGCACTCTCACTCTATGTAGTTAAGGATATATTCTTAAAAAAAAGTTAGTAATTTCTTACATAAATGCATTTATTTTACTCCACATTGATCTTCTACTACTGCATTAAAATATAACAGATGGCAGCACGTTTGTTTTATAAATGAGTCTCTATTTTCTTTTGTTTCTAGTGTCAGAAGAGAACTTATCAAGCAGTGTTTGTCTGGTCCTTTCAGTGTTTGGTCGCTTTAGCTTTTGTGTATTTCAAACATAAGAGTGTCATCCAACCGGTAATGAGATGTCATTTTCATTTATTTATTGCTAAGGAAAATAAGTCATTCCACATTTCCTTTGGTTTTCAAAATTTATGACTCATGTCGACACTTTAGTGTATGTTTGCTTAGCTTATATAAGATGTAACTAACCAATTTGATTAGATTAAGAAAATTATTTAAATTAGTTAATATGACAACTTTTTAAAATACTGTATCATTTTCCTTAGTTCCTCATTCTCTGTTCCAGTTCATTATTTTTATGGGATATCAATTAGGAAAATTTGAAAAACAAAATTGATAAATAACTGAAATAAGTCCTACATTGTTGGTATACAATTCATAAGGATTTGTTTGGTATGTGGGATTTGGAGGGAAGGGGAAATTTTTGTAAGTTAAATTTAAAAAAAAAAAAATTGGAGAAGTGTGATTACAAAATTTTAACAAAGAGAATATGTTAGAAAAAGATAGTAAGAAAAACTAATAAAAAACTTTTAACCCCACTTCTCTAATTTTTTTTAGGTTCAATTCAAATTTTTTTTCATCCCACAAAAAATTTCCTAGTTCCCACAGCTCTTCCATAGAAATTTCTGAGGCAAAAATAACTTTTAATTAATGTGACATAGATGTCAATGGGTATGTCTCATTAACATAGCCGGTCAACTAGCAATTGACCATTTAGATTTGCAGGACAAGACGACATTGCCCCATTTTTACACCTATGGGGCAAAATTTCTCCTTCGAAAGCTTCCTGGTGGTTGGTGAGAACTTTCAAGATATTTTTGCCATTTAACCATAATTTTATTTTTCATTTTCCTTTATGCTTTTATAAGATATATATGATTTTAATAATGCACATTAAAAAGTTGATTAAAATTGATTAAATTTAATAGATACATAAAAAAAAATTATTTTTCAAATACATATAGTCAACTTGTACAATTCTTCTTCAGTTGTACGCAACCTATCTTTATCTATCTGTATAACAAAATACATATGCACATTGCTAAAGGTATTTTGCCCTTAATTGAATTAGAATTACATCCTCCAAATATGAGTTAATTATAATTGAGGATACTAGATGGATGCTATTAACCCTATAAAAATTATAAAGTTCAATCTTTCAGCAACCCAATCGTATATAATGTTATTGTTGCTTGAAGAGTTTTGTTTTTAGTCCTTGCTTGAAGAGGCTCACTTGAAAGGTGTCACACGTGAGATTTGCTTGCATATTGTGTTAAGGGTGGAGCAGCATCAAAGGTCCATATCTTTGCACGGTTACCTAATGATTCAATATTGAGAATGGATATAGAGGATGGGTTAACTTTTTGTGAGTCCTATAATACAAGCATAATAATTGTAACTTGTTGCTTTCTTTGAATCTGATAAGAAACATGCCCAAAATTGCACCTTTGAAGGACCATGCTCAGCTACTTTAACTGGACCGGTACATGCCTGTAATGTCTATGCTTTTGCAGAAGCAAGCACATGGCTCTTCTTAATTTTGAAAATAAAAATCAATACTCTATATATTTTGTATTGAAAAAGGCTATATATCAGATTTGGCTTCTTTCCTTTTCTTTTCTCTTGCGATCCCATCTTTTACCGCCTTCATGACTATTGGATCAAGATCTAATGGTCCACATTTAATATTTTATAAAAATATTATTACAATGGAGAGAGGGATGAGAAGGAAATGTAGAGAAGCATGAGAATGAATATTAAATATGGACCATTAGATCTTGATCTAATGGTTATGAAAGGGGTAAATGATGAGAGTGGACAAGAAAAGAAAATGAGAGAAGTCAAGTCCATATCTATGTGGCCAAAGCTTTTGAAAATATGATCCAAGTCAACTGTGAAGAATATTAATTACGAGGAAGGAATCTTGCTTGTAAGGCACACGCAAGGCCATTTTTATTGTTATCGCATAGTCACTCGCATGGAAAGCCTTTCTAACACTGTACGTAGGTGAAGGTGAAGCATAGTGACGAAAAAATCATCTTATAAGGCTTAGGCAAGTCATGATTCATTTATACTTGAAAAAACTTATTATAGAGTCATACAGCTGAAAAAGAATTACACCGGTTGAATATGAGTAATATCCACTCAAGGACCTAATTATTTAGGTAGTTTTGGGCAATAAATTTTGTAATAATGGAAGCTAAGCATCATTTTTTACTCAAAAAATTTAAATGATGATTCTACGGTTAAATATCAAGAAATCATACTTAATATAACATTTTTATATTTTTTTATGGTAAATATTTTTATATTTTCAAAGCTGGTTTGTTGATGTCGAAGGTTTAGATCTGATAGGTTTTACTTTAAATATTAAGGCACTCTTCGGTTTTAACATTATCATGTCTTATGTATTATATAAAAATCTTTATACTTATTTGCAATTACTTTCAACTTTCAACATTAATCACAAATTTATGAACTTTTAAACATACAATATCGTTTATACAATTACTGGATGCTACCTATAATTTCATTTCATTTTTAACTTGGTACCTATATGTTTTTTGCCTAATAAATATTTCAATTTGGCCGGTGTAACTTTGCTCTACTAACATTATTAGTCGTTATACAGAAGCTAATTGTGGTAATTGAGTAAAATTAAAGGATTTAATACATAAAAAAATACAGGTACCAAATTAAAAATTGAAAGAAATTATAGGTGCCTCAAAAATGATTTTCTGCACATAATATAATAAATAACATTGGAAAAGTAATTTTGGAGCTTATTGATTTCATTATAAAATTAAAGCTATTGATAAAGGAGACGTTAGCAAACACAGAATGCTCACATGACTTGAGGTTACAAAAAAAAAAAATCGAAACAAAACAAAAGCGTTTTCAGTTATTTCATGAATATGGTGCATTTTTTAATGAAGAGCAACCTGCATTGCCTATGTGAGTCTTGAAGACTTCTATAATTATATGTGTCTTTATGGAAGTGCAGCTTTATAATAAAGCTTTAACGTGACTATATATTTATATTTCAATATGCAATAATCCTTAATTAGTACAGTATGATATTTTGATATTGTTGCCTTCTCTTCTCCACTGTCACACGCATTTCCGTTTTTGATGTACCACAATCCAATGCCTCTTTTTTCGTGCTTAAAGAGCGGGTTGGTTTCTCTCATTGTCCACTTTTTCATTTTCTTTTCACAATCTTATAAGACATCTTTTGTTCTCCTCCCCAGCCGATGTGGGAGATAGTACTCCACCTATCCTTGGGTCCAGTGTCGTTATTGTCATATTGACTCAGATCGACTCAAACCTAGCCCTGATACAAATGATTTGACCCTGGCTCTGATAGCAAACTCAAACCTAGCTGTGATACCAATGACTTGACCTTGGCTTTGATACCAAACGCGAACCTAACTCTGATACCAATGACTTGATGTTGGCTCTCATACCAAACCCGAACTTAGCTCTGATACCAATTACTTGACTTTGACTATGATATCAATTGTATCATCCCAGCCCCTCGGTTTCAATATTATCCGCTTTAACATTTCATTTCATATGTTCTTTCATTTCTTCGTAAAAGACGAGATGGATATTATAACATCCAAGCACTTCACTCTCAATATTGTTAGCTTTGGGGTCCCGTCAACCCTCATGGCTTTAAAATGCATTAAGAAAGGGATATATCTAAACTCTTATAAGGTGTCTTTGGTTCACCTTCGCAGCCGATGTAGGACATAATACTTCACCAATCTTTAGGCCTAGCCTCATTGTTGGCACATTGGCTCACATCAACTTGAATTTAGCTCTGAGAAGAATGACTTTACCTTGGTCTAATACCAAGCTCGAACCTAGTTCTGATACCAATGTCTTGACCCTGACCCTGGCTCTGATACCAAACTCGAACCTAGCTCTGATACCAATAACTTGACCTTAGCTCTGATATTAATTGTAACATCCTAGTACCTCACTCTTAATGTTGTTCTCTTTAGGGTCCTGTTACCCCTCACAACTCTTCAGCTGATGTGAGACATAACACTGCACCCACCTTTGGGCCCAAAATTATTATTAAAATTCAAAATAATACTTACTAATATTTATTAAAATTGAAAATAAAACTTACTAATATTCATCTCTGGTTGAAGAAACATATTGTTACCAAGGTACTACTCTTTTCAAAGTGGGAGATTTTAGCTACAAAGGTTTCTGCACCTCCATCAACTTCCCGAACAATTATGATATTCCAAGGCAAAAGGTAGCCATGGATTACTTTAAGGTCATGTATGTGATCTAAGCCATTCAAGATATCACTAGAAACCAAAATAGGAATAAAAAAAATCAATAATTAATAATTTAATTAAAATATTTTCAAATAACCAAAAAAAAATACATACCTCATTATTCCAATCAGCATTTGTGTTGGATGGCCATGAGAATCATAAAGGTCTGCCCGTCTACGTGAAAGGAAATCTTCGAGACTTGTATAGTAGGGTTCAGTGACAAGGTGGTGAAGCCCATAATAGTTATCAAGCTTATCACAAAAAAGGCTTGCTACATTAAGACAATTGCGGCACAAAATCATAAGGTCGACCTCTTGAGAGAGAGGATCCCTTTGGGCAATGAAAGTACTCTTCACAGCTACACGTTGTCCTTGTAACAGTCCCAAACGAACGTTATCTTCATTTTCTCTGATATTGCGAGAAAAAATTGTCAAGTTCAAGTCTGTCAAATTCCTCCAGGCTTGCATGTTATCTCCACTAGCTGCCATCTTCAACCAATGAAACTATGATATATGGATTAACACTTGGCAGGGACCTTGCGACTACGATGAAGGTTGGTTACCTTGTTCACACAATATGTAGCAGTAACAAAGTGATTTTATTTCAATATCTTATATTGGCATTGCATCAGAGGGAGTGGGATATTTAAATTTAAAGGTTAAGCTAAAGACAAAAATATAATCCATCATACATCCAGAAATAAAAAAGCTGGTTAAATAAATACTTGATGATCAACTCTTTTTTTTCGACAAAGAAAGAACAAGTGATCATAAAACTCAAATAAAAGAAAACATGCCATTTACAGTAAATGCTTCCATAACCACATGCAACGGCTGCTTTAAATAAATATTTAGATATATAGCAAAACAAATTAATACAGACTAATTAGCAGAGAGAGTGAGATTTCAAAAGTTTTAGGTAAAGACAAAAATTTAACATCTAAAAATTTAAAAAAAAAACCGAGGAGGGGGAGCGAGAAGCTAGAGTTAGGGTTAGAAAAGAAAGGATCGTTCTGATACCAATGTCTTGACCCTGACCTTGGCTCTGATACCAAACTCGAACCTAGCTCTGATACCAATAACTTGACCTTAGCTCTGATATCAATTGTAACATCCTAGTACCTCACTCTTAATGTTGTTCTCTTTAGGGTCCTGTTACCCCTCACAACTCTTCAGCTGATGTGAGACATAACACTGCACCCACCTTTGGGCCCAAAATTCTTTATAGAACACTGACCTACATTGACTTGACCCTTAAAAAGTGTCGAGGGGGGAGGTATCTAGACCTTTAAAAGATATCTTTCGTTCCCTTCCCCAGCCGATATGGGATATAACACTCTAATCATCTTTGGGCCCAGCATCCTCGTTGGCACATTATCGCACATCGACTCGAACCTAGCTCTGATACCAAACTCTTACACAACTCTGATACTAATGATTTGACCCTAGCTTTGTTTTGGGGTAGACCAATAAAAATCTTTTGTATCCATGATTAATTTGTTAATAAAGAATATCATATTGCTAGTATAAATAGATAATAACAAAAAAAAATTATTGAATGAGATTTACTAAAAGCTATAAAATTCATTAAGGATGGGGTAAACATAGGGATAGAGGCCTCATTGAAGAAACTATAAGGATGCTGCAAAGCAAATGGCACGTGAGAGGTTAATGTTATATTTCTCTCTTTTTGCTATCAAAAAACAAAATAAAAGAAAACAAAGAAGAAGAAGTGTGATTTGGAAACCTGAGTTTGCAAGTGTTGTTCAAACAAGAATACTGAACTTCTTCCCAGCGGCAAAGAAGTGTGCCTTAAGGAGAGAAGTGAGACTGAACAAGAGACGTGAGCATGAAAGAATTATGAATTTGATTGAAAGAACAAATAAGTAAAGTGGAAGAAGAAGGAGGCTCTGTTGAAGGAAAAAGAAGGGAACATAAACATTTATAATATGCCTCCAACATTTTCATTCTTGTCTTCATTCTTCTCTGATACCAATGACTTAACCCTTGCTCTGATACCAAACTAGAACCTAGCTTTGATACCAATGACTTGACTTTGGCTCTGATACGAATTATAACATCCCAACACCTCACTCTCAATATTGTCCGCTTTGAGGTCTTGTCACCCCTGAAGGCTATTCAACCGATGTGGTACATGACACTCTACTCACCTTTAGGCCCAATGTCCTCGCTGGCACATTGGCCTTCATTGACTTGACCTGGCTTTAATATTACTTGTAACACCCCAGTGCCTCGCTCTCTATATTGTTCACTTAGGGTCATGCCACCCCTTACAGCTTTCAAAAGTTTCAAGGGGGAGGAGAAGGTATTCATACATTTATAAGGCGTATTTTGTTCTGAAAAATACTAAATGATGAAAAAAATTAACACACGCATATTTTAATAAAATCTCCTTCCCAACCGATGTGGGATATCACATCTTTGGGTCTAAGGTCCTCACGAGCACATTGGCTCACATCGACTTGAATCTAGCTCTGATACCAATCACTTGACATTGGCTCTGATACCAATTGTAACATTTCAATACCTTGTTCTTGATATTGTCTACTTTGGGGTCCTATCACCTCTCAAAGCTCCATAGCTCTGATACCAACGACTTGACCCTAGCTCTGTTTTGGGGTAGACCAATAAAAATCTCTTGTATCCCTGAAAAATTTGTTAACAAAGAATATCATATTGCTAGTATAAATAGATAATAACAAACAAAAATAATTATTAGTTAGTAAGAGACATCTCTCCTATAACTAATCGTCGAGATTGGTCAAAATTACATATCTTACTTGTATATCTCTCATCAACATTATGAGTAGAGCGGTCTTTCACTATGACAACATTTTAGGGGTTAATGTTGCCATGTATCACCCCTACTCGATGTAGGTTAAGTATGTCTTTCACCATTCCCCTAGGTACCCAATCAAGAGAAAAATAAAAATCAAGAATAAAAAAGTTAATAAAAATATTTACATTATAATTTTAGTTTTCCTATTATAACGGTGTGTTAGATATCCATGGTATGTGTTTGAACCCTAATTTATTGTCTATGTTCTCCCATGTTTATCTGCAGTTTAAATATTGAACCTTTAATACTTTTGTTGAAATCAAGCATTAGTTCATATGAGGGAGGACAAGGAAGCTCATCTTTGACTATAAGGTCCTGGGGATTAGGTTTTCCTAATAAAAAGACTTACTTGATTAACTTCTTGAAAAGCTTGGTTGGATGATTCTTCTGATCGACAAGCAAATGTCTTTTGTCTATCATGAAGCGATCTAATGTGCAACTAAAGTTCTCATATGTTATGTGTCCATATCCATTATCATCCATAGCAAGAAGAAAGCGGATCACATTATTAGAATGGTTGTAAATCTTCATATTGTCGATTTCTTTTGAATTGATGACATCTATAAGGTGAAGCTTGGCCCTCTGAATGTTGCAAATTATAATTATACCCTAAGGCTTCCATCCAATTCACTATAGTGGATAGATAGGTTGCAAATGAAACGAATCAGGCATGAGTTACCTACATACTTAATTATCAACTGTATTCTCATTTTCACTCAATAAGAAATCACTACACTGGTGAATAAATGTCGTTTTCCACATGACATCCTAGAACAAATGATGAAATGCTACTTCATTGATTGTTATCCTAAAATTATTAACACACACATATATATAATAAAATCTCCTCCCCAACCGATGTGGGACATAACACTCCACCAATCTTTGGGCCCAGCGTCCTCGCTCGCACATTGGCTCACATCGACTCGAACCTAGCTCTAATACCACTTTGTAACATCCCAACGCCTTGTTCTCGATATGAGACATAACACTTCACCCACTTTTTGGCCCAGCATCTTAGCTAACACATTGGCCTACATCGACTTGACCTTAGCTCTGGTACCAATTGTAACATCCCAGCACATCATTCTCAATATTGTCCGCTTTGGGGTCTCATCAACCCTTATAGCTTTAAAATGTGTTTAGAGTGGGAGTCACCTAGACTCTTATAAGGCATCTTTTATTCACCTCCCTAGTTAATGTGGTATATAACACTCCATCCATCTTTCAATTCAATGTCGTCGTTATCATATTGGCTCACATCGACTCAAACCTAGCTCTCATATATGAATGACTTGACCCTGGCTCTAATAACAAACTCGAACCTAGCTCTGATACCAATGACTTGACCCTGGCTCTGATACCAAACTCGAACTAGCTCTGATACCAATGACTTGACTTTGGCTCTGATACCAATTGTACATCTCAGTGCCTTGTTCTTGATATTGTCTACTTTGGGGTCCCATCACCTCTCAGAACTCCATAGCTCTGATACCAATGACTTGACCCTAGCTCTGTTTTGGGGTAGACCAATAAAAATCTCTTGTATCCCTGATAAATTTGTTAATAAAGAATATCATATTGCTAGTATAAATAGATAATAACAAACAAAAATAATTATTGGTTAGTAAGAGACATCTCTCCTATAACCAATCGTCGAGATTGGTCAAAATTACATATCTTACTTGTATATCTCTCATCAACATTATGAGTAGAGTGGTCTTTCACTATGACAACATTTTAGGGGTTAATGTTGCAATGAATCACCCCTACTCGATGTAGGTTAAGTATGTCTTTCACCATTCCCCCTAGGTACCCAATCAAGAGAAAAATGAAAATCAAGAATAAAAAAGTTAATAAAAATATTTACATTATAATTTTAGTTTTCCTATTATAACGGTGTGTTCGATATCCATGGCATGATTTGAACTCTAATTTATTGTCTATGTTCTCCCATTTTTATCTGCAGTTTAAATATTGAAGCTTTAATACTTTTGTTGAAATCAAGCATTAGTTCATATGAGGGAGGACAAGGAAGCTCATCTTTGACTATAAGGTCCTGGGGATTAGGTTTTCCTAATAAAAAGACTTACTTGATTAACTTCTTGAAAAGCTTGGTTGGATGATTCTTCTGATCGACAAGCAAATGTCTTTTGTCTATCATGAAGCGATCTAATGTGCAACTAAAGTTCTCATATGTTATGTGTCCATATCCATTATCATCCATAGAAAGAAGAAAGCGGATCACATTATTAGAATGGTTGTAAATCTTCATATTGTCGATTTCTTTTGAATTGATGACATCTATAAGGTGAAGCTTCGCCCTCTGAATGTTGCAAATTATAATTATACCCTAAGGCTTCCATCCAATTCACTATAGTGGATAGATAGGTTGCAAATGAAACGAATCAGGTATGAGTTACCTACATACTTAATTATCAACTGTATTCTCATTTTCACTTAATAAGAAACCACTACACTGGTGAATAAATGGCGTTTTCCACATGACATCCTAGAACAAATGATGAAATGCTACTTCATTGATTGTTATCCTAAAAATATTAACACACACATATATATAATAAAATCTCCTCCCCAACCGATGTGGGACATAACACTCCACCAATCTTTGGGCCCAGCGTCCTCGCTAGCACATTGGTTCACATCGACTCGAACCTAGCTCTAATACCACTTTGTAACATCCCAACGCCTTGTTCTCGATATGAGACATAACACTTCACCCACCTTTTGGCCCAGCATCTTAGCTAACACATTGGCCTACATCGACTTGACCTTAGCTCTAGTACCAATTGTAACATCCCAGCACATCATTCTCAATATTGTCCGCTTTGGGGTCTCGTCAACCCTTATAGCTTTAAAATGTGTTTAGAGTGGGAGTCACCTAGACTCTTATAAGGCATCTTTTGTTCATCTCCTTAGTTAATGTGGGATATAACACTCCATCCATCTTTCAATTCAATGTCGTCGTTATCATATTGGCTCACATCGACTCAAACCTATCTCTCATATGAATGACCTGACCCTGGCTCTAATAACAAACTCGAACCTAGCTCTGATTCCAATGACTTGACCTTGGCTCTGATACCAAACTCGAACTAGCTTTGATACCAATGACTTGACTTTGGCTCTAATACCAATTGTAACATCCCAATACCTCGCTCTCAATTTTGTCTACTTTGAGGTCCTGTCACCCATAATGGTTCTTCAGCCAATATGGGACACAACACTCCACTCACCTTTAGGCCCAGTGTCCTCGCTGGCACATTGGCCTTCATTGACTTGACCTTGGCTTTAATATTAATTGTAACATCCCAGTGCCTCACTCTCGATATTGTCTGCTTTGGGGTCTTGCCACAAAACAACATTATTAATTTAATTATTAATTTTTCTGTTAAAAAAATTACTTATCAATTTGCCTATTCTGATCAAGATATAAATTTTTACAATAAATTTATTATCTGGATTAAATTCATCGTGAGACTCAGCCACCATAATGTGATTAGGGAAGAGATTGCCAATAATTAATTTGAGCCCATGGATGCCGAAAACCCCTTTGATCATATCCGTGGACATTAAAACACAAAAATTGAAAATGTAATAAAAATATATTTCAAATAATGAAAAATTGATCCATACCTCTTGCAACAGTTTCCCCTTTTCTCTATGTAAAAAATATTATAATGTATACTCAAATCATTCAAAAACTAAATGATGATTTATGTGATAATCGACCGAGCCGTAACAATGAACTACATTCAGCAGATGTTCACATAAAGTCGGATTTTGAAGCTCTTCAGTATCTGGTTCAACTTCTTGCTTCTTGGTAGTCTATACTAAAACTCTATTGTCCCTTAGACAGCCAAGACAAATGTTAATTAGCATTTTTGACTTGTTTATGAAAGATAAATGGAGAGACAGATTAATAGCACTCGTAAAAAATAGTAGACAAAAAAACGAAACTTTACAAAATTTTAAAGCGTTGTCAAGAAGACGAGTTTATCACTGAAAATGGGGTTAAACCAATGGATCCACGAAGCAGTGTGAGTATGTTCTTTACTCGTGGTTAATTCAACCAGCCACCAATGCGAGGGGTTGGGGCAAGTGATAAGGGACTTGCGTTCCCTTAAGCGCTCTAGTCCCGGGTTCAATTCTTGGGGCAGCGTGTATGAAAAAAATCCGTTTGGGAGGGTCAACCCCATTTTGGGCCCAATGGTACCCAAAGGATTAGTTATCAGGCACGCTTTGATAGATACCCTGATCTTACCCAAAAAAAATCAACCAGCCAAAAAGCAACTTGAGTATCTTCTTTTTTTGTGGTTAATTCAAGATATTATATTATATACCTATATAATAATATTATTATTATTTTATCCGAGCCGTGCTTCTTCTTTTATGGAGGATTTCCTTTGATATTTTCTTCTCTCTCATAATTATTAATAAAATAAGTTTTATTATTCTTTTATAAATACAAAAAACAAACAGGCCCACGGGTTTGTTTGGTATGAGGGATTTGGAGGGGAGAAAAAAATTTTATGAGTTGGATTTAAAACAATTGGAGAAGTGGGGTTATAAAATTTTAATATAAAGAATATGTAAGATAAAAGAGTAAGAAAACTTAATTAAAAATTTTATACCCCACTTCTCTCATTCTTTTAAATTCAACTTAAAAAAATTTTCCCTCCACCCACTTTCACTCCCCTCCCCTCATACCAAACAAGCCCTAAGGGTGGCATAGATATTTTAAATTAGAGGAACCCATTTCTTCCATCCGCAGTGCCATCCTCAAGCCCTCCCGATCGTTCATTTGTTTGTTCCTTCCGGTCTTCCGCCTCCCTCGATGTCAACAATTTGTGCCCTAGTCCCTTCTCTCATCCTCTGCCATCGACAGATCGACTCGGCCACCACTCCTCGCGATTCTCCATCAACATTCGATTAGCTTCTTCAACTCAGATGGTTTGCTCGAGTGGCTTCTTCTCCTTGTCCTTTTTGTTTGCTTTGTGAAAAAATTCAAGTTAAGAGTTGGGTTTAGGATGTGTCAGATTAGCAGCTTTATGGTCATTGTTTTCTTAGTCTTAGTTATTTATTCCTGAATTTTTGATAAGTTAGATTAGTTGTCTTGTTACTAGATCATTAGATGTTCAAAGTGTTTTTTTCTCTTTTCTGCTCTGGTGCTTTGCTGGTTGGCTCTAAAATTTGCTCCTGATGATTTTTTTTTAGCTGATGCTCCTGATGATTTAACCTAATGCACAATGAATTCTTTTTTTCATCCATCTAGCAGCAATGGAATGACCGTCCTATTTAAAAGCTTGTGAACACAAATTTATTTCTTGTTCTAAGATTGGGTTATATATCTCACTCTCAGCCGTATCAGTGAAATTGTTCTCTTTCTTAATGAACTTTTTAACTTGGCCTTTTTACCAACATCATAACGGATATTAACTTAGCCTTTTAACTTTAGTGGTTGTTGGCTCCTTTTTTATTCATAAAGGAAAGACAATGGAAAAGCAGAATCCCCAAGTTTTTATGGATATCTCTATAAACAGGTTGCATGCTGGAAGGATGATATTTGAGGTACCCTTTTCTTTTAAATACGTTTTGGATTACAATGATTATTATTATACTTGATGCAGTTTTCATTTGTGGATTTTACAACTTCTGCATTGAGAAGAGTGGAAATGCAACTCATTCAATTCTTTCATTCTTTAAGCTGTTTAAAGAGGATGCTCCCGCCTCAGTGGAAAACTTCCGTGCACTGTGTACAGGTAATAATTTGATGGTAAAACACTATTGTCATACTACTACTATTGTCCATGCTAGTGCGTTTAGATTTTATGGCTTATGATGTAGCTTCCCTATTTCTCATTTAGTTTTTCATTTTGTTCAGGTGAGAAGGGGATTGGGCCAAAAACGGAAATGCCCCTACATTACAAGGGATCTTTTTTTTATGAGATCTGGAAGCGCTACTCCTATATAAAGGTATGTTTCTTTTTACTCTTGATAATTAGAAATTTAAAACTTCTTTCTTTGCAAATTTCTTTGTTTATTATACTCCCTCCATATTCATCTTCTGCAGCCATAAGTGATGGGTTATCTAGTTATCATTTTGGCTTTCTTCCTCATTGATGTTACTCCAAATATGCACAATTGATGGGAGTTATCTTATTATGGATTTTTTTCTTCTATTTTTTTACCCTGCATTCTCTATTTTTGCTGTCTTCTGTTTTGGTTTTATGAATGCATTTTCCCTTTTGCTTTGGTTGAGTACAAGTTTTTCCTGCTCATGCACTTCGTTTCGATATCTTAAACTTGTACATTATTAGAATTGAACCTTACTTTGGAAGTGGACATTGTTAGCTTTATATGTTTGATTTCATTATGATGTCACAATTTGCGTTGAAGTTTTGTTCAGTCATGCATACATGTCTATGCCAGCGCACCTCTAAACCTGTTACTGTGGATGGGATTGAAATTTTTTTAAATTTAGTTATATGTGTGGCCATTTTCATGCTATGTCATTGATTTATTGAAACTGCTTTAGATCATTTTCCTTGCTTATGTTGTAGGATACAGTATTGATTTCATGAGTGCTTTTCTTGTGGTTATCATTTTTATGTTGTAGTTTTTCGCTTGTACTTGCTAAGCTGTCCATCTTATATTATAGTGCTAATAATAATTTTCATTATGTCCAAAGCCATTTTATTTGCATTGTCGTATCTTCATTTGCATTGGAACCGAGTTCTATTTTGCAGGGCGGTGACTTCAATAGCTCACTCGGTTTGTTTTCTATCATCCTGTTGAAATTAGGATGACACATTTGTCTAGTTTTTCAACATTGTAATATTCTTACAACTCTAGTCCTCTAATTTTTTTTATAAATAATTTTACCGGGACTTGTGGAGAGAGCATATACGGAGCAGATTTCCCAGGTGAGAATGCCAATCATAATGCAATAATTCAAAATATTTTATTCTTCAAGGCAGCTCAATATGACAATTGATTCTGATAAGATATTAATATTGTTCTTGAGAATTATTTTAGATGAGAGACCAAGGCCAACACGTAAGTGCGATGAACAGGGACTTTTGTGTATGGACATATGTGATCGCCTTGGTATCAGCTCTCATTTCGTTATAATCCTACAACCAGATCACGAACTCAAAATGTTTCTTTGAGTTATTTAGCACTGTGTTCTTCCCTTGGTTAAGTGTGTATAAATTGCTTGGTATGTGACTCTCTGTACAGATTTCATGTGGTCTTCGGTAAGGTGGCTTCCGGAATTGAAACATTAGACTCTTTGACAAATGCCCCTTTAGGAAGCATCAATTCAAGTCTCTGATTGTGGCGAACGCCCAATGGCAGGTATGTGGGTGATAGTGCAGATCTCATATTTAAATTAGTATGGATTTTGGATATACAAGATTGAATCTACAAGGGTTTTATACCTATTTAGGTTATTTAAATTATTTTACTCTTTTAAATTCAATTATGAGGATAAAAAAGTTTTTTTTTTTCACAAAATGTAGTTATATATTCTCTTATTTTGCAGGAAACAGAAAAAGAAAGAAAAAAAAAAAAAAGCAAGGAACTAAGAGGCCCTGAAGAGAAGAAAACAAGATTGGATCATAAAACTGTCGAACCAGTCACCTAACTAGTCCTGTCTGTCCGACTGATTGACCGGTTTAGAGTTTAATCAACTTCTTAGGATTTCAAAAATTTGTATGTAATTCTATATATTTTCAAAAATTGAAATTTAAGACTTTAAGGGAAGTTTGAGATGCCTACTTTCTAATGTAAAAAAAAAAAAAAAAAATCACTAAAAAATATTATCATTTGATCCTAAAAAATTCTTAAATTCTAAAATTATTCTAAAAAATATTGTCGTTCAAGTTCACTTTCTCACCGGTCTGGTTCAGGATTAGTTTTGATTTGACTTTGATTTAATCCACTAACCTTCAACCCATTATCCAGATAGGCTCAATGGCCTGTCCGGGTTTAATAACATTGATTATTTCCCATTAAACTAAAATATGAATGACATTTATTGTTACTTTACTTTTTTCACGAAAATACGAAGTTTTGGTTACAGTGCCTCAGTGATGATCGCACAAAGCCATTATTGTTAAACTCTAAGGATACAAAAGTAAGTTTTGAGCTTTCAAACTACGGGGTATATCCAAATAATCACCGAACCCGCATGCTCCAAAAGTTTATCTTCCGAACAAACGGCATATTGCAAATCACATTAATTCACCTCCTCCTCCTCATTCTTGTATTTTTTTTTTGAAGTTTATTAAAATACTCAAATCTAATAAGGTAAATTTAATTCTCCTCTCATTTTAAAAAAACGTAAATTTCTTAAATACTAAAAATTTTAAACGATATAAATATTGTTAGATTAAAATTAGTATTAATTTTTAGGAGACTTATTAGAAGTTTTGAAAAAAAAAATTACTACCTCATATCTTATATCTAGGAGCAAGAAAATATGTTTACCTTGATCCTAAATATAAGGTTTCAATCTACTTTAAGTTGTCTCTCAAATTTCTAAATTATAAATTTTCCACAAAGCATCCCTATTGTTTGTGTATAGTAAGGGAGTTCCATGAAGGGGTGTAATTATGATGCACATAATTAAAAAGAGTATTATGAGTATCAAAAGCCTTGTAGCCTAGTGGTATGGATGCTCTCTTATAAATGGGAAGTTGCGGGTTTGATCCTAACTTGGTCTGTTAGTGCTTGATCATCACTAAGTTTGTTAGTGCATGCTTTTGTAACTAAAAAAAGAAGTATTGTGAGGAAACCAATAAATATTTCTTACAAATAATTATTTAACTAATTTTTTTAATATCTTCAAATTAGTTATATACACCTTATATATATTAAGAACCTGAGAGAGTATGACTAGTTATTAAATTTAAATAAAAAATTGTAGTTATAATTTATCGCATTGGACTTAAGTAAAAATTAATTTTCCACTCTTATTACCCTAGCTAGCGTATAACATAAGGGAGACTCTACAAGTGCAAGCAAGCATGGTGGCATTAACTAGACATATAAGAGGACAAATGAATTCCATTTTCATGTTTACAAGTTCAGATGGCCGAAGCATCACGCAAGGATCATCCACAAGAGATTAACATGAAAGAGCCATTTAATGCAACAGAGTGCACGGCATGGCTCATTTATTTCAATTATCAAACAGCAGAGGAAAAGGACAGAGCATTCAGATGCCTTTACCTTGCGATTGATTTTCCTTTTATATATATTTGTTATAACTTATATTCAAGAACGGTTATTTGGAAGAACTCGACAAGTTTTGGTGTGGACCAGAAGCAAGAGTTTATAAAAGGTAAAATGTTACTTGAAATGGTAATTGCAATTAATATACCAGCTTTTGTTTGCAGAAGCTATACCGACGTATGTGTAAGAGGAAACTATAGAAAATTTTGGTTGCTTGCATCATTATATATTATGGTTTAAATACTCATTGATCATAGTTTGGACATGCATTATTAGTCTCGTAGGAAGATCCACTTACCTTATCTCTAATACTCCGTGCCATGTAATACAAACGATTTTGTTTGGACATTAATTTATCCATATGACGTTAACTTTGCCTTTGAATAATTTATCCATATACCATGCAAACACCTAATGCCTCTGTGAGATACATCACGTAAACACAAGTTTTCCCCTTTTCATGCAATTCTTTATGGTGGCATGCAGCAGATCGAGTTTTACACTCTGGAAGAAGATGATGCTTCTTGTTACCCTTTCATCATCTTCTCTTGTTCCTCTACATTGAAACCATGGTGTTTCTCTTCTTTTCTTTGAGATCAAACAACAAGAAAAAATTATTTCTTTCCTGAGTTGAAGCTGGTTCTTCAAATATATGTGTGTGTATCTCCGTCTTCAAGGTTTCGAAAGTGACATTTTCTTTATTGTTTTTGGTTTTTCAGCCACAGACCGACGTCTAGCTCAAAACTGAGAGGCTGCTCAGAAGAATCGTCTAAGGAAAAAGGTATTATGAATTGGTGAAGATCATAACAGTTACTGTGTTGGGCACACAAAAAAATTATCTTGTAGTCACTTTAATTTCTCTGCACTTTGTAGCAGCCAGAGGGTCCAGGAGGATAAAGCAAAACCAGTTTGAACAAGACCTTGAAAGATCCTGTCAGGTTCCAAATCATACTTCTACTCTCTAATAAGTAAAAAGTTAAAATCAAACTGAATTATATAGTCAAAAAAAAAAATCAAACTGAATAATGCAGCTGCTAGTAGTTATATATTTCATTTGTAATTATGCGTGTTTGTTTAATATATACTGACAGTCCTCGTGAATTTTTTTGTTCATTTCAATGGTTATTTTCATGTTGCATCGTCATGATTTTCTAGTTACTATTACTAAAAGTAAAATTGAAATGAAATGAACGTAGTGACTTATTTTATCTCTTCATTATTTTATCTTGTTACTTAAACAATTTTCTTGTCGCTTCTTTTCTTTGTTTCACCAAGATAACCATAGTTTATCGATCTGGTCATTAATTTCATATTGCCGTGTCATAATTTTACTGTTACTAAAAATTAAAAAATTGAAAATTGAAAAGTAATGAACATAGTGAATTTTTATCTGTCCATGATTGTATCCTACTATTAAAATTATTTTCTTGTTTCACTACTGTTCATGATTTTCTTATTACTAAAATGAACATCTTTTATCTGTCCAGTAATTGCTTGGTCATAACATGCTCTCTAGGAATTGCTATAAAATATCATTACACATATTGAGCAGGTCTTGAATTCACGTTATCTTTTCGTTATTTTCTTCCGCCGTTTGAAGCTGAATTCATTAGCGTAACACCCTATGGATTAGGTTTAGAATTTGAATATCAAAATCTGCTGTGAATTTTTTTTTTTTTTTTATCATTTTTGTGTTGGATCCTGCACAACATTAATTTCAAGTCCAAGTTGCATGAAGTCCAACTCTCAACTTGCTATCAATTTCAATTTCTTATCCCTTGATGTAATGTCTATTTTTACCCCGAAAAATCTCTCATTTTTTTAAAAAATTTTTTTGAAAATATTTTTGGAGAAAGTATTATGGTGAAAATTTCTCAAGTGAGAATGTCATTCCTGCTTAAAATGTCTTTTTTTTTTTTAAATTTTGATAGGGAGGGTATTTATATTGTTCTTTTGATTTATTTCACAATCACAAGAACAATATAAATACCCTGTCTATAGAAATAAATAGACAAAAACTTTGAGTATTGAATGTCATTCTGACGTGGAAAAAATACCGTAAATGCTTTCTCTACAAATACGTGCAAAAATATATTTGAGAGAGAGAGAGAGAGAGAGAGAGAGAGAGAGATGCAAGGGGTATAAGAACAAACGTTGCATCAGGGGAGAAAAAATGATATATATTTATAAAAATCTGAGCATTGGACCCTTCATTTTCATGTTTTTTCATGGTTAAAAGTTCTTGTTCTTTAGGTTTAAGTCATCTAATCTGAAACAAAATATTTTGAATTATTGCATTTTGCATAGTTAAAACTTAAAGGTATGATTGGTATTGAAGATTTCAATATTTAGTTATATTAATTGTGAAGCCTAGCCCTCGATATGTTGTTAAGGTTCTCAATATTTTCTTTGTAAATGGTTAAATGAAAACGACAAATTATCCTCTAAGTTTAAATGGTCACCTTCAACTTGAAAATAATCTTAAGATGAAAAGTTGAGGCAAAACATTATTTTATTTGCTCTTGCCTTGAAACTGAAGTTCTGTTTCACTACTCTCTAACTACTCATTTTTTTGGTATTTTGTTTCTAGTTTTTGTCCACCACATGCATGAACTATAAATCTTGTTCTCCTTTGTTTTGGATAATCAATGTAGCCGGAGGATCTTATCAGTGTTTATTTGCCAATATTATTTTTATTATATTTTGTAATAACTTATGCCTAACTATAATCTCTGAAGCTTATATATTAACACAAGTAGTAATAAATAGTCAAATTTTGGAAACCCAATTTTAAAATTTTAGTTGAAGTTATTGTGTTCGACCAAAATGTTTTGCCTAAATTCTTGTGTCATTTTTAACTAATTATAGAGCAATGATATGGCATGCTTGGGTAAGGTCCGGCTAAGTTCAACCTTTGAGGCGTGGCTTGAATTTATTGATGCCAGGCAGAGTTACTATTCAGTAATTGATAAATTAATTTAGGGTTTTTGTGCAAAAACACCTATATACTTTTGTCAAAAGTGCATCTAGCATCATAAATTTTACTTGTGTGCAAAAATGTCCACAAACTTTTAAAAAATGAGCAAAAATGCCATATCCGTTAAAGTTGACTAACACCGTTACTTTTTGTTAGGTGGGCCTCATATTATTATTTTTTAAATGATCATTTTACAAGAAGGGTTAAGGGGCAATTTTACTCAAAAAGTTTTCATTAAGGGGCAATTTTGCCTTGGACGTTTCTCGGTGGGCAATTTAGCCCTGGCTATTATCTCTAAGGGAAGTTTGAGATGCCTACTTTCTAATGTAAAAAAATCACTCAAAAATATTATCACTTGATTCTCAAAAATTCTTAAATTCTAAAATTATTCTAAAAAATAATATTGTTCAAGTTTACTTTCTTACCAGTCTGGCTCAGGATTAGCTTCGATTTGACTCTGATCTAAAAAATAATATCGTTCAAGTTTGAGACAGGTTCAATGGCCAGTCCAGAGGTTGACCATCATTATTCTTAAAACCTTACTGTTAAGCCGATGCAGCTGACAAAGTGTGACAGCTTAAAAGGTTGACCATCATTGTTCCATGTCATGGGAAATTTTCTCCCCACAAACTATGCTTCTTTCACAAAATTCAAGGCACAGCGACCCCTCCTTACAATATCCCGCACTCATTTTGCCACCTGTTCTAGGGTTTCATTTCTGGGTTGCTTAGGGACAACATCAGCACCAAGGGGAATACCAGTACTAATAACACTATCAAAACTAAGGTCATTATCAGTGTCGGAGGATGTAGAACTAGCCATTGTAACTTGAAAGCAAAACTCATTCAATCAGCCATAGGAAATAGAGTAATGAGTTTTCTAGAAAAACATGATGCACGACTAAGGACAAAACCTATCTAGGTAAGACAAAGTGAAAAATACGGAGAATGCATAATATAAAGGGAGAATGTGTAATATAGAAGAGAAATCATAACTTAAAACAAGGAGAATAGAGCACATGAAGGAAAGCGACCTAGCTAAAGGTTCGAAATGAAAAAGTGAGTTAGGAAATCCAAATGACTCACTCAGGTTTGGGACCAAAGTTCAAAGAAAGTAATGGAGGATGCGGTTCACCTAAAAATGATTGTCAATGGCCAAAAAAGCCAACCGGAGTTGTGGAGTTCTGAGAATGATGTGTAACGTTCAACCAAACACAGTCATGTTAAGTGTAACAACTTGGGAAAGTGAAGAGGTGCGAGATAGCGGGTCTTTTAAAATGACTTGACGAAACTTACGGTTATAAGTTTAGAAGAGTTATGAAAGGTGGCCATTTTCTTATGGTTTTGAATTTACAACTATAATGAACCTTTGAATGAAAGTTCACAGTTTTAACAATATAATCATTAGGTTTTGTAAATGATGGCGTTGATTTCATAATAACCGCTAGGTATTCAACATGATATTCTAAAACGTGACGGGTTTTACATAATAAACATTACTTATTTTACTTTGGTTTAATAATTTTTAAAGTTGGTTATTCAACCCCATAGTACAAAAATAATTAAAAATAAAAGAAAAAGAAAACAAGAGTGTGAATAAAATAACAAAAAATTAAAAAGTCAAAAGTTGGAATAGAAGTGGATGGGTAAGGGTTTCGCAGGTTATCCAGCAAATCGTTTCCTTTGAATGGAAAGGGTTATGTTATAGAGCTAAAGTTGTTGTTATAAATTGCCACTGTTAACATAAGTAATGGTTATTCACTAATAATTGTGAACATCCCTTGTAAATACCTAAATTAGCAGCGTTTGTTTACTAATAACAGTGAAGAGACAATTTTTTTTTAAAAAAAAAAAATTTTAGGCTACATTGCCCTAACGATTAATTATTTTTAATATTCAAAAATAAAAACCCAGTAGTGGTTTTTGGTCATCACCGTTACTTTTGTCCTCCTCCTCCTGCCCCCCTCACTCGGCATATCATCAACATCTAAGTAAGGAGATGAAGTGTCTGACAAGAAGTGATCATATATAACCTAACTGTGATGAAGGATGAGGTCCAACTTCCTGTTCAGACTGTGGGTGTATCTAGCAAGATGCCTTGTGAAGTGGTCAAGGATGGCCAACGTCTGTAGTAGAACCTCCATTTGAGTAGGAGGAGGAGGAGGTGGTGGTGGTGTGCTGGAGGCGGTGGTGGAAGAGGAGGGGCTTGTAGAGGAGGAGGGTGAGGATGATGAGGAGGAGGGCGAATGGAAAGAGTTCTCTGGCATCTGATCATGATAAGGAAGAGAATGACGAGGTTATGAAAATGTGCTTTTAGAAAAGTACTAAGAACAAAAGGAATAGATTAATGTAAATAGGCTTGAATATTTCCCTCTAAAGTATTTAACTTAGGAGAACTGGTACTTGGTGTCGCATCGAATGAGGTTTTGAAAAAGTTCTTTTTAGATTTGCTTTTTCAACATGACAGTTTTTTATTATGAAATATCGTTTTTGCCGTTCATACTTTACGGTAAATGGATATAACTGTTATGTTTGCGTTTTTGCTACTGTAAGATTGGAAAACTAATTATTTGTAAGTGTTACATGACGGTTGTTTCTAAAGAACTGTCACTTTTGTTATTAATTAAATGGCGGTTATTAACTACAACAGTTATTATTGTGTTTTCATGAATTATGCCTTGCAATATATGATGGTGCATATAATTAACCATTACTTTTAAGCATTATATATCCTTGCGTGACCTCCACCTTGATATACATAACGTTTATTAGTTGTAACTGTTATGTATTAAACGTTATAAATGCTCAAATCTGTAGTAGTGCAATAGAGGATCAATTTCTTATGAAACAGATTAATTAGATCTACAAAGATTGTGTGTTCTAGCACTCACATACTCAGATCTAAGTATTGCATGCCAATTTGCAACACTCTCAATGATAGTTGTATCTAGCATTCCACAAATAATTCAACAACGCGTATGGCCTTGTAAGTAGTCACTAGCTCGTTCAAGTAATGCCATTTTTTCAATATCCCAAAATAATTGATCTGATATTGCAATTTTTAATTATACTCTAAAATTTATAAAAACATTAATTTTCTATTCCATGAAAGCTTAAAAACAAATGACAAATTTGTGCAATAAATCTATGAATAGAAAATTAAAATATCCCAAAAGAAAATTACTTGCATATAATTTTTTAAAGGAATTAAATCTATTAATTTAGGAAAGTCAGGTAGCTCATCAAATATGAACCCATTTGCAATGGTTTTATTTTTATAATAGGAAATATGACAACCAAGATTCAAATGTCAACTTCTAGTCCTTATTGTCCTCTTGAATTTCTTTGCTCGGGCCACAATTAATTTTTTTTTGGGGTCTGAATAGACCACGATTAATAATAATCTCTCATATTCTTATATAAAGGTAATAGTTTTCATAAAAAAAAAAAAACTTTAGATTGGTGGTATAAATAAAAGATATAATACCAAAAAAAAAACAGAATTATTGAAATGCTTGCCACTACGGTTATTAAAAGAAAAATTCCACCTTTCCAGGTTAACCCATCTTGATTTTTTTTAAATCGCAAATTTTTAGAATATATTTCTTGTCAAAATTAATTTCATGGAATTCTACCACCACAATATGCCATGGATTAAAATTGCCGTGAATTAATCTTAATCAATATAGGTCAAAGTGAAAAAATTGTGCAGGGTATCACATTTAACATCAAAACTCCTTAATGCTTGAGAGGAAGTGAGAGGAGCTGTCTTTTGGAACTCGTGCCAAGAGCGTGATGAAAGCCTCCAAAAATGGTTGTCCAATGTCTGTTGAAGGGTCTGAATCTTTTGCTAAAAAAACAAAAAATGCAGAGAGCATCAGGAATGCATCTCCAACCATAATAGGGCAGACATCTCCAACCAATATAGGGCATGCAATTTCATACAAGGATTCACTTATCGGATTTAAAGGAATAGAGTATAATGGTGTTGCTCATGGGATCTCTAGTTCTGAGGAAGATGTTCTGCTATCTGATCTCCTGAATCAATCTTGGGAGCTTCCTGAACCTTCTGATGAACTGAAGCAGCTGATGGATATCTACCCAACTATGCAAATGTTGCAAGAGGAACTTAATCGTTGGGCAAGACCCTGGAACGCCTCCCTTATCATCACTATCCTAGGTGCTAGAATCAATTTCTACAGGTTAAAGGATCATCTGTGTAGAATATGGCAGACCAGTGGTTTCGATTTAATTGATCTTCCCAACAATTACTTTGTTGTTAAATTTAAGGATCATGAAAAGTGGGAACAGCACTATAAAAAAATCCTACTCGGAGGTCCATGGACGATTGCCCAGCATACAATATTAGTGCAGAGATGGTCTCCTTTCTTTGATCCATTTCACAATCCTCTTGGAAGAGTAGCTACTTGGATCCGAATTCCCCACGTTCTATTACTCTGCTACAATAGGGAATGTATGTGGAGACTAGGAGATATGATTGGAAAAACCCTTAGGGTCGATATGAACACTATCGAGAACCCAGATGATATCGAAGCAAAAATCCATAGGGGACACTATGTTGGAATCTGCGTAGAAATGGACTTGCAGAAAAAACTAATTCCTAGAATTATCTCTGGTTCAACTCTTTTTAACATAGAGTATGAGGGGTTGAGGCTTATCTGTTTTACCTGTGGTAAATATGGCCACCGAAAGGAGCAGTGCCCGCTGGCCATGAAATCTGTTGGAATGCCTCCTGCTGGAAACACGTCGATTATCAATGGTTCGTCTTTGGTGGGGAATCTGAACCCGAATTAAGCTTCTTCATCCTCTCCAAAGGTGTCACCAGAAAAATCTCTTCCGGCCAAGGATCAACAATTTGGCCCATGGATGCTCATGAGCAAACCTGCCAAAGAGCGTTTTCCGAGATGAACTGAGGGTAGGGGCAAGTGGGTGAATGGAACCATTCCGGTTCTATAGAGGGTATGGGTGAAGGCAAAGTTTCTCGGTCCAGATTCGCCGCTCTAACAGGTACGAATCCTGCCGAAGATGTGAATCCCAAGTTTAATTTGAACTTGGTAAAGAACGATGGGAAAACAGAACCAGGTGATGCAGTGAAGCTAGTCGCTGATGGAATGCAAGGAAGAGGGAAAGGATTTGGACTTGGTCAAACTACTCTAAAGAGAGGCTTCCACATGGGGAAAGGGAAATGGGCTAAAGTGAACAAACAGAATAAAGCCTCCAAGACCAATTCAAATGGGGTAAACGTAAAGGGCATTGACTCAGCCATGGGCCCAATAGATGCATTGACTTTACCTCCATTAAAGTCTAAGAAGGGAGTTAAACAAATGGCTTATAACTTGGTTAAAGGCAGCATGCAAAACCGTGGGCCTCAACACCAAAATGAGCCTATTTGTGGGCCTCAAGATATAACCCATGCAACAACTCCAAACAAGATCAATGATCCCTATGGAATTGAATTTGAACATAGCACGTTGGTATTTCCAAGTGGGGCCGAGAAGCAGGTGACGAATCAGACTCCAGATTCTATGAGCATGGCGTTGATTCCTCTGAATCATACCAGTTCCAATCAAGACTTCCATAAGCTTGGGTTAGAGATGTGTTCCGTCTCCCAGCTAGAAGTTGTTGTCCTCATGGGAGAAAAACCACCAGACAAGTAAGTTTTTTGTGCCCCTCCTCGTCCCCTTTGTGGTTTTATGATTATCTCATCTTGGAATTGTCATAGGGCGGGTGGTAGTTCTTTTCCGAGAGTGTTGAAGGATGTGGTTAATAAATATGGAATTAATCTAATGTGTTTAGTAGAACCCAGGTTCAGTGGGAATAGTGCAGATAAAGTTGTGAGGAAACTAGGGTTTAATGACTGGCTGAGAATTGAAGCTACTAGTTACGCAAGGGGTATATGGGTGCTATGGAACAACTGGGAGTTCCATCTCGAATATATTGCTTCTAACACCCAATTGCTTCACTGCAAAATTTTTGACAAAAATAATTTGGACCCTATGTTTGTAACTTTTGTTTATGGAGATACTAGTGTTTTGAAGAGAAGGGAACTATGGTTGTCTCTTTATGCTATTTATCAAACGGTGAATATCCCCTGGTTAGTCTTAAGAGATTTCAATACCTTCCTTAATCCCGGTGACAAGGATGGTGGAGCTGCCCCTAGCCATAGCTCTATGATTGAGTTTCAGAGTTGCATTAATCGATGTAACCTTATCGAAGTGCCTTTTGAAGGTGACCGATTCACTCAGGAGAAAACTGGGGTTAAAGAGAGACTAGATTGGGTTTTCTGTAATTTTGACTGGGAAATTCACAACCCTCAATCTAAATCCTTTCATCACCTCAGGTTTAAGTCTGATCATCGTGTAGTTGTTGTTGCTGATCATCGTACCAATGCTTGTAGTAATAGGGTTACGAAGTTCCTTTATCAAGCAGCATGGTGTATTGAAGAAGGGTTCAGCGATGTGGTTAAAGTAGCTTGGCAAGGGAAGAATTGGCTCCAAGGCCAATCTCAGTTTACAAAAGATGCTTCAAAGTGGAACGATAGAGTGGTTGGAAATTTTGCAAAAAAGAAGAGAGAAATCATCCGTAGATTGGAAGGTATAGACCGAGCCAGGATTAGAGAGGGTTCCCAAAATGGGCTCTACAAGATTGAAAAAAATCTTTGGGACATGTACCAAAAAATTGCTCTACAAGAAGAACTGATCTGGTTCCAGAAATCGAGGTGTAAGTGGCTAATGGCGGTGACAGAAATACAAAATATTTTCATGCCAATGTTATAACAAGGAGGAAACAGGGTATAATTATGGCTCTGCAAGATGACAATGGAAACTGGGTCTCGGATGGGAATCTTTTAAGAGATATGGCTCTTGAATATTTCCAAAAGCTTTATTCGGCTGAGAATGTCTCTTCTCCCTTCTCTCCTTGGATGGCTCGATTCCTAGCATTAGACGTTCAACAACTAGATCTCCTCCAAAGGCAGGTATCATCAGTTGAGATCAAGAATGCGGCTTTTGAGATGGGAGCCTTCAAAGCTCCGGGACCAAATGGCTTGCATCCCCACTTCTTCCAAACTCAGTGGGATTTGGTTGGGCAGAAGATTTGTGACCTGGTAATTAGCATTTTTGGCAATCTGGATAAAGTGCAAGCAATAAACCAGACAAACATCATTCTTATTCCAAAGGTTGATCATCCTGCATCCTTAAAAGATCTTAGGCCCATCTCTTTATGCAATGTAAGCTACAAACTTGTCGGCAAAGTTATTGCTAATCGTCTCAAAGGTGTCATGAGGCATCTTGTAGTAGAAAACCAATGTAGCTTTATCTTCGGGAGGAAAGGGGTGGACAATATCATCATAGCTCAGGAGGCGATCCACACCATGAGGAACAAGAGAGGCAAAAAGGGCTATATAGCTATGAAAGTAGACATGGAGAAGGCTTTTGACAGGCTTGACTGGCGTTTCTTGGAATTCACTCTTCATAGCCTAGGATTATGTGCAGGTTTTGTTAAGTTGATTATGAGTTGTGTTTCTTCCTCTTCCATGAGCATTATTTGGAATGGAATGCCTTCTAATTCTTTCAACCCTTCAAGAGGAGTAAGGCAGGGTGATCCTCTGAGTCCATATCTGTTTGTTCTTTGTATGGAGTTACTCGGTCAGCTAATTCATCAAGAGGTTGAAATGGGAAACTGGCGTCCCCTTCAAATGAGCACTTCAGGTCCCCGTATTTCCCATCTTTTCTTCGCTGATGACCTCCTTCTCTTTAGTGAAGCTTCTAATGAGCAGATGAAGGAGATAAGAAATGTTATAGATCTATTCTGTCGGGTTTCTAGCCACAGGATTAATCTTAATAAATCTAAAATGTTTGTGTCCAGGAATGTCCATTTTAATAGAGCATATGAGTTGAGCCAGATTGTGGGGGTTGGGCTGACGACCGACCTTGGAAAATATTTGGGTGTTCCCCTCCTTCACAAACATATGGTTAAGATGACCTTTACTCCACTTTTCCAAAAGGTGAGGTCGAAGTTGTCTAACTGGAAGGGTAAATATCTAAGCATGGCAGGCCGGACGATCCTCATCAAGTCTGTTCTGTTTACCATTCCTCAATATCAGATGCAATCAACTTTGGTTCCGAAAGGAGTCCTATCAACAAATGAAAAATTAAGCAGAGACTTCTTTTGGAATCAGCACGATGATACTAAGAAAATACACCTGATTGCATGGGACGTTCTCAAAAGGAGGAAGGATGAAGGAGGTCTGGGAATTAAAGACCTTCGCTGCAAAAACAAAGCTTTGCTCATGAAATTGTGTTGGAATCTTATCACAAAGCTGGAAGCTCTGTGGGTGAAATGTTTACATGCTAAATACTCTTGTGGCTTATCTTTGGTTCCTCATGTGCAAAGGTGGCGCAACCAATCGGCTGTGTGGAATGGAATTGTAGTAGTTTGGGGTGATTTCCAAGGGGGGCTTGGCAAGAAGCTCAAAAGTGGAAGGAGCATGCAGGCTTGGAAGAATTGATGGGCCCCAGTTGACAAGCCACTAAAATTTTTCATTGAAAGGAATATGCACCATGTTGATATGGATGCTCTTGTTTGCTCCTTTACTTCCCAATCTGGTCATTGGGACAGGGCCAAATGGGAGATCTTTCTACCCAATTGGGTGGTTGATAAAATCATGATGCTCTCCCCTCCAATGGGCATTGTGGATGACGTTGTTTGTTGATGAAATGCTCCCGATGGTAACTTCAGCATGAAATCTGCCTACAAAGGTATCTACCACCAGCAGACCCTCAATAATCAATCTCACTGGAGACATTTTTAGCACTGGGGAATTCCTGAAAGAGTCAAACACTTTATGTGGCAAGTTTTCCATGAGAAGCTCCCAACAAATGAGACTAAAGTGAGACATAACCCGAGTGCCCCAAACACTTGCCCTTTTCAATGTGAGAGCGAAGAGAGCATCCTTCATGTATTGAGAGATTGCGAGCAGGCCCAGAGAGTATGGGTTTCTTTAACTAACCATCTATACTTTACTATGTTTTCTTCTGGTAGTTTGCAGGATTGGCTTAAATGGAACTCACAGCATTCCCCAGGAAACAAGAAGATGGCTAGATGGTCATGGCAAAGAGTTTTCAGTACCACATGTTGGCTCCTTTGGAAGAACCGGTGTTGTTAGGCTTTTGAAGGTAAAGCTAATAAACCAGAAGAGTTAGTTCACAAATGCATCTACCATCTATTGGTAAGTGTGGAGAGCGGGCGCTTTCATCACCAGATATTTCAAGTTCCTGAGCAAGGTCTTCTATACTAGCAACCCCCAAAGGAGGGCTTTCTCCGTATTGACATTGACAGTTCGACTGCTTATGATGGCCAATCAGCCTGTGGAGGTGTCATCCACGATAACCAAGGCAACTGGATACGTGGATTTTAACAAAAGTTAGGACATTCTTTCCCAACTACTGTGAAAATCCATGCAATCCAACATGGACTTCAGTTATGTAAGCAGATGGGTCTTAAGAAAGTCAGATTGTTCACAGATTCTCTTCAAGCCATCCACTTACTATGGACACAGTGTGGGATTGATCACCCTTTATACGATATTATCTTAGATACCAGGTCCCTTATCTATGGAGACTGGGATTTGATGATTTCCTACACACATAGGGAGAATACTCGCTGTACTGATTATCTTGCACAAATGGCTCATATGAATACCCAGGTTTACGTCGAATTAAGGACATCCCCTTTGGAATGTATCTATCTTTTTGCGTTGGAGTGTGGTTGTTGCCACACGAACAATTGGTGGGACATAGCCCGCTGATTATTTAATCTTTCAAGCTTTGCTTGCCTTTGTATCTCAAAAAAAATATAGGTCAAAGTGGTTGTGAATCATATGTTTAGACACCAAAAGAGGAAAAAAATGAAAATCAAGATCAATAATTTAATAAAAATATATTTTTATAAAAAAAAAATTATTTTTATTTTCTATTTTGTTATTTCGAAATATGGTTAACGCCTTATATGACCTCGGTTGATTAACATTAGTTGAAGAGAATTTTACTACATGACATGTGATCGCAGAATTCTATAAATTTAATTCTAACAAGAAATTTATTGCAAAAATTTGACATTTGAAAAAAATTAAGATGGTTTGACTCTAAAAATTATATTCTTTCTTCTAATAGGTGTTTAGGTAAGCATCTCAATAATATTTCCTTTCATTTATACCAATAATATACGAAGTTCTTAATATAAGAAGCAATATTAAGACTTCAGATATGACTAAAAGAGATTATCTTTGGTCCTCTCATGAACAGAGAAATCGAAAAACTCAACAAGGTCAAGAAATAAATACTTTCAGTCTTGACTGCTTGATAGGTTATTTTCTAATCATACAATGCCATTGAAATGGTGTTTTTTTAATTAGACAGTATCCTATTAGATAGTTAAGACTAAAAATTTTTATTACTTAGGCTCGTTGGCTTTTTCAATTTCCCTGATCAAGGGATAATGACCATTGAAAATGTTCTGGCAAAAAAACACCATTGAAAACGATTTAATACAACGTATTGATGATCTATTGATTGAGCTAATAGATTTAATTATTTTCATGATGGATAAGAAATATAGGAAATTAATTTTCTTTTTGTGTGATTCAAGTTCCTGTTTATAAAATTATTAAATGATTTTTTCATTATATATGCGGTTTATGGAATAAAATACTATATCTTTATAATTCTTAACGTATCAATAAATCAATAAAATTGGTAATATCATAACTTTATTTTGGGATATAAAAAATGAAATTCTTTGAATGAACCAGTAACTACTTAAGAGATCATGCAGATTATTGTCGAACATCTTTAGACAATGAAGTTACTACCATTATTAAGGATGTTGCAAATTGGCACGGAATTGTACATTTGGGTACTTGGAAAGTTATTTTAGGCGACTATTTTTATACTGTTTCTGATCTCATCTGTTTGATAAGAAATTTATCCATCCATTATGGGATTTGACGGTTAAGGTATGAATTATAAGGTGATACATATAATTTACAAACTGAATGCTATAACTTTACGTGACATCAAGTGTAGTTTTAACTTAACCATTTATCATTTAATCATTTAAATGCTCATATACTTGTATTTGGTGCAAAACTTATTAATATAAGTGCTATCAAAATATTTTAGATTTTGTCGAGTTATTATTGTATTAAATTAAATGTCTTGGTCGATAGAATATAGAACAAATAAGAAAGAGTTGAAAGTTAACTATAGTTAGTTGCTTGGTTATTGTTTGGAGTTTGATCTATGGCTTTCATTCTTGTTGTCATGAACAATTGTACGATGTAGAAATAATTCGCTGAATTTCCAATGAGTCAATGTCGTACTCTTTGCGTTGGTATATGATTCAAGCTCATTCTAGTAATAGGTTAACATGTTCATAAGATCAACATGCTTTTTGTACGACTCATCTTCCTAAAGTTTGGTGGATAATGTATTATACTCCAAAGGCTTGGTATAAATTAGATGTCATTTTTAAATTTCTCTCGCCGTATCCAACATACCAACAACTGACTAGCATAGGGATATTGATACATGGGGGGATATTAAGTGTCTCAGAAATAAACCTTTGTCCATGGGGAATATTAATTTTCAATAACCGGATTGAAAAACATTATTTTTTTAATAATGATGAAAATCATGAGGGTGTTAGGAATGGCCGCTAGGTTAAAATGTTTGCGACCCAAATTATATACAGAACATAGACAATGACGGGCCGACTGAAGTTTTGAATTAAAATGTTAAAGTAAGGGTCCAGCTTAAAAGGGAAAAGCCTAAAGAAGCCCACAATAAGTAACTTCTCTATCTCCCTTAAACCTTCAATTTTTGGACTTTGTATTTCAAAGATTCTGTCCGTTGGTCTTTTATTCGTTTTAGCCCTGCAATGACTTACTCAAGATAGTGAGATCTTGAGTGAGCATTAATTGCAAAGTGTGCCCCGGGGGGGGGGGGGGAATTGTTCTCTAAAGAAGAACTTGCTTGTACAAAGACACCAAAAGCCTTGTGAATCTTGGAAGATAGTGAAAACCTCAAAAAGGCTTCTGAGGACTGGACATAGGTCAAGTGATTTGGACCAAACCAGTATAAATCCCTTATGTCAACCTTCAATGATATCTCTATGACTATACTTTCTTCTTTAAATTTGTGTTAGGCTCGTACTAACATTTGATATCAGATCACTGTGGTGATGTGATGGTGATAACTATTAATTTAAAATTTAATATAATTAATTTTAAACAGTGTTAAACTTAACAGGCTGAAAGGAAATTGATAACTAAGTGCGTTAAACGGTGTTAGATTAAGTAGTTCCTACCACATTTCTAATAATATAATAGAAATAATATAATAGATAGATAAATAGGTAGATGGGTGTTTTGCCATGACAATAGGATATTATACAATGGATTGTTCGCCTTCTATATGGGTGTTTGTGTGAAGACCAGTAATAGTTTCTTGTATTTTGAGCTAAAACTGTTAGTAACATTCTTGAAAAACTTCATATTTTTAGTATAAATAATTTGTAAAAAGTAAGAAAAACATTACTATCTCTAGTATTTAATATAAGACCCAAATAACTAATTTTGGGTGATTAAGAAAGCTAAATAAATTACTTTAAAGTATTTATATTTATCATTTTTTTACAAACTAATTTCTCCAAAGTATTTATATTTATCAATTTTATCCAAAGTATTTATATATTAACTAATTTGGTAACAATGCACTTCTTTTTTTTTTTTGGCATTAAATTTTAATTATTTGAATGACAAAAGATTGATAAATTAATACTTATAAATTACCTTAGTCAGTTAGTTGGAATCTAATTATTTTTCTTTCATATTTTTAATAAATTTATAAGTTATTGGAAATATATTACAATGTGAATGAAAGATAACAAAATTTTGATTCTTATAAATATTATAATTATGTGGGTGTCCATAACATCCACAAAATGAGCCTTTTAATCTTCCATATTATATTGAATGACACAATGCCATATAACCCCAAAATTAAAGGTCTATACTATTTATTGCTATAACCTTCAACGATTTCATGAAGTACCATAATGTAGATTGATTCTCCTAATTAATTATGGTATTGTAACTCTTAGAAGGGTTGAAAATCTATAAAGAGAGGCTTGGCATACAAAATTACGTGTAAATAAAATATAAATAAATATGTTTAAACGACTGAGAATGCTCTTCAATTCCTCATTTTTACATTTATCTCTTACTTCTATTATGTTGTTCATATTTTCCTTCCACATTTTATAACAAAACTTATAATATAAAATAGAAATAAATATGTTTAAACGAATATGATTATCTTTCTATTTGTTAATAACACCCGTAAATATGATTTTGATGAACAATATGTAGACAATTTATTTTATCAGAAACAACATGTTTAAGAAATCAGCAAGCAAAAAAAAGGATAAACAAATTTACTTGTTATTGAATCAAAATTAATTTAACAAATCACATTTTTTATAAGTCCAATTTAAACCCTAACTCAGGTCCAAAAAAATTCAAACGCAACGTAGCGTGAAGAAAGCCAAACTTTTTTAATGCAGAAGCTAGATATATATATATATATAGTCTTCCACATGCAAAAGTTAAAGTTTTTTATTTTATGAAAAGGGTCGTGACCTCCTGCACCACGTTTGAAGATGCTTTTGTCTTTTACTACGTTTAAATGATTCAGAATTCAGATTCTTTAGATACAGTGTTGTCCTGCTTTTTTAGTTTGTGACTTTATTTAATTATTTATTTGTCTAATTATATATATCAAATGAGGCATGATTGGTATGAAGCATATGTGCCTGAGAGATAACTTTCTTATATTTTTTGTGGTTCCATTTTTTGAAGCAATTTGACATTTTAAGAGGTTCTATGAGTTAAAAATTTACAAAAATATTTTGAATTAAAATATAAAATCTTAGCATATTTATCAAATTAAGTATAGTTAAGATCCCACCACCGATGTGAGGAGCTTTTTTTTTTCTTAAGCATAAGTATCTTTTTATTAAAGGTAATCCTATTCGAGGCACTATCGGGGACTATTATGAGGACCTTGTTGAAGCATGGGCAATAAGTGCTCTTAATCTGGACTCAGGAGACATCCTTTGACCTTGTAAGTTATTGGGACCCAGCTCACCTAAACTTTTTCTATAAGAAAAACCTAACTATAACACACTTTTGCTAAATATACACAATATCATTATTTTTATAAAAATAAATAATATCTAAACAAAATTAGCTCATAAATTATTTGTTAAGAAAAAAATGTGATCTTGGCAAGAAAAAATATTTGGTTATTTGTGATTTTTTTTTTTTAATTTTTACTGTGAAAAAATCTTGTTGAAGATTTCTTAGCAGTTCACCTGTTTTAAAAAATTACCAAACGGAAATTTGGATAAAACAAATTTACTTCTTACGAAATCACATTTTCCTATGTCCAATTCAAACACCAACCTTCTAAGCCTTTTAGAGAGGAGTATGCCGGCATGTCTAATTTCTTAATAGCATTCTGGCTTGATACAGAGATTTTTGGGCTTGTGTATAAAACGTCTTGGAGAAATGGTTAACTAAAATATTAATTTCCTTCCATGAAATAGAAAATTCAGCAGAGTTCGCTGCTCCACTGAAGAAGAAGGCTTCTCTATGTTTCAGAATTCAGAAAGAAGGAGAAAGGAAACAAGGCAATTGATATCTGTAACGACTTTAATTAAATTGAAAGATGATGGTGCAGTGTAAATAAGGACACAAGTGGACTTTTGCAGATTCTCTTCATTGCTTTTGGAGCTTGGGTCAATTTCTATTTCCTTTTCTGTGACATATTTTTTCAATGCTCTTGAATTTCTATGTAACTGAAAGAAGCTGTGACTGCTGGGCAATAATTTCTCTCTGCGTCCATAATAATTAAAGCGAATCCAATGCCTATGCAAATGAAAGGTTGGATGAAGATTATAAATATTACGATTTAGATTTAGATTTTCAAAACAATCCCTTCTTCTTCTCCGTTTCTCTTCTTCTTTAACATCTCTTCTCCGATCTTCTCAGTCTCAGTCGTTTATGGAGTTGGAGCTTGCTCCATGTATCTAAAAGGTCTATCCTTTTGCAGAAGCAAGCACATGGCTCTTCTTAATTTTGAAAAAAACAAATCAATATTCTATATATTTTGTATTGAAAAAGGGCTTCTTTCCTTTTCTTCTCATTCACTCCCATCCTTTACCCCCTTCAAGAATATTGGATCAAGATCTAATGGTCCCTTTTTAATATTTTATAAAAATATTATTACAATAGAGAGAAGGATGAGAAGGAAATGGAGTGAAGGATGTGAATGAAATATTAAATGTTAACCATTAGATCTTGATCTAATGATCATGAAGGGGATAAAGGATGGGAGCAGACAAAAAACGAAAAGGAGAATAGCCAAGTCGATATCTATGTGCCTAAAGCTTTTGAAAAGATGATTCAAGACATTAATTCTTCAAATGTGAAGAATAGTAAGGCCATTTATATTTTTACCACACAGTCAGTCACATGGAAAGCCTTTCTATCACTGTACATAGGTGAAAGTGAAGCATAGTGACGCAAAAATCATCTTATAAGGCTTAGGCAAGTCATGATTCATTTATACTTGAAAAAACTTTTTATAGAGCCATACAGCTAAAAAAGAATTGCACCCGTTGAATGAGTTATATCCACTCAAGGACCTAATTGTTTGGGTATTTTTCGGCAATAAATTTTGTAATAATGGAAGCTAAGCATCAATTTCACACACACACACACAGATATATATATATATATATATATATATTAGACATGCTTTCATGAGAATCTCTCTCTGAATACCCTAGACACATATTGATAAATCACAATTTTAATATATTTTATCCCACCTTATTCATTTATTTTGGAGATTATTTTAGGCTAATTTGGATTTATTAGATAATATTTGAATTATTAGCCAGTTATAGGAAATAATATGAATTTGAATGGATTATGATATTATTGGACTTAAATTGATAATATTTTAATTGTTATCTTGTGATTGAAAAATATTTTCAATTATATGATAAATCACCATTTTATTTGATTCTTGCAGGGCAGAGAAAAGCAGATTAAAAGATCCTACGGTGCAGAACTTTTCTTAGAAACTAAAAAAGAATCCAATGGTGGAATTTTATTGGGCTTTTGGAATTTTAATAGGCCCAAATTAGTATCCAAAACTCTCTCCTCCCTTCTTTTAATTACCCTAGCCACCAACAGAAGGGGAAGGCGCTCACGGACGGACTGAAGGGGGAGACTCACAGTCGCACACACTGACTGACGCGGGAGATCAAGGGAGCGGAGACGCACGCCGAGACACAGCCGCTGGAATTGACGCTGGAAGTTCTTGGGCGTCACTGGCGAAGAAGACTCATCATCAATTATTCAATTCCCTTCCCTTTCTCTAGTCGCGGACCTCACCATCCATATAACCAATTCCCTTTATTCTCTTTGCCACGTACAGATTGGTGATTTTGTTGGCATAATCATCATGTTTGCGACGTGTTTGGCTATTGGAGAAAGAAAGGTGGTCATGGCAGCTTAAGTCTCTTGGGAGGCAATTTGGGAGGAGTATGGAGGAAGCTAAAGCTTAGGAGTTTACACTTGAAGACTATAAAGGAGTGTCTTTCTTTTATCTCTTTGATTCAAGACTTAAGATTACTTAGTTTTAAATGATTTTGGGTTGTGTTAATTGAGAACAATCTAGTTTTAGATTGTAGACTTAATTTTTATTTGGATTGAATTGATATTTTGGATTTGATTTGTTTTAATTGATTATTGGGATTTTTGTTTGCAAACTTTTGATTGTCAATTAAATTATTAATTGAGTTTTCATTGTTAATTTAATTGTCGATTTGGGTTTAATCTCTTGATTGTTTAATTAAGGTGATTAATTGTCGAATTGTTTAATTAGGCAATTGTGAACATAATTTCCAAAATTATCCTAAACAATTGAGATTGATTTTTAATGGATTTAATTAACCACCGCTTTTTCCATTATGAGTTTTCTAGTGGATTAGGTGTTATTAAGCTTGAGGGTTTCCCATGTCTTAATTAGGTGATTAAATTTATTAATTCCAACTTTTGATGAATCTCCCTTTGGTCTAATAAATTAAATGGCTAAGAAAGCTAAATCCATGTGAATCCTGAGTTGTCCCCTTCATCATCATAATTGAATTAAACCTTTGTTATTTGTCTCACTTTTTCTTGATCTTTTTTATTAGCATCTTAATTCCTTTTTCATAAAAAACCCCAAAGATTGCATTCCAATTCATTTAGGTTAGTTTCATTTGCATTTAGGTAGTAGAGTCTTGCATTTTAGTTTAGGTTCATTCCATTGCATTTTTTATCACCTAAATTCAATTCTAGAGAAAACCCACAGATTGCTCCTTGGGAGAATGACCTAGGTTGCCACTATATTGCATTAGTAGGTTGTCCTAGCTATTAATTGATTGCTTTAGCGATCAATTAATGTATTTTCAGCTCCATAATGACCCTAGTAAGATGTCTAGGATCAATTAATTGACCCTATTAATGTCTAGGATCAATTAATTGACCCTAGACACATATAAATTATAAGATGTATTTTCAGCTCCATAATGTTAATATTGTTTGTCTAATTAACGGAAAATTTTGACTCAAAAAATTTAAATGGTGATTCTACAGTTAAATATCAAAAAATCATACTTAATATAATATATTTATATTTTCAAAGATGGTTTGTTGATGTCGAGGGTTTACATCTGATAGGTTTTACTTTAAATATTAAGACACTCTTCAGTTTTAACATTATTATGTGTTATGTATACGTGTATATATCAAAATCCTTTTACTTTTTTTTAATGAATGGCATATTTTTTAACCCTTCAGAGCTTTTACTGAACTTTAGTGCTGTGTTCCTATTTGCATGTAAAAAACAATGCATTAGCATATTTTTGTTTGTCTAAGCTTAATAATTAAGTTTTGTAGCACTGATATAACGTGTGCTAGTACCAGCTTCTTCTTCTGATGCAGTATATATCACTTAAACTCAATAATTAAATGGTGTCTTTTTATTGACTTTAGTTTGTTACTTTGTTGGGTTGAGTTCTGATCCGTAAAGGAAAGAAGATGGCTGAGAAGAATCCCCAAGTTTTTAAGGATGTCTCGATAGACGGGGTGCATGTTGGAAAGATGATTTTTGAGGTACCTTGTTCTTCTCAATATTTTTAATTACAATAATTATTTTGATATATTTTTGTGGATTTTGCAACTCTGAACTGAAAGAGAGTCTAAAATGCAACTCAATGAATTCTTTTGTCTTGCCAGCTATTCAAATGTCTAACTCTTAGAAGTATTTAATTAGCATTGTGTTTGAAGAAGTGTATTATTTACTAATCTGATTGTGTGGAATATTTGTGCCGGTTTCATGTAGTTTTTGGAAAGCTTCTCGGTGGATTTGATAGGTTGGATCAAAGTTCCAGTCACCAAAATGTATATTGATATATTTAGCCAAAATGTTAGTTTTCAAATTAGTATTTCTTTATATTACATACTCGAAATTTATTAAAATTAGAGATTTTATTTGTTAACTTCAAAATTATTTTTTCCCAAATTCAAAATTAAATTTTTGATTTTATTACGTAATAATTAATTGGCCTCTGTCTGGGTTGAAGGCTACGTTTTGAATCATGAACTTATATATATATTATATGGATGCCAATCATTTTAGGAAAAATTAATCTTTTTCTATAACATAAAGCTTAGGTGAGTTGGAGGAAAAGTTAATCTTATAGTCCTAATTGTTTTGACTTAGCTATAATTTAGTCATTAAATTTTGATTTGATGTAACTCAGTCTATATATAGTTTTGACTCAATTACAACTTATAATAATTTAATCAATAAACTTTAACTTGATTGCAACTCAGTTCTTCTAGTTTAACCAATTAAACTCCTCCCCATATAACAACAAATCTACTCACAAATGGCAATTTAACAAGTGGTCGATTAAAAAAATTTACTTTTTGTGCTTTGCTCCATGCATAGTAAACTCAATTCTAAAATGAGTATTAAAAAAGCATCAACTCTTAGGGTCTGTTTGGTGTGAGGGATTTGGAGGGAAATGGAGGAGAGGGAAAATTTTTATGAGTTAAATGTTAAAAGATTGAAGAAGTGGGGTAATAAAATTTTAATAAATAGAGTATATAAGATAAAAGAGTAAGAAAAATTAATTAAAAATATTTAACCTCATTTCTCTAGTTTTTTTAAACTCAACTAAAAAAAATAAATTTCCCTCAGCCCACTTTCCCTCCCCTCCCCTCATACCAAACAAACCCTTAAATAACAAAGCAGATTAAAGGAGCGACCTTTATTTTTAGCTTTTCTGCACTTTTCAAACCCAAGAAGGAAAGGTTTGACACAGGAAAACTAAATAAGCAACAACGAATCAATGGGGATTTGACATAACCGTACGAACTTAAGCGTCGTTTTCTTTTTCTTAGCAAATTAAAATTAAAAGTAACTAAATGTGTAACGTTTGCTTCTTCTTTTTTTAAATTCCCCTAATAATTATATGAATTGATAAATGTAATTTTTTATTATTTCATTTAACATTATTTTTCAACTTAATTATTTTTGTGACTTGATGAAAAATGGCTATATAGAATCAAATTCAATTAGTTATAATAATTTAATTATGTCTTCATGCCAAAAAGGCAAATAAAATCAATATTGTTCTTCCGCGAAGGAAAAAATAATAATAATCTTGTTCGTTTTTACTTTGGTCAATCCCTTTATTATTTTGATTAGCTGTAGTCTAGGTGAAACCTATATTCTTTCTTCAAACTTTCTCTTTTTATTTTTTTTTTCAATTCTCTTTTTAGATTTTTAAGGCAATGAAAAACCATACTTTTATTTTCCCTACATTTGGACATTACAAGTCCGCACGAAATATTTTCATTATCAATTGGATGTGTTCAAAATACTTTCACAAATTGAATTAAATAAGATTTATTTTTTGAAATTTAAATATTTTACATAATCATTATTCTGAATTATTATTAGCCAATTTTCTTAATATTGTCAAATTAGTTATCTAGGTGTTGTATTAACTTAAAGAAACATTATATCAAATAAACATCTTCAACTTCATCGTAGGGAGAAATTAATTATCATGCTTGGACTATGTTTCGTGCAGACTGGCTAGCCTCATGGCTTTCGATATGTCTGCTACTACAGCGTCACTGTACAACTGCATGAAAAGAAAACATTTATTGAAACTATATTCCATTCTCATGTTATTCTTCTGAAGCCAAAAATTAAAAATTAAAAATGGAGTATCTAGCTGCTTCTATAGACATCCTCCATTGTTCACTTGGTTTCTGGCCTTCTTGAAGAACACGTTCCTTCCTTTTCTTTACCTCAATACAGTGAGAGATGAGAAAATTAAAACCTTCAGTGATTTTTAGGACTTATCCTTCAGCAGGTACTCCCATTCCCTCTTTATGATGATGAGATTAGAAATATATCTAATACTCTTACATCTACATCTTACAAACTTGAGTCTGTGTAATTTCTGTCACTAAAGCACATCGGATCCGACCGCATGAGGTCATAAACTTCTATTAGTAACTTTGGAAACTGAGTGACAATATGTTCCACTAATTCTTTGGTGTCATAGCCAGTCTGAAAAATAGCAAAATATAAAGATATTAGATATAAAATTAATTTTAAATAACCTATAATTCATATCCGTTCATCTTCCGTCCAAGATTCATAGTCAGAGATACAATTCCTCACCATTAAAACCATATCTGCAGCCTCATGACCATAAGAAGCATGTGGGTCACCAGTATCCATTCGTTTTGCCCAATTAGCAGCATCTATTATTATCTTATCTATTTGTCTTTGCCAAGTTTCATGCCCACATATTTTTGGATTTTTTCGGTTCATCTCATCTTCAATATCCGGACGCGATTTTATGAAGTCGCTAGCGTCCTTAAAAAACAGACTCTTTTGTTCGCTTTTCCAAAAATAGGGATGGCGTCGTACGCCGTCCATTGGTATTCTGAAAATTATAAAGAAAAAAATACTTTATTTATTCAATAAAAACACATATATAAATGAAAATTTTATTTAATAATTTGATAAATCTATAATCTATAAATAAAATAATAAATCACCCAAAAAGAAAATTATTTACCTTGCTGCTATGTTCTCTAGGGTCATTAGTTGAATCAAATGTCGGAGCTCATAACAAGGAGATATATCCTTTTTATGAATCATATTTTGGCTTATAATATTAACCAAACAATCACAATTTGGTTGGGCCTCATAATGATATTTTCCAATATAAGAAAATCCCATTATACAGGCAGCATTGAATATATCAATTGGTGGGGTGTGATCAATTTCTGCCATTACTTGTTCCGGGGTAGACCAATAAAATCTCTTGTATCCCCTGATAAATCTGTTAATAAAGAATATCATATTGTTAGTATAAATAGATAATAACAAACAAAAAAATTATTGAAATACTTACCAATACGGTGACTAAGAAACGTCTCTCCCCTAAACAACCCTCGAGATTGGTCAAAATTACATATCTTACTTCTATATCTTTCATCAACATTATGAGCACAGTGGTCATTCACTGTGACAACATTCTAGGAGTTAATGTTTTTATGTATCACCCTTACTTGATGTAGGTTAAGTATGCCTTTAACCATTTCCCTAGGTACCCAATCAGCATTGTAAAGCTCTCTCCTCCTATATTGAAGGGAATTTTTTAGAGTTACATGGCATGGTTTGGTGATAATATGGCGGTGACAATTATCAACCCTTTCACAATAAAACTGACTCATATTCACAAAATTATTGCACAACATGGTTTTCAACATGATGTGAGAAAAGATTTACATCTCTATCTTTGCCTGTAACTGTTCAAAACGAATATTCTTAACGTTTATGATATTTCGAGTAAAAATTTGTAAATCTAAGTTTGTGAAATGTCTCTAGATCAGTTGCATGTTACCTACATATCATGAATCAAAATCCTGAAAAAAAAAATGTCTTGGATTAATTCAACTTTTTTACTTGTAATGTGATCAAAAGCAAAACAAATCTCTACATAAAACTTTGCCCAAAATATCAATCATATAAGAGCATCCATAAAAACATGTATAAGTTCGCATATCCATAGTGTAAAACCCAAAAAACTAAAGGAAACCACAGAGAAGATTTCGGGCTCGGGAAACAAAAACCCAACATCTAAAAGTCTAATGGCATCTTGTAAATTTTACCAAACATGTTTAATGGCATATTGCTCACGACCCACACTATGAACAGGTTCTCTCTTGTGCGCTCGTTTTATAAATTTTTTCCAAAAACCAATGAACAGAATTATTTGAAGAACATAACAAGGACTTCAACTAAAAAATTTAAAATGGTGTTTCCCGAATTTGATTATAATTACTTGTGTTTTTTTATTAAGAAAAAAATTATAGTAAAGTGTAAATAAAGACAAAATTACAAAAATATTGACTCACCAGAGCTAATGTTGCTACCCGCACCAAAACTAAAATGAAAGAAGAAAAGCACAAAGCAGTAGATCTGCTACAAGGTAATTAATAAACTTTCATCTTTTTGTTGAAAATAGCCACTGAAAGAAGTAATTGATATCAATCAGAAACGTTCAGGCACACGGCTGTCAGATTTTCCCTTAATCGTAACATCATAATATATCAATTAGCAAAAAATATTCTGTTTTACATCAAAAGCGAACATATAAACAGACACAACACACACACGCAAACACATAAATTATCATCCAGTATACAAATTAAAGTAGTTAGCTTTAGTTTAGAAAGAAATGCTAAACAGCTATTAAAACCCAGTGGGATGAAAAAGAGAGACAGATGAAGAGTTTTAGGTGAAAATGTTACCAAAAAAAAAGGCAGAATTGCAGAACCCAGAAGCAAAGTTCGCTTAAAAAGATTGTAACCAAAAAGGATTGAGAAGCAGGATCTGGTTTTAAATAAACAACTCCAGCTTTTTATAGCCTAAACACTAAGAATAAAGAAACAAAGTAGTAAGTGTGTATTTGAGAAACCCGGATTGTGTAGATGCATAATCTCGTGGACCCCTGGAATCTTAGTGAAGCAGAGAAAAAAAGAAGAAGAAGAAGAACTGGAATGAAACAGTAAACGCAGGGAGAGAAATAAAGAACACACCTGCCAAAACGACTCCTTCAGCTATATGCTTTGTAGGCTCACAGAAATTAACTAACCATTTCGTTCAGGAAAAATCTCACCTCTCTGGTTCATGAGAGACAGCGAATTGGAAGAAAAAATTAATGATTTCAAAACATTTGGATCAGGGACAAAAAGAGTAATATTGTTGCTATAATTGATGATATGGGAGAAAAGCAGAAGACAAATGCCATGGTTTGGATCTTAGATCAGGAACCACATGAGATGATGAAAGTGAAAGCGTAGCTAGTTTAGTTTACAGCGTTTTGGTGGACAGAAGCAATCTTCAGTATGATATATAACAAGAAGCTTCATTTTCTGCCATTCTCATAAGCTCAGAGAAATGCCTTGGGGATGAGGAGTAGTAGGGGGAGAGAGCGGTTTATGAAAAGAGAAGTGGCTGGCTCACTATGATGATTAATAAGAGCCGTTGATTAAATGCAGAAACAGATTTTGGATTTGTTTTCTTGTGTTGTACTTGACGTGTCTTAGTCTCACTCTTTCTTCATCTCGCGTCGATTGCTTCTCTGCGTCGATTGCTTCTCTGTCATGTTTCATGTTAGAGACATTGACTATAAAATCGTTCATGAATAAGGAAACCTCTGTCTCTTCTTTTTGGTTTTCTGAGATAGGAGAGAGACAGAGAGTGACAGCAGGATTATAAGAACAGTAATAAGTAATCCCATCAAAGAGTGAAACTTTTCTGAGATGGGCCTGTTCTTGACGAATAGCTGTTGAAGTTGCTGTTTCTTCTGATAATGATTAAGGTCTGATGCATGCTTTGTTACTAATGGAAGATTATGATTCAAAATTGAAACCCAGCCTCACTTTTTCATCTTCGTTAATCACTGTTTTCTCCTCCTAAGTTTTTTTTAATCAATTTGGTCCTCTTATCATACATAAAGATTAAGATATTATTGTCCAAAGAATCTGTTCAAAACCTTACACACGCACACACAAGTGGATTTTAGTTGAATTTGCACAGATGGTCAAACAAGAAAAGCAGGAGAGAGAGGTAAGAGAGTAAATACTAGAACTATGGGTTTGGTAGAGCTGAATGATTCTGATAAAGCTGCATTGGCCCAGAGGTGAATAAATTAAAGCTGACACAAGTATACCAGAGAATCACAGAAAAAACAAGATCTCAAGAGAATCATAAAAGTTGGGTCTCTGATATTTATTGATAAGAAACATATTCAAAGGTCACCAAAACAAATGGCAGAAAATCTGCCTTCATCATTTATTAATTTGTACCTACTCGTTGCAGGATATTAGTTACCTCTTCCACCTGACCAAAATCAAAACGATCCGTCTCATCATATTCCCTTTCTCAAGTTTGTGAATCTCTGCCTTACTTTACTGCACTCTGAATCCTCTAGCTATATATGAAAATGAAATTCACTTCTATTAATGTCATGATGGTGATTTAAATTTTTAATCATGATTTACGTTAAATAAGATAAATATATAAGAATAATTTTATCTTAATTTATATAAATAAACACTTTTAAAGATCCTAAACATAATTCCAAACAAGCACCCTATGATACGAGAGCTGTTGGAGAGAAATGAATGTGTTTGTTTGTGGATTGACATGACATGAATACCCCTTTCCAAACACCTAGATGGTTATGGTTAGGGTTTGAATTAATTTTGATTCAATCACAAGTAAATTTGGTTTATCCTAATTTTTGTTTGCTTACTGATTTTTTAAACAAGTGGTTTATGGTAAAATAATTTTTTTTTCTTTTTTTGACACACCAGGGATTACTCTCTCACACACACTTCCCCAAGCCTTGCAGAGATCGATCCCCAACCTCCACAATACAAGAGGGGTGGGTTGGGGCCATGTGAGCCAACACTCATTGGCTTCTGATAAAATAAGTTGTCTGCATATTGTTCATCTTTTTTTTTTTTTTTTTTTTTTTGCCAAGTCTGCATATTGTTCATCAAAATCATATTTACACGTGTTATTAACAAATAGAAAGATAATCTAATTTTTATTTATATTTTATATTATAATTATAATATTATTATCTTTAATTCAAATTGTAATATGTATCCATTAACATATAAATTTATTAAAAATATGAAAGGAAAATAATTATATTCCAAAAAAAGGAACATAATTAAATTCTAAGGTAATTTATAAGCATTTATTTATCAATATTTTTTATTTCAATTATTAAAATTTAATGCCAGAAAAAAAAAGTTCCCTGTTACCAAATCTTCAGCAAGATTTCTTAATTTTGAAAATAAAATAAAAAAAAATCGGTAGTGATCAAGTGTGATTTTAGGGGCTCTTTCGTATAAGGGGAGGGGATGAAAAATAAAAGTTTTAGAAGTTGAATTTAAAAAAATGAAAGAAATTGGGTTATGTTATAAATATTCCAATATTTGGTGTGGATGTCCATAATCTTCCAAGATGAGTTTTTTAGAATTCTACACTTAAAGCCATATAATTTATGACATGAATGGCTTGGTGGGAGTTTTCTATTATTAATGTAAATAACCTACAAATGCTTTATAATATACCATTATGTGGGTTTACTCTTTTGTTGTAACTCTTCTAATGGAAGTTAAGAATTTGTGGCCTATAAATAGTAGGCATATATCAAAAGTCATGAGTTTGAAATGAAATAAGAATTACTCCCTCCTTGTTCTCCATTTCTCTCATGTATTTCTTCATCTCCCTTATCTAAATCTCTGGTATTTTCCTTTTTTTATAACACGTTATCAACACGAATTCGCTTAGAAGGCCTATGGTCTAGTTTTCTATCTCTTCTATTCTCTAGTTTTCTCATTTCCATACTATATTTTATGTTACGTTGTTCATTCTCTATGTTATTTTATCTTTCTAGTTTATATTATTGATCTATTGTTCTTTATTATTTTTCTTTAGCGCTATCTATTTTTGTTATTCCTGTTGTTTTCTTTTACATGTATATCTGGGATAATTTAAGCCATTATATGAAATTAAAGAGACCTTTTTACCGATTGTTTTATACATCAGGTTTTATGGCTAAGAATGAAGATTATTGGTACTTTATTCTCTCATTCGCAAGTTTTTTTACTTTTATTTATCATTTTTTGAGAATCTCATATTATGCAACATTTATAATTTTTTTATTTTATATTATGTTATTCTTTACATTTTATGTTGTTATATTATGTTATTTCATTTTATTTATTTATGTACTTATTTAATATTTATATCTCTTTATTTTACTTACACTTTATGTTATATATTACTGTTTATGTTTCTTTATTTTATGTTATTTATTTCATCTTTTTTTATTGTTATTTTATTTACATTTCATTTATTTATATTAATATATTATTGTTATATCATTATGTCAATCTTTAATTTTCATTTGTTTATTATATTACATTAATATATAATAGTATTATATATGATCATACAATGTGGTCTATATGATCATGGGCTTATCTATTATTTATATTTGATTATGAATTTGAATTTACTTAATTTATTTTATAATATTTTAATTTTATCGAAAGGCCAGAAGTCATAATATTCTTAATTTCGTGATTAGATGACTGAAAGTCACATCACTTTTGTAATATTTCTTATAAGAAAGCACGCTATTGGTTTCATTAAATTGAAAGATTGACAAGAAAAAAATTTGGCACTTTGATGATTTAATTGTTACAAATGTCAAAGCCCTGAAGGCTAAATATTCAAATATCAAACTAAACAAAAAAAATAGCTTTGCAAGATTTTTGCTATGGTCCTAAAGACTAATATTTGAAGAAATTGATGATGTGCTATTGAAAGCAAAGAATGCATCTATAAGAGTGATAATGAACATGATTACATTATATTGGCGGAATTGATATTTGAAAGTCAAGAATACTTTGTCTTGCCTATTGAACCACAGTCGTGGAAATAATAACATTTATGAGATTATTAACATTATAAGCAAATGTTATACTATGACTAGAAGTCATATGGATAGAAAAAATAGTATAATATGATAAAAATCATATAGACTAATATGTATCAATTTATTAAAATTATAGATCAAAATGGTTGTGAAGCCAAAAAAACCATGAGACATTGTGAAAAGTATCAAAAGTTGTTATGATGCTTAAAGCAATAAGTTATGGAGAAATATGACCATACTGTAAAGCCAAAAGAAATAATTGTAAGCCTTGAAGGCTATATGATTTTGGTTTTGATTATTTTTAAATTTAAATTTATTGTAATTAATTTGTGAGAGAAATTATTATTTGATATTATGATTTCAATAAGTGTTCATGAGTGTTATATAAAATCAAATAGACAAAAGGGTAATTATTGATCATTTTAAAATTTCAATATAGTGCCAATTTATTTATAAATTTAAATATTATTGATAATTATTGATATTTTGATTTCACGGGCTTTTAGGATTCTACCTCATAATTATTGTCATTATGCCATATAACTCCCAAATGAAATGGTTTCTAGTATTTATTCATATAACCTTCAATTATACAATTAGTTGTTTAATTCTCGTTTTTATGTATATTTGTACAATTGATTTGTAACTTTAAGTATATGGTATATGTAAATATTATTCATACATCAATGGAGTTTATCACTACTATTTTCTTCTTGGGACTTGTACTTCTCTGTTGCACCATAGATTTTCCAACAAATACTCAACTCATATACCTCAACATCAAGGTACTTTCTTTCATTATTAGTTATAATTTTCATTTTAGCTCTGTCTTCTACTTCTTTTCTCCTCTTGAGCATGTGCATTTTTTCTTAATTCTCAAACGTTTTATTATTGAAAGGCATACAGATACTCAGCAATTTGTATTTTATTTTAGTATTGATAAATTATTGTCTTCTCTCATTCATTGTATTGTCATTTCATCAACTCCTTAGCATTCGCATATGATATGTACAAGTTTCATACATTGATCATGATATAATATATACTATGATGATATATACTAGAACCAAATTGGTTTTATGTGACATTTGTTGAAAAAAAATCAAATATCATATTTGAATTAAGAGAATGAGAATTTATTTAATTTTATGAGAAAATTCATTATGAATAATTTATGATTTGTTAGAAAAAATCATTTTTGTAACGTGCGTGCACTATATACATAGTGCACGTCAAATTTATGGATGATCAAATAGTAAGGAATTTTTAAAAGAAGACTATGTATATCATAATTATTCATTATTTCATATTATAATGCATTTGTCTTTACATTTCTCTCAAATTAATTTTAGCCCCTAAACATCACAAATCATTGTAATAAGATCTTTATGTATTTTAATTATGGATCTCCTCATATTTTTCTTTATGTAGTGGAAAATTATAAACATTTCATACTTTGAATATGAATCAAAAGAGGCAAATTGAGGCATATTATTATTAATGAGTAATGAAATTATATAAATATGCGATAATATATGTTAGTTCCTGAAATTATAAATGTAACAAATTTGATATAGTTTATAGAGAACTAATATAGATTTTTCTTAATTTTATGGGTGGAAGAAGATATGAACATGAAATGTTATGACCCATAGATTTACATCAAAGTTTCACTCTATTAAAGGGTCTAAGTGATAGCCCAATGGACTGAAATCCATAATTGGTTGTAAGTTATGAAGTACTTGATCTTTTAAGTGAAAGATAAATTATTGATCTACTATATACTGATTTGTCTTTGAAATATAGAAATAAAGAAACAGTGTTTATATGACTCATACTCGAGGGGAAGATTGTTAGAATATAATTATGAGTTAATATTGAAAAATTTTACTTATATACTTCCTCACAAAACCTATTAATCTCCCAAAAATAGATGTCATATTGATATTTTATATCAACATCTTATGAAAATTGAAAAGTTTGTTGTGGGTTAAGCAACATGTTACAGTAAATCAGTAGTTTACTAATCTAAACAAATTTATTGTTGGCATGACTTGTTTGATCATTTGAGTCATGTATAAAAAATTGTGTATGACATACATTGAAAAACCATAAGATTGTTCATGAATAGCCAACATATTATATAATTTAAGAATTATCACATGCGGCTTGTTCTCAAAGAAAATTGATTATAAAAGGATCACAAGTTATGATTTGTAATGGATCTCTATATTTATGGAAATATATCAAACTCATAAATGAGCTCATTCAAATAGTATGTAAACCATATAAATGTACCTAGAGAGAGAAAGAAGAGAAATCAAAGGTAAAGCCATAAAACCTTGTTATCTTGTTTGATTCAAGGTTGTTGTTGTTGTTGTGGTTGATTATTGGCTTTGTTTTGGCTTGATTTTTGATTGGGGATGCCAAACTCTAAGGGGAGGTGCTGCCCAATTTTCCATTAATCATCATTAAAAGATGTTTAAGTGGTTAAACAAGTGATTAAAGGTGAAAGGAAGGTGATTAATGGAGTGAAATCGAGAAACTCCAATTTTCCTAATTTATTGCTATTTTTGTCCAGCAACTGTTTTGGTTTGTTTGGACTGGATTTTGGTAATTTTGATGATTCCATTATGTTTAGAAGGGAAAATCGTGTAGGGTTCATGTTGATCATGAAGAGTGAAAAGCCTTGGAATGTTACATGGCAAAATTACCCCTAAAACCCTAAATAGGGGCTGCTAAGGGCATTTTTTTTCTTTTGAAAGTGAATTTGGTAATTCTGAGGTCAAAATGAATTCCTTGGGCGAAATTATGTAGGAATAGCCCGGGTCATAATTTTTGGAAAGTACAGTTGGATCGGGTATAAAGGGGCTTAGACTGGGTTCCTAGGGATTTTTTGGTCATTTCGCAGTCTTAAGCTAGGATAATCAGCAAAACAAATTTAAAAGAGTTTAGAGCAGTACATGAATGGGTATTGACCTAATTCTTGTAAACTTGAAATTTTAGGACTAGACAATTGTGGCCGAGCCAGATCAAGACAGTTAGATGATTAAGCGGTTAAGGACTATTTCAGGTAGTAACTCGATCTTTCATACACTATACCAATATTTATATGTTTATGTATGCCATCTTCTATGATATAATTAATGAACATGGTTTTTCCGAGGAGGGCAATTTGTGTGTGGAGGCACACTTACCTGATTGTTGAACAAGAACCCAACCGAGGTGTACCTAGTTGTTGGGTAAGAACCCAACCAAGGTTTTACGGATAGTGGGGGATTGAGCCCCTAATTCATGTATACATGCTGGGATATTGTTGTTAATTTTTTGCGTAACAAGGAGCATGACATATTTAATTTTGCATTTTATATGATCGATTGTATGTTACTACTGAGATTCTCTCAAATCTCACCCTTTCCATAAAAGTATAAAGTTTGCAACGGTGGTTAACAGCTCTAAGGGCAAAATTATAATTACCGGTGATTGAAGGTTCTAGTCAAGTTCAAGAGAGGAAGTTCATCTAAAGATTTTTTAGTAAGTTTAAGGTTTATAATTGCTATTCACACACCCTGTGGGGGATTCCTGTAGAATAATCATGTACATTTTATCAGTACATCTAGGTTATTCCTGTGTATTCACTAAACCATGCATTGTTACTCTGATTAATATCAATGATAAGTAATATGTAAGACGGAGTCTTATAAGGAGAGAAGAAGAGAGAAGAGGTAGACTTAGAGAGGAAGCTCAATATCTATTTGTTCAATTCATAAGATGTCTACAAAATGAGATGTGTTGTGGGCTATTTATAGCCTTAACTCTAACCATAGGAATTGAAAGAGAACATTCTAGAAATTATAAAAGTAAATGCAAATAACAATTAATAATAAAGAAAATGATAAATCAATATTAAAACAAAACATTTCTAAATTTTCTCATTAATCTTCAAATCTCCTTGGTAGTCTTCAAATCTGGTAGAATCTTCATTTATTCTTTTTCTTCCTATTTCATTTTCATCATTTTCTTTGTGATGTAGTTTTAAGTTTATACTTATTAAGTTGTCCTTCTTATATAATGCTAATAAGTTTCATAATGTCCAAAGCCAATTCGTATGCATTGTTATCTTAATTATATATTGATATAGATGGGTATTACATATTTTGCAGGGGGGAGATTTCTACAGTCCACTCGTTATATATATTTTATATTGTTGCGTTGAGATTAGGATGACACTCTAGTTTTAAATTTGGTACGATACACTTAGTCACCTTCATGATTTTGAAGTTGTTCATCCATGTTTTTGCAGGGAGGTGTGGGGAGAGTATGGTGCAGATTTTCCATGTGAGAATTAATGCCCACCATGCTTTTTAAGTTGTTACTATATAGAATCAATAGTGCAAAATATTTTGTTGACTTATATATATAGACATATAGCTCAAAATAATGTCTGTCCATTTATTTTGATAAATAGAATATCTTGTTCTTGAAATTTATTTCAGGGGAAAAGCCTACACTTAAATGTAATGAACGAGGACTTTTGGCCATGAACATTGGTGATTGCTATGGCATTGGTTCTCGCTTTGTGATAACATTGGAACCTGATGACAGCCTTGACAGTTTTGTATGATTAACTCTGGGAGGGAGAAAGTTCCACTCACTCATAGAAAGAAAGCCGGGATGAGTTAAATGGAAAAATTTATTTATGAAAATCTGACTTCATCTTTAAATTTGGATTTCATATGCAATTAAACAAGCGATCTTTTTATAATTTAAAATATTTATTTAAATATGTCTTCACTCAAATATACCTCGTAGTTATGTAATTTATCGAATAAGATATTACAAGTTGATTGTTTAAAATTTATTATATATATAAGTTTAAATACAAAAGATGAAAAACATTTATACAAGAACATGACATATATATATAGGGTTAAGTTACGAATTTGCCTCGGAAGTTTTCACTGAGGAGCAATGTCACTTTGGAATTTTTTTTTAAGTTTAATGTTGCCCTGTAAGTGTTAAAATAGAGCATTAGTGCCCTTTATGGTTTAAAACTTAATGGTCAACATCAATTTTTTAATGGTTAACATTAGTTTTTTAATTGTATAGGGCAACATTGTTACATTTTGAAACTTACGAGGCAACATTACTCCTCAATGAAAACTTCAAGGACAATTTGCACATTAACCCTATATACATAATACTGAATGCTGTGCATATGATATAAATTACTGTATTAAATTTACATGGCAGTCATTAATGTTTAGTAACATAAATACATATGAAATCTTGCTTCTTGGGATATTTGACCAATGAGCTAGATGCCAGTAAATACTAATTAGAAGGTTCGGAAATCAGTCAGAAATCCCTCCAACAATGTCTCAATATGATGTCTTAGCTGAAAAATCAATAAATAAAATAAATATTAGATATAAATGTACATTTACACATATTGACATGTATTATTAATTAAATTAAACAAAATCATACCTAAAGTTCTGCAGTTCAAGTGTGGTAGTGTTCACCTTAATTTTTGAAACTTGTTCTATGCATCTCTGCCTCTTAGAACCTCAAGGGCTAGGTTAGTAGTATCCCATACATTGTAGGCGTCTACTACATCATGCCAATTTGCATTCCTGGTTATGCCTGGCTACCTTTGATTCAATCTTCTTTTAATATTTTGATCGGCTTGTGCAAGGCCGATAGCTCTTTGCAAGAACAAAACTTTTTCCTTAGCCTCTCAAAAGAGAGGGTGGAACACTTCATGCTTTGCTTTCAGGCTGAAAATTACAAAAAATATACTTCCCTAGTCAATAAAAACTTATACACAAATGAAAAATTCAATGAATAAATGAAAATAAAATAAAATAAAAGTTGCTTGCCTTCTATTTATCAAGCAAAAAAAAATCACCATTATAAAGCTCTCTCCTTTTGTATTGAAGGAAATTTTTGAGGGTTACATGGTATGGTTCGGTGATAATATGATGGTGACAGTTATCAACCCTTTCACAATAAAAAAGAGCCATATTCACAGAATTATTGCACAACATCATGTTTTCAACATCTTGTGAGAAAAGATTCACATCTCCAATGGGAGTACATTTAACTGTTACGTCTCGTCCTTATAACTGTTCAAAACGAACGTTCTTAACATTTCTGATATTTCGAGTGAAAATTTGTAAATCCAAGTCTGTGAAATGTCTCCAGAGCTACATGTTACCTTCATGGCTTGCCATCTTGAATCAAAATCCTGAAAAAAAATGTCTTAGATTAATTCAACTTTTTGACTTGTAATGTCGTCAACAGCAAAACAATTCTCTACATAAAACTTTGCCAAAAATATCAATCATATAACAGCATCCACAAAACCCCTCACCTTAAAGTATATTTGAAAACATGTATAAGTTACCATATCCATAGTGTAAAACCCAAAAAACTAAAGGAAACCAGCAGATAAGATTTCGGGTGCGGGAAACAAAAACCAAACATCTAAATATCTAATGGCATCTTTTAAATTTTACCAAACATGTTTAATGGCATACTGATCACGACCCGCACTATAAACAGGTTCTCTCTTTTGCGCTTATCTTATAAATTTGTTTTCAAAAACTAATAAACAGAATTATTTGAAGAACATAAAGACAGAAAATGGAATAAAAAAACCTATATGTATTAGTTTTTTTGTTCCTTGCTATTGATTATGGTTAGAGAAATGCCGAGATGGAATGAGATTCACTAGAAGCTATAAAACTCATTGAGGATGGGGTAAACATAGGGATAGAGGCCTCATTGAAGAAACTAGAAGGATGCTGCAAAGCGAATGGTACGTGAGAGGTTAATGTTATATTTCTCTCTTTTTGCTATCAAAAAAGAAATAAAAGAAAACAAAGAAGAAGAAGTGTGATTTGAAAACCTGAGTTTGAAAGTTTGTTCAAACGAGAATACTGAACTTCTTCCTAGCGGCACAGAAGTGTGCCTCAAGGAGAGAAGTGAGACTGGATGAGAGACGTGAGCATGAAGGAATTATGAATTTGATTGAGAGAACAGACAAGTGAAGTGGAAGAAGGAGAAGGCTCAGTTTAAGGAAAAAGAAGGGAACAAAAACATTTATAATATGCCTCTAACATTTTCATTCTTGTCTTTATCATGGACAGAGAGAGAGAGATTATTGCAAGGTTCATAAGCAAAACACACACAATTGTACAATAGACTTTGATATAATAAACTCAATGAATAATACCCAGCAATCAACTACTTTCAATTTCATAGGGCGCTTAGTACACTCAAACATATCACAGAAAGGGAAATAGAAAGTGACCAAAGCTTCAAAAGCGATGAAGAGAATCTGCAAAAGTAAGAAAAATCGCCATCATTATTAGATGCACCATAAATCATCATCTTTCAATTCTCACTCTCTAACACAACTTCTTAAACTCATTACATGTAATTTAGTTGTGAATGACTACCTAGGGATATATTAAGAAGGTAATTTTTTTTTGAATGGGCTTGAGATATCATGGACATGGGATTCTAGCATAATCATCCTCCTTATATACATAAGCACATGGCAGAACCAGTGTGAAGATATGTACGTATCGGTGCAACTTCTTTATTGCCCTTCATATCATGCTTTATTTGAATTAAATACTCATCTTTTTTTTTTTTTTGATTACAGAGGCAAGCAAAGCTTGAAAGGGTAAGTCTATAGGTTAGTTCCTACAGAATGATCATGTGGTGTCAAGCCACGATCCAAAGCAAAAAGCGGAATACATTCAGTAGGGGAGGTCCCTAATTCCTCGTATTCATGTGGAATCCTATGCGCTTCCCCTGCCAGAAAATCTGCACATCTAATACTTTCCCTATAGGAGTGGGAAATTTCTACCTCCCAGTCGCTATAAATGAGTGATCTGGTCTCTAAGATAACATCATGCAACGGATGATCAGCATCACAACGATTGGATAGAAGATGAATTGCCTGTAGAGAGTCCGTGAACAAACTGAATTTCTTGAGCCCCATCTGCTTACATAGTAACAGACCCCGACGGATTGCATGGATTTCAGCAGCAGTTGGAAAAGTATGCCCTAACTTCTGTTGAAATCCACGTATCCAAATACCTTGGTGATCTCGAATAACCCCTCCACATGCGGCTTGACCACCTCTTCGTAGTTATTATTCTCTCTTGCACTCTCACTCTATGTAGTTAAGGATATATTCTTAAAAAAAGTTAGTAATTTCTTACATAAATGCATTTATTTTACTCCACATTGATCTTCTACTACTGCATTAAAATATAACAGATGGCAGCACGTTTGTTTTATAAATGAGTCTCTATTTTCTTTTGTTTCTAGTGTCAGAAGAGAACTTATCAAGCAGTGTTTGTCTGGTCCTTTCAGCGTTTGGTCGCTTTAGCTTTTGTGTATTTCAAACATAAGAGTGTCATCCAACCGGTAATGAGATGTCATTTTCATTTATTTATTGCTAAGGAAAATAAGTCATTCCACATTTCCTTTGGTTTTCAAAATTTATGACTCATGTCGACACTTTAGTGTATGTTTGCTTAGCTTATATAAGATGTAACTAACCAATTTGATTATTTTAAGAAAATTATTTAAATTAGTTAATATGACAACTTTTTAAAATACTATATCATTTACCTTAGTTCCTCATTCTCTGTTCCAGTTCATTATTTTTATGGGATATCAATTAGGAAAATTGGAAAAACAAAATTGATAAATAATTGAAATAAGTCCTACATTGTTGGTATACAATTCATAAGGATTTGTTTGGTATGTGGGATTTGGAGGGGAGGGGAAATTTTTGTAAGTTAAATTTAAAAAAAAAAAAAAAAATTGGAGAAGTGTGATTACAAAATTTTAACAAAGAGAATATTTTAGAAAACGATAGTAAGAAAAACTAATAAAAAACTTTTAACCCCACTTCTCTAATTTTTTTTAGGTTCAATTCAAATTTTTTTTCATCCCACAAAAAATTTCCTAGTTCCCACAGCTCTTCCATAGAAATTTCTAAGGCAAAAATAACTTTTAATTAATGTGACATAGATGTCAATGGGTATGTCTCATTAACATAGCCGGTCAACTAGCAATTGACCATTTAGATTTGCAGGACAAGACGGCGTTGCCCCATTTTTACACCTATGGGGCAAAATTTCTCCTTCGAAAGCTTCCTGGTGGTTGGTGAGAACTTTCAAGATATTTTTGCCATTTAACCATAATTTTATTTTTCATTTTCCTTTATGCTTTTATAAGATATAAATGATTTTAATAATGCACATTAAAAAGTTGATTAAAATTGATTAAATTTAATATATACATAAAAAAAAATTATTTTTCAAATACATATAGTCAACTTGTACAATTCTTCTTCAGTTGTACGCAACCTATCTTTATCTATCTGTATAACAAAATACATATGCACATTGCTAAAGGTATTTTGCCCTTAATTGAATTAGAATTACATCCTCCAAATATGAGTTAATTATAATTGAGGATACTAGATGGATGCTATTAACCCTATAAAAATTATAAAGTTCAATCTTTCAGCAACCCAATCGTATATAATGTTATTGTTGCTTGAAGATTTTTGTTTTTAGTCCTTGCTTGAAGAGGCTCACTTGAAAGGTGTCACACGTGAGATTTGCTTGCATATTGTGTTAAGGGTGGAGCAGCATCAAAGGTCCATATCTTTGCACGGTTACCTAATGATTCAATATTGAGAATGGATATAGAGGATGGGTTAACTTTTTGTGAGTCCTATAATACAAGCATAATAATAGTAACTTGTCGCTTTCTTTGAATCTGATAAGAAACATGCCCAAAATTGCACCTTTGAAGGACCATGCTCAGCTACTTTAACTGGACTGGTACATGCCTGTAATGTCTATGCTTTTGCAGAAGCAAGCACATGGCTCTTCTTAATTTTGAAAATAAAAATCAATACTCTATATATTTTGTATTGAAAAAGGCTATATATCAGATTTGGCTTCTTTCCTTTTCTTTTCTCTTGCGATCCCATCTTTTACCTCCTTCATGACTATTGGATCAAGATCTAATGGTCCACATTTAATATTTTATAAAAATATTATTACAATGGAGAGAGGGATGAGAAGGAAATGTAGAGAAGCATGAGAATGAATATTAAATATGGACCATTAGATCTTGATCTAATGGTTATGAAAGGGGTAAATGATGAGAGTGGACAAGAAAAGAAAATGAGAGAAGTCAAGTCCATATCTATGTGGCCAAAGCTTTTGAAAATATGATCCAAGTCAACTGTGAAGAATATTAATTACGAGGAAGGAATCTTGCTTGTAAGGCACACGCAAGGCCATTTTTATTGTTATCACATAGTCACTCGCATGGAAAGCCTTTCTAACACTGTACGTAGGTGAAGGTGAAGCATAGTGACGAAAAAATCATCTTATAAGGCTTAGGCAAGTCATGATTCATTTATACTTGAAAAAACTTATTATAGAGTCATACAGCTGAAAAAGAATTACACCGGTTGAATATGAGTAATATCCACTCAAGGACCTAATTATTTAGGTAGTTTTGGGCAATAAATTTTGTAATAATGGAAGCTAAGCATCATTTTTTACTCAAAAAATTTAAATGATGATTCTACGGTTAAATATCAAGAAATCATACTTAATATAATATTTTTATATTTTTTTTATGGTAAATATTTTTATATTTTCAAAGCTGGTTTGTTGATGTCGAAGGTTTAGATCTGATAGGTTTTACTTTAAATATTAAGGCACTCTTCGGTTTTAACATTATCATGTGTTATGTATTATATAAAAATCTTTATACTTATTTGCAATTACTTTCAACTTTCAACATTAATCACAAATTTATGAACTTTTAAACATACAATATCGTTTATACAATTACTGGATGCTACCTATAATTTCATTTCATTTTTAACTTGGTACCTATATGTTTTTTGCCTAATAAATATTTCAATTTGGCCAGTGTAACTTTGCTCTACTAACATTATTAGTCGTTATACAGAAGCTAATTGTGGTAATTGAGTAAAATTAAAGGATTTAATACATAAAAAAATACAGGTACCAAATTAAAAATTGAAAGAAATTATATGTGCCTCAAAAATGATTTTCTACACATAATATAATAAATAACATTGGAAAAGTAATTTTGGAGCTTATTGATTTCATTATAAAATTAAAGCTATTGATAAAGGAGACGTCAGCAAACACAGAATGCTCACATGACTTGAGGTTACAAAAAAAAAAATCAAAACAAAACAAAAGCGTTTTAGTTATTTCATGAATATGGTGCATTTTTTAATGAAGAGCAACCTGCATTGCCTATGTGAGTCTTGAAGACTTCTATAATTATATGTGTCTTTATGGAAGTGCAGCTTTATAATAAAGCTTTAACGTGACTATATATTTATATTTCAATATGCAATAATCCTTAATTAGTACAGTATGATATTTTGATATTGTTGGCTTCTCTTCTCCACTGTCACACGCATTTCCGTTTTTGATGTACCACAATCCAATGCCTCTTTTTTCGTGCTTAAAGAGCGGGTTGGTTTCTCTCATTGTCCACTTTTTCATTTTCTTCTCACAATCTTATAAGACATCTTTTGTTCTCCTCCCCAACCGATGTGGGAGATAGTACTCCACCTATCCTTCGGTCCAGTGTCGTTATTGTCATATTGACTCACATCGACTCAAACCTAGCCCTGATACAAATGATTTGACCCTGGCTCTGATAGCAAACTCAAACCTAGCTGTGATACCAATGACTTGACCTTGGCTTTGATACCAAACGCGAACCTAACTCTGATACGAATGACTTGATGTTGGCTCTCATACCAAACCCGAACTTAGCTCTGATACCAATTACTTGACTTTGACTATGATATCAATTGTATCATCCCAGCCCCTCGGTTTCAATATTATCCGCTTTAACATTTCATTTCATATGTTCTTTCATTTCTTCGTAAAAGACGAGATGGATATTATAACATCCAAGCACTTCACTCTCAATATTGTTAGCTTTGGGGTCCCGTCAACCCTCATGGCTTTAAAATGCATTAAGAAAGGGATATATCTAAACTCTTATAAGGTGTCTTTGGTTCACCTTCGCAGCCGATGTAGGACATAATACTCCACCAATCTTTAGGCCTAGCCTCATTGTTGGCACATTGGCTCACATCAACTTGAATTTAGCTCTGAGAAGAATGACTTTACCTTGGTCTAATACCAAGCTCGAACCTAGTTCTGATACCAATGTCTTGACCCTGACCCTGGCTCTGATACCAAACTCGAACCTAGCTCTGATACCAATTGTAACATCCTAGTACCTCACTCTTAATGTTGTTCTCTTTAGGGTCCTGTTACCCCTCACAACTCTTCAGCTGATGTGAGACATAACACTGCACCCACCTTTGGGCCCAAAATTATTATTAAAATTCAAAATAATACTTACTAATATTTATTAAAATTGAAAATAAAACTTACTAATATTCATCTCTGGTTGAAGAAACATATTGCTACCAAGGTACTACTCTTTTCAAAGTGGGAGATTTTAGCTACAAAGGTTTCTGCACCTCCATCAACTTCCCGAACAATCATGATATTCCATGGCAAAAGGTAGCCATGGATTTCTTTAAGGTCATGTATGTGATCTAAGCCATTCAAGATATCACTAGAAACCAAAATAGGAATAAAAAAAACAATAATTAATAATTTAATTAAAATATTTTCAAATAACCAAAAAAAATACATACCTCATTATTCCAATCAGCATTTGTGTTGGATGGCCATGAGCATCATAAAGGTCTGCCCGTCTACGTGAAAGGAAATCTTCGAGACTTGTATAGTAGGGTTCAGTGACAAGGTGGTGAAGCCCATAATAGTTATCAAGGTTATCACAAAAAAGGCTTGCTACATTAAGACAATTGCGGCAAAAAATCATAAGGTCGACCTCTTGAGAGAGAGGATCCCTTTGGGCAATGAAAGTACTCTTCACAGCTACACATTGTCCTTGTAACAGTCCCAAACGAACATTATCTTCATTTTCTCCGATATTGCGAGAAAAAATTGTCAAGTTCAAGTCTGTCAAATTCCTCCAGGCTTGCATGTTATCTCCACTAGCTGCCATCTTCAACCAATGAAACTATGATATATGGATTAACACTTGGTAGGGACCTTGCGACTACGACGAAGGTTGGTTACCTTGTTCACACAATATGTAGCAGTAACAGAGTGATTTTATTTCAATATCTTATATCGGCATTGTATCAGAGGTAGTGGGATATTTAAATTTAAAGGTTAAGCTAAAGACAAAAATATAATCCATCATACATCCAACAATAAAAAAGCTAGTTAAATAAATACTTAATGATCAACTCTTTTTTTCGACAAAGAAAGAACAAGTGATCATAAAACTCAAATAAAAGAGAACATGCCATTTACAGTAAATGCTTCCATAACCACATGCAACGGCTGCTTTAAATAAACATTTAGATATATAGCAAAACAAATTAATACAGACTAATTAGCAAAGAGAGTGAGATTTCAGAAGTTTTAGGTAAAGACAAAAATTTAACATCTAAAAATTAAAAAAAAAACTTACAGATTTAAAAAGAAATGTTCTACTATTTCCAGAAGAAGGTGAGTAACTTTAGGATCTAGCTTCTCTGATGGAACAACCGGACAATAAAGAAGCTAATTCTTTAAACGAAATATTTTTGCCCAAATGAACAAAGGAAAGAACAGATGGAGCCTTCTCTGATACCAATGACTTAACATAATGGAGCCTTCTCTGATACCAATGACTTAACCCTTGCTCTGATACCAAACTAGAACCTAGCTTTGATACCAATGACTTGACTTTGGTTCTGATACTAATTATAACATCCCAACACCTCGCTCTCAATATTGTCCGCTTTGAGGTCTTGTCACCCCTGAAGGCTATTCAACCGATGTGGTACATGACACTCTACTCACCTTTAGGCCCAATGTCCTCGCTGGCAATTGGCCTTCATTGACTTGACCTGGCTTTAATATTACTTGTAACACCCCAGTGCCGCACTCTCTATATTGTTCACTTAGGGTCATGCCACCCCTCACAGCTTTCAAAAGTTTCAAGGGGGAGGAGAAGGTATTCATACATTTATAAGGCGTATTTTGTTCTAAAAAATACTAAATGATGAAAAAAATTAACACACGCATATTTTAATAAAATCTCCTTCCCAACCGATGTGGGATATAACATCTTTGGGTCTAAAGTCCTCACTAGCACATTGGCTCACATCAACTTGAAACTAGCTCTGATACCAATCACTTGACATTAGCTCTGATACCAAATGTAACATCTCAGTGCCTTGTTCTTGATATTGTCTACTTTGGGGTCCCATCACCTCTCATAGCTCCATAGCTCTGATACCAACGACTTGACCCTAGCTCTGTTTTGGGGTAGACCAATAAAAATCTCTTGTATCCCTGAAAAATTTGTTAACAAAGAATATCATATTGCAAGTATAAATAGATAATAACAAAAAAAAAATAATTATTGGTTAGTAAGAGACATCTCTCCTATAACCAATCGTCGAGATTGGTCAAAATTACATATCTTACTTGTATATCTCTCATCAACATTATGAGTAGAGCGGTCTTTCACTATGACAACATTTTAGGGGTTAATGTTGCCATGTATCACCCCTACTCGATGTAGGTTAAGTATGTCTTTCACCATTCCCCTAGGTACCCAATCAAGAGAAAAATGAAAATCAAGAATAAGAAAGTTAATAAAAATATTTACATTATAATTTTAGTTTTCCTATTATAACGGTGTGTTAGATATCCATGGTATGTGTTTGAACTCTAATTTATTGTCTATGTTCTCCCATGTTTATCTGCAGTTTAAATATTGAAGCTTTAATACTTTTGTTGCAATCAAGCATTAGTTCATATAAGGGAGGACAAGGAAGCTCATCTTTGACTATAAGGTCCTGGGGATTAGGTTTTCCTAATAAAAAGACTTACTTGATTAACTTGTTGAAAAGCTTGGTTGGATGATTCTTCTGATCCACAAGCAAATGTCTTTTGTCTATCATGAAGCGATCTAATGTGCAACTAAAGTTCTCATATGTTATGTGTCCATATCCATTATCATCCATAGCAAGAAAAAAGCGGATCACATTATTAGAATGGTTGTAAATCTTCATATTGTCGATTTCTTTTGAATTGATGACATCTATAAGGTGAAGCTTGGCCCTCTGAATGTTGCAAATTATAATTATACCCTAAGGCTTCCATCCAATTCACTATAGTGGATAGATAGGTTGCAAATGAAACGAATCAGGTATGAGTTACCTACATACTTAATTATCAACTGTATTCTCATTTTCACTTAATAAGAAATCACTACACTGGTGAATAAATGACGTTTTCCACATGACATCCTAGAACAAATGATGAAATGCTACTTCATTGATTGTTATCCTAAAAATATTAACACACACATATATATAATAAAATCTCCTCCCCAACCGATGTGGGACATAACACTCCACCAATCTTTGGGCCCAGCGTCCTCGCTGGCACATTGGCTCACATCGACTCAAACCTAGCTCTAATACCACTTTGTAACATCCCAACGCCTTGTTCTCGATATGAGACATAACACTTCACCCACCTTTTGGCCCAGCATCTTAGCTAACACATTGGCCTACATCGACTTGACCTTAGCTCTGGTACCAATTGTAACATCCCAGCACATCATTCTCAATATTGTCCGCTTTGGGGTCTCGTCAACCCTTTTAGCTTTAAAATGTGTTGAGAGTGGGAGTCACATAGACTCTTATAAGGCATCTTTTGTTCACCTCCCTAGTTAATGTGGGATATAACACTCCATCCATCTTTCAATTCAATGTCGTTGTTATCATATTGGCTCACATCAACTCAAACCTAGCTCTCATATATGAATGACTTGACCCTGGCTCTAATAACAAACTCGTACCTAGCTCTGATACCAAACTCGAACTAGCTCTGATACCAATGACTTGTCCCTGGCTCTGATACCAAACTCGAACTAGCTTTGATACCAATGACTTGACTTTGGCTCTGATACCAATTATACATCTCAGTGCCTTGTTCTTGATATTGTCTACTTTGGGGTCCCATCACCTCTCATAGCTCCATAGCTCTGATACCAAGGACTTGACACTAGCTCTGTTTTGGGGTAGACCAATAAAAATCTCTTGTATCCCTGATAAATTTGTTAACAAAAAATATCATATTGCTAGTATAAATAGATAATAACAAACAAAAAGAATTATTGGTTAGTAAGAGACATCTCTTCTATAACCAATCGTCGAGATTGGTCAAAATTACATATCTTACTTATATATCTCTCATCAACATTATGAGTAGAGCGGTCTTTCACTATGACAACATTTTAGGGGTTAATGTTGCCATGTATCACCCCTACTCGATGTAGGTTAAGTATGTCTTTCACCATTCCCCTAGGTACCCAATCAAGAGAAAAATGAAAATCAAGAATAAGAAAGTTAATAAAAATATTTACATTATAATTTTAGTTTTCCTATTATAACGGTGTGTTAGATATCCATGGTATGTGTTTGAACTCTAATTTATTGTCTATGTTCTCCCATGTTTATCTGCAGTTTAAATATTGAAGCTTCAATACTTTTGTTGCAATCAAGCATTAGTTCATATGAGGGAGGACAAGGAAGCTCATCTTTGACTATAAGGTCCTGGGGATTAGGTTTTCCTAATAAAAAGACTTACTTGATTAACTTATTGAAAAGCTTGGTTGGATGATTCTTCTGATCCACAAGCAAATGTCTTTTATCTATCATGAAGCGATCTAATGTGCAACTAAAGTTCTCATATGTTATGTGTCCATATCCATTATCATCGATAGCAAGAAGAAAGCGGATCACATTATTAGAATGGTTGTAAATCTTCATATTGTCGATTTCTTTTGAATTGATGACATCTATAAGGTGAAGCTTGGCCCTCTGAATGTTGCAAATTATAATTATACCCTAAGGCTTCCATCCAATTCACTATAGTGGATAGATAGGTTGCAAATGAAACGAATCAGGTATGAGTTACCTACATACTTAATTATCAACTGTATTCTCATTTTCACTTAATAAGAAATCACTACACTGGTGAATAAATGACGTTTTCCACATGACATCCTAGAACAAATGATGAAATGCTACTTCATTGATTGTTATCCTAAAAATATTAACACACACATATATATAATAAAATCTCCTCCCCAACCGATGTGGGACATAACACTCCACCAATCTTTGGGCCCAGCGTCCTCGCTGGCACATTGGCTCACATCGACTCGAACCTAGCTCTAATACCACTTTGTAACATCCCAACGCCTTGTTCTCGATATGAGACATAACACTTCACCCACCTTTTGGCCCAGCATCTTAGCTAACACATTGGCCTACATCGACTTGACCTTAGCTCTGGTACCAATTGTAACATCCCAGCACATCATTCTCAATATTGTCCGCTTTGGGGTCTCGTCAACCCTTTTAGCTTTAAAATGTGTTGAGAGTGGGAGTCACATAGACTCTTATAAGGCATCTTTTGTTCACCTCCCTAGTTAATGTGGGATATAACACTCCATCCATCTTTCAATTCAATGTCGTTGTTATCATATTGGCTCACATCTACTCAAACCTAGCTCTCATATATGAATGACTTGACCCTGGCTCTAATAACAAACTCGTACCTACCTCTGATACCAAACTCGAACTAGCTCTGATACCAATGACTTGTCCCTGGCTCTGATACCAAACTCGAACTAGCTCTGATACCAATGACTTGACTTTGGCTCTGATACCAATTATACATCTCAGTGCCTTGTTCTTGATATTGTCTACTTTGGGGTCCCATCACCTCTCATAGCTCCATAGCTCTGATACCAGGGACTTGACACTAGCTCTGTTTTGGGGTAGACCAATAAAAATCTCTTGTACCCCTGATAAATTTGTTAACAAAAAATATCATATTGCTAGTATAAATAGATAATAACAAACAAAAAGAATTATTGTTTAGTAAGAGACATCTCTTCTATAACCAATCGTCGAGATTGGTCAAAATTACATATCTTACTTATATATCTCTCATCAACATTATGAGTAGAGCGGTCTTTCACTATGACAACATTTTAGGGGTTAATGTTGCCATGTATCACCCCTACTCGATGTAGGTTAAGTATGTCTTTCACCATTCCCCTAGGTACCCAATCAAGAGAAAAATGAAAATCAAGAATAAGAAAGTTAATAAAAATATTTACATTATAATTTTAGTTTTCCTATTATAACGGTGTGTTAGATATCCATGGTATGTGTTTGAACTCTAATTTATTGTCTATGTTCTCCCATGTTTATCTGCAGTTTAAATATTGAAGCTTTAATACTTTTGTTGCAATCAAGCATTAGTTCATATGAGGGAGGACAAGGAAGCTCATCTTTGACTATAAGGTCCTGGGGATTAGGTTTTCCTAATAAAAAGACTTACTTGATTAACTTGTTGAAAAGCTTGGTTGGATGATTCTTCTGATCCACAAGCAAATGTCTTTTATCTATCATGAAGCAATCTAATGTGCAACTAAAGTTCTCATATGTTATGTGTCCATATCCATTATCATCGATAGCAAGAAGAAAGCGGATCACATTATTAGAATGGTTGTAAATCTTCATATTGTCGATTTCTTTTGAATTGATGACATCTATAAGGTGAAGCTTGGCCCTCTGAATGTTGCAAATTATAATTATACCCTAAGGCTTCCATCCAATTCACTATAGTGGATAGATAGGTTGCAAATGAAACGAATCAGGTATGAGTTACCTACATACTTAATTATCAACTGTATTCTCATTTTCACTTAATAAGAAATCACTACACTGGTGAATAAATGACGTTTTCCACATGACATCCTAGAACAAATGATGAAATGCTACTTCATTGATTGTTATCCTAAAAATATTAACACACACATATATATAATAAAATCTCCTCCCCAACCGATGTGAGACATAACACTCCACCAATATTTGGGCCCAGCATCCTCGCTGGCACATTGGCTCACATCGACTCGAACCTAGCTCTAATACCACTTTGTAACATCCCAACGCCTTGTTCTCGATATGAGACATAACACTTCACCCACCTTTTGGCCCAGCATCTTAGCTAACATATTGGCCTACATCGACTTGACCTTAGCTCTAGTACCAATTGTAACATCCCAGCACATCATTCTCAATATTGTCCGCTTTGGGGTCTCGTCAACCCTTATAGCTTTAAAATGTGTTGAGAGTGGGAGTCACCTAGACTCTTATAAGGCATCTTTTGTTCACCTCCCTAGTTAATGTGGGATATAATACTCCATCCATCTTTTAATTCAATGTCGTCGTTATCATATTGGCTCACATTGACTCAAACCTATCTCTCATATGAATGACCTGACCCTGGCTCTAATAACAAACTCGAACATAGCTCTGATTCCAATGACTTGACCCTGGCTCTGATACCAAACTCAAACTAGCTTTGATACCAATGACTTGACTTTGGCTCTAATACCAATTGTAACATCCCAATACCTCGCTCTCAAATTTGTCTACTTTGTGGTCCTGTCACCCATAATGGTTCTTCAGCCAATGTAGGACACAACACTCCACTCACCTTTAGGCTCAGTGTCCTCGCTGGCACATTGGCCTTCATTGACTTGACCTTGGCTTTAATATTAATTGTAACATCCTAGTGCCTCACTCTCGATATTGTCTGCTTTGGGGTCTTGCCACAAAATAACATTATTAAATTACTTATTAATTTTTCTGTTAAAAAAATTACTTATCAATTTGCCTATTCTGATCAAGATATAAATTTTTACAATAAATTTATTATCTGGATTAAATTCATCGTGAGACTCAGCCACCATAATGTGATTAGGGAAGAGATTGCCAATAATTAATTTGAGCCCATGGATGCCGAAAACCCCTTTGATCATATCCGTGGACATTAAAACACAAAAATTGAAAATGTAATAAAAATATATTTCAAATAATGAAAAATTGATCCATACCTCTTGCAACAGTTTCCCCTTTTCTCTATGTAAAAAATATTATAATGTATACTCAAATCATTCAAAAACTAAATGATGATTTATGTGATAATCGACCGAGCCGTAACAATGAACTACATTCGGCAGATGTTCACATAAAGTCGGATTTTGAAGCTCTTCAGTATCTGGGTCAACTTCTTGCTTCTTGGTAGTCTATACTAAAACTCTATTGTCCCTTAGACAGCCAAGACAAATGTTAATTAGCATTTTTGACTTGTTTATGAAAGATAAATGGAGAGACAGATTAATAGCACTCGTAATAAATAGTAGACAAAAAAACGAAACTTTACAAAATTTTAAAACGTTGTCAAGAAGACGAGTTTATCACTGAAAATGGGGTTAAAACAATGGATCCACGAAGCAGTGTGAGTATGTTCTTTACTCGTGGTTAATTCAACCAGCCACCAATGCGAGGGGTTGGGGCAAGTGATAAGGGACTTGCGTTCCCTTAAGCGCTCTAGTCCCGGGTTCAATTCTTGGGGCAGCGTGTATGAAAAAAATCCGTTTGGGAGGGTCAACCCCATTTTGGGCCCAATGGTACCCAAGGGATTAGTTATCGGGCACGCTTTGATAGATACCCTGATCTTACCCAAAAAAAAATCAACCAGCCAAAAAGCAACTTGAGTATCTTCTTTTTTTGTGGTTAATTCAAGATATTATATTATATACCTATATAATAATAATATTATTATTTTATCCGAGCCGTGCTTCTTCTTTTATGGAGGATTTCCTTTGATATTTTCTTCTCTCTCATAATTATTAATAAAATAAGTTTTATTATTCTTTTATAAATACAAAAAACAAACAGGCCCACGGGTTTGTTTGGTATGAGGGATTTGGAGGGGAGAAAAAATTTTTATGAGTTGGATTTAAAACAATTGGAGAAGTGGGGTTATAAAATTTTAATATAAAGAATATGTAAGATAAAAGAGTAAGAAAACTTAATTAAAAATTTTATACCCCACTTCTCTCATTCTTTTAAATTCAACTTAAAAAAATTTTCCCTCCACCCACTTTCACTCCCCTCCCCTCATACCAAACAAGCCCTAAGGGTGGCATAGGTATTTTAAATTAGAGGAACCCATTTCTTCCATCCGCAGTGCCATCCTCAAGCCCTCCCGATCGTTCATTGGTTTGTTCCTTCCGGTCTTCCGCCTCCCTCGATGTCAACAATTTGTGCCCTAGTCCCTTCTCTCATCCTCTGCCATCGACAGATCGACCCGGCCACCACTCCTCGCGATTCTCCATCAACATTCAATCAGCTTCTTCAACTCAGATGGTTTGCTCGAGTGGCTTCTTCTCCTTGTCCTTTTTGTTTGCTTTGTGAAAAAATTCAAGTTAAGAGTTGGGTTTAGGATGTGTCAGATTAGCAGCTTTATGGTCATTGTTTTCTTAGTCTTAGTTATTTATTCCTGAATTTTTGATATGTTAGATTAGTTGTATTGTTACTAGATCATTAGATGTTCAAAGTGTTTTTTTCTCTTTTCTGCTCTGGTGCTTTGCTGGTTGGCTCTAAAATTTGCTCCTGATGATTTTTTTTTTAGCTGATGCTCCTGATGATTTAACCTAATGCACAAGGAATTCTTTTTTTCATCCATCTAGCAGCAATGGAATGACCGTCCTATTTAAAAGCTTGTGAACACAAATTTATTTCTTGTTCTAAGATTGGGTTGCATCTTGTACCTTCTAAAATTTGGCCTTAGACCATTGTTATATTCACTTCTTTTTAATACTCAACAGAGAACTCTAATATCTGAGTTTGACTTGGTTTGCTGGATTCATCAATCTTTCTTTTGGCTTCACAATAAATGACATCCATCTGCCTTATATATCTCACTCTCAGCCGTATCAGTGAAATTGTTCTCTTTCTTAATGAACTTTTTAACTTGGCCTTTTTACCAACATCATAACGGATATTAACTTAGCCTTTTAACTTTAGTGGTTGTTGGCTCCTTTTTTATTCATAAAGGAAAGACAATGGGAAAGCCGAATCCCCAAGTTTTTATGGATATCTCTATAAACAGGTTGCATGCTGGAAGGATGATATTTGAGGTACCCTTTTCTTTTAAATACGTTTTGGATTACAATGATTATTATTATACTTGATGGAGTTTTCATTTGTGGATTTTACAACTTCTGCATTGAGAAGAGTGGAAATGCAACTCATTCAATTCTTTCATTCTTTCAGCTGTTTAAAGAGGATGCTCCCGCCTCAGTGGAAAACTTCCGTGCACTGTGTACAGGTAATAATTTGATGGTAAAACACTATTGTCATACTACTACTATTGTCCATGCTAGTGCGTTTAGATTTTATGGCTTATGATGTACCTTCCCTATTTCTCATTTAGTTTTTCATTTTGTTCAGGTGAGAAGGGGATTGGGCCAAAAACGGAAATGCCCCTACATTACAAGGGATCTTTTTTTTATGAGATCTGGAAGCGTTACTCCTATATAAAGGTATGTTTCTTTTTACTCTTTGATAATTAGAAATTTAAAACTTCTTTCTTTGCAAATTTCTTTGTTTATTATGCTCCCTCCATATTCATCTTCTGCAGCCATAAGTGATGGGTTATCTAGTTATCATTTTGGCTTTCTTCCTCATTGATGTTACTCCAAATATGCACAATTGATGGGAGTTATCTTATTATGGATTTTTTTCTTCTATTTTTTTACCCTGCATTCTCTATTTTTGCTATCTTCTGTTTTGGTTTTATGAATGCATTTTCCCTTTTGCTTTGGTTGAGTACAAGTTTTTCCTGCTCATGCACTTCGTTTCGATATCTTAAACTTGTACATTATTAGAATTGAACCTTACTTTGGAAGTGGACATTGTTAGCTTTATATGTTTGATTTCATTATGATGTCACAATTTGCGTTGAAGTTTTGTTCAGTCATGCATACATGTCTATGCCAGCGCACCTCTAAACCTGTTACTGTGGATGGGATTGAAATTTTTTTAAATTTAGTTATATGTGTGGGCATTTTCATGCTGTCATTGATTTATTGAAACTGCTTTAGATCATTTTCCTTGCTTATGTTGTAGGATACAGTATTGATTTCATGAGTGCTTTTCTTGTGGTTATCATTTTTATGTTGTAGTTTTTTGCTTGTACTTGCTAAGCTGTCCATCTTATATTATAGTGCTAACAATAATTTTCATTATGTCCAAAGCCATTTTATTTGCATTGTCGTATCTTCATTTGCATTGGAACCGAGTTCTATTTTGCAGGGCGGTGACTTCAATAGCTCACTCGGTATGTTTTCTATCATCCTGTTGAAATTAGGATGACACATTTGTCTAGTTTTTCAACATTGTAATATTCTTACAACTCTAGTCCTCTAATTTTTTTTATAAATAATTTTACCGGGACTTGTGGAGAGAGCATATACGGAGCAGATTTCCCAGGTGAGAATGCCAATCATAATGCAATAATTCAAAATATTTTATTCTTCAAGGCAGCTCAATATGACTATTGATTCTGATAAGATATTAATATTGTTCTTGAGAATTATTTTAGATGAGAGACCAAGGCCAACACGTAAGTGCGATGAACGGGGACTTTTGTGTATGGACATATGTGATCGCCTTGGTATCAGCTCTCATTTCGTTATAATCCTACAACCAGATCACGAACTCAAAATGTTTCTTTGAGTTATTAAGCACTGTGTTCTTCCCTTGGTTAAGTGTGTATAAATTGCTTGGTATGTGACTCTCTGTACAGATTTCATGTGGTCTTCGGTAAGGTGGCTTCCGGAATTGAAACATTAGACTCTTTGACAAATGCCCCTTTATGAAGCATCAATTCAAGTCTCTGATTGTGGCGAACGCCCAATGGCAGGTATGTGGGTGATAGTGCAGATCTCATATTTAAATTAGTATGGATTTTGGATATACAAGATTGAATCTACAAGGGTTTTATACCTATTTAGGTTATTTAAATTATTTTACTCTTTTAAATTCAATTATGAGGATAAAAAAGTTTTTTTTTTCACAAAATGTAGTTATATATTCTCTTATTTTGCAGGAAACAGAAAAAGAAAAAAAAAACAAGCAAGGAACTAAGAGGCCCTGAAGAGAAGAAAACAAGATTGGATCATAAAACTGTCGAACCAGTCACCTAACTAGTCCTGTCCGACTGATTGACCGGTTTAGAGTTTAATCAACTTCTTAGGATTTCAAAAATTTGTATGTAATTCTATATATTTTCAAAAATTGCAAATTAAGACTTTAAGGGAAGTTTGAGATGCCTACTTTCTAATGTAAAAAAAAAAAAATCACTAAAAAATATTATCATTTGATCCTAAAAAATTCTTAAATTCTAAAATTATTCTAAAAAATATTGTCGTTCAAGTTCACTTTCTCACCGGTCTGGCTCAGGATTAGTTTTGATTTGACTTTGATTTAATCCACTAACCTTCAACCCATTATCCAGATAGGCTCAATGGCCTGTCCGGGTTTAATAACATTGATTATTTCCCATTAAACTAAAATATGAATGACATTTATTGTTACTTTACTTTTTTCACGAAAATACGAAGTTTTGGTTACAGTGCCTCAGTGATGATCGCACAAAGCCATTATTGTTAAACTCTAAGGATACAAAAGTAAGTTTTGAGCTTTCAAACTACGGGGTATATCCAAATAATCACCGAACCCGCGTGCTCCAAAAGTTTATCTTCCGAACAAACGGCATATTGCAAATCACATTAATTCACCTCCTCCTCCTCATTCTTGTATTTTTTTTTGAAGTTTATTAAAATACTCAAATCTAATAAGGTAAATTTAATTCTTCTCTCATTTTAAAAAAACATAAATTTCTTAAATACTAAAAATTTTAAACGATATAAATATTGTTAGATTAAAATTAGTATTAATTTTTAGGAGACTTATTAGAAGTTTTGAAAAAAAAAAATTACTACCTCATATCTTATATCTAGGAGCAAGAAAATATGTTTACCTTGATCTTAAATATAAGGTTTCAATCTACTTTAAGTTGTCTCTCAAATTTTTAAATTATAAATTTTCCACAAAGCATCCCTATTGTTTGTGTATAGTAAGGGAGTTCCATGAAGGGGTGTAATTATGATGCACATAATTAAAAAGAGTATTATGAGTATCAAAAGCCTTGTAGCCTAGTGGTATGGATGCTCTCTTATAAATGGGAAGTTGCGGGTTTGATCCTAACTTAGTCTGTTAGTGCTTGATCATAACTAAGTTTGTTAGTGCATGCTTTTGTAACTAAAAAAAGAAGTATTGTGAGGAAACCAATAAATATTTCTTACAAATAATTAATTTAACTAATTTTTTTAATATCTTCAAATTAGTTATATACACCTTATATATATTAAGAACCTGAGAGAGTATGACTAGTTATTAAATTTAAATAAAAAATTGTAGTTATAATTTATCGCATTGGACTTAAGTAAAAATTAATTTTCCACTCTTATTACCCTAGCTAGCGTATAGCATAAGGGAGACTCTACAAGTGCAAGCAAGCATGGTGGCATTAACTAGACATATAAGAGGACAAATGAATTCCATTTTCATGTTTATAAGTTCAGATGGCCGAAGCATCACGCAAGGATCATCCACAAGAGATTAACATGAAAGAGCCATTTAATGCAACAGAGTGCACGGCATGGCTCATTTATTTCAATTATCAAACAGCAGAGGAAAAGGACAGAGCATTCAGCTGCCTTTACCTTGCGATTGATTTTCCTTTTATATATATTTGTTATAACTTATATTCAAGAACGGTTATTTGGAAGAACTCGACAAGTTTTGGTGTGGACCAGAAGCAAGAGTTTATAAAAGGTAAAATGTTACTTGAAATGGTAATTGCAATTAATATACCAGCTTTTGTTTGCAGAAGCTATACCGACGTATGTGTAAGAGGAAACTATAGAAAATTTTGGTTGCTTGCATCATTATATATTATGGTTTAAATACTCATTGATCATAGTTTGGACATGCATTATTAGTCTCGTAGGAAGATCCACTTACCTTATCTCTAATACTCCGTGCCATGTAATACAAACGATTTTGTTTGGACATTAATTTATCTATATGACGTTAACTTTGCCTTTGAATAATTTATCCATATACCATGCAAACACCTAATGCCTCTGTGAGATACATCACGTAAACACAAGTTTTCCCCTTTTCATGCAATTCTTTATGGTGGCATGCAGCAGATCGAGTTTTACACTCTGGAAGAAGATGATGCTTCTTGTTACCCTTTCATCATCTTCTCTTGTTCCTCTACATTGAAACCATGGTGTTTCTCTTCTTTTCTTTGAGATCAAACAACAAGAAAAAATTATTTCTTTCCTGAGTTGAAGCTGGTTCTTCAAATATATGTGTGTGTATCTCCGTCTTCAAGGTTTCGAAAGTGACATTTTCTTTAGTGTTTTTGGTTTTTCAGCCACAGACCGACGTCTAGCTCAAAACTGAGAGGCTGCTCAGAAGAATCGTCTAAGGAAAAAGGTATTATGAATTGGTGAAGATCATAACAGTTACTGTGTTGGGCACACAAAAAAATTATCTTGTAGTCACTTTAATTTCTCTGCACTTTGTAGCAGCCAGAGGGTCCAGGAGGATAAAGCAAAACCAGTTTGAACAAGACCTTGAAAGATCCTGTCAGGTTCCAAATCATACTTCTACTCTCTAATAAGTAAAAAGTTAAAATCAAACTGAATTATATAGTCAAAAAAAAAAAATCAAACTGAATAATGCAGCTGCTAGTAGTTATATATTTCATTTGTAATTATGCGTGTTTGTTTAATATATACTGACAGTTCTCGTGAATTTTTCTGTTCATTTCAATGGTTATTTTCATGTTGCATCGTCATGATTTTCTAGTTACTATTACTAAAAGTAAAATTGAAATTAAATGAACGTAGTGACTTATTTTATCTCTTCATTATTTTATCTTGTTACTTAAACAATTTTCTTGTCGCTTCTTTTCTTTGTTTCACCAAGATAACCATAGTTTATCGATCTGGTCATTAATTTCATATTGCCGTGTCATAATTTTACTGTTACTAAAAATTAAAAAATTGAAAATTGAAAAGTAATGAACATAGTGAATTTTTATCTGTCCATGATTGTATCTTACTATTAAAATTATTTTCTTGTTTCACTACTGTTCATGATTTTCTTATTACTAAAATGAACATCTTTTATCTGTCCAGTAATTGCTTGGTCATAACATGCTCTCTAGGAATTGCTATAAAATATCATTACACATATTGAGCAGGTCTTGAATTCACGTTATCTTTTCGTTATTTTCTTCCGCCGTTTGAAGCTGAATTCATTAGCGTAACACCCTATGGATTAGGTTTAGAATTTGAATATCAAAATCTGCTGTGAATTTTTTTTTTTTTTTACCATTTTTTTGTTGGATCCTGTCACAACATTAATTTCAAGTCCAAGTTGTATGAAGTCCAACTCTCAACTTGCTATCAATTTCAATTTCTTATCCCTTGATGTAATGTCTATTTTTACCCCGAAAAATCTCTCATTTTTTAAAAAAATATTTTTGAAAGTATTTTTGGAGAAAGTATTATGGTGAAAATTTCTCAAGTGAGAATGTCATTCCTGCTTAAAATGTCTTTTTTTTTTTTAAATTTTGATAGGGAGGGTATTTATATTGTTCTTTTGATTTATTTCACAATCATAAGAACAATATAAATACCCTGTCTATAGAAATAAATAGACAAAAACTTTGAGTATTGAATGTCATTCTGACGTGGAAAAAATACCGTAAATGCTTTCTCTACAAATACGTGCAAAAATATATTTGAGAGAGAGAGAGAGAGAGAGAGAGAGAGAGAGAGATGCAAGGGGTATAAGAACAAACGTTGCATCAAGGGAGAAAAAATGATATATATTTATAAAAATCTGAGCATTGGACCCTTCATTTTCATGTTTTTTCATGGTTAAAAGTTCTTGTTCTTTAGGTTTAAGTCATCTAATCTGAAACAAAATATTTTGAATTATTGCATTTTGCATAGTTAAAACTTAAAGGTATGATTGGTATTGAAGATTTCAATATTTAGTTATATTAATTGTGAAGCCTAGCCCTCGATATGTTGTTAAGGTTCTCAATATTTTCTTTGTAAATGGTTAAATGAAAACGACAAATTATCCTCTAAGTTTAAATGGTCACCTTCAACTTGAAAATAATCTTAAGATGAAAAGTTGAGGCAAAACATTATTTTATTTGCTCTTGCCTTGAAACTGAAGTTCTGTTTCACTACTCTCTAACTACTCATTTTTTTGGTATTTTGTTTCTAGTTTTTGTCCACCACATGCATGAACTATAAATCTTGTTCTCCTTTGTTTTGGATAATCAATGTAGCCGGAGGATCTTATCAGTGTTTATTTGCCAATATTATTTTTATTATATTTTGTAATAACTTATGCCTAACTATAATCTCTGAAGCTTATATATTAACACAAGTAGTAATAAATAGTCAAATTTTGGAAACCCAATTTTAAAATTTTAGTTGAAGTTATTGTGTTCGACCAAAATGTTTTGCCTAAATTCTTGTGTCATTTTTAACTAATTATAGAGCAATGATATGGCATGCTTGGGTAAGGTCCGGCTAAGTTCAACCTTTGAGGCGTGGCTTGAATTTATTGATGCCCGGCAGAGTTACTATTCAGTAATTGATAAATTAATTTAGGGTTTTGGTGCAAAAACACCTATATACTTTTGTCATAAGTGCATCTAGCATCATAAATTTTACTTGTGTGCAAAAATGTCCACAAACTTTTAAAAAATGAGCAAAAATGCCATATCTGTTAAAGTTGACTAACACCGTTACTTTTTGTTAGGTGGGCCTCATATTATTATTTTTTAAATGATCATTTTACAAGAAGGGTTAAGGGGCAATTTTACTCAAAAAGTTTTCATTAAGGGGCAATTTTGCCTTGGACGTTTCTCGGTGGGCAATTTAGCCCTGGCTATTATCTCCAAGGGAAGTTTGAGATGCCTACTTTCTAATGTAAAAAAATCACTCAAAAATATTATCACTTGATTCTCAAAAATTCTTAAATTCTAAAATTATTCTAAAAAATAATATTGTTCAAGTTTACTTTCTTACCAGTCTGGCTCAGGATTAGCTTCGATTTGACTCTGATCTAAAAAATAATATCGTTCAAGTTTGAGACAGGTTCAATGGCCAGTCCAGAGGTTGACCATCATTATTCTTAAAACCTTACTGTTAAGCCGATGCAGCTGACAAAGTGTGATAGCTTAAAAGGTTGACCATCATTGTTCCATGTCATGGGAAATTTTCTCCCCACAAACTATGCTTCTTTCACAAAATTCAAGGCACAGCGACCCCTCCTTACAATATCCCGCACTCATTTTGCCACCTGTTCTAGGGTTTCATTTCTGGGTTGCTTAGGGACAACATCAGCACCAGGGGGAATACCAGTACTAATAACACTATCAAAACTAAGGTCATTATCAGTGTCGGAGGATGTAGAACTAGCCATTGTAACTTGAAAGCAAAACTCATTCAATCAGCCATAGGAAATAGAGTAATGAGTTTTCTAAAAAAACATGATGCACGACTAAGGACAAAACCTATCTAGGTAAGACAAAGTGAAAAATACGGAGAATGCATAATATAAAGGGAGAATGTGTAATATAGAAGAGAAATCATAACTTAAAACAAGGAGAATAGAGCACATGAAGGAAAGCGACCTAGCTAAAGGTTCAAAATGAAAAAGTGAGTTAGGAAATCCAAATGACTCACTCAGGTTTTGGACCAAAGTTCAAAGAAAGTAATGGAGGATGCGGTTCACCTAAAAATGACTGTCAATGGCCAAAAAAGCCAACCGGAGTTGTGGAGTTCTGAGAATGATGTGTAACGTTCAACCAAACACAGTCATGTTAAGTGTAACAACTTGGGAAAGTGAAGAGGTGTGAGATAGCAGGTCTTTTAAAATGACTTGACGAAACTTACGGTTATAAGTTTAGAAGAGTTATGAAAGGTGGCCATTTTCTTATGGTTTTGAATTTACAACTGTAATGAACCTTTGAATGAAAGTTCATAGTTTTAACAATATAATCATTAGGTTTTGTAAATGATGGCATTGATTTCGTAATAACCGCTAGGTATTCAACATGATATTCTAAAACGTGACGGGTTTTACATAATAAACATTACTTATTTTACTTTGGTTTAATAATTTTTAAAGTTGGTTATTCAACCCCATAGTACAAAAATAATTAAAAAGAAAAGAAAAAGAAAACGAGAGTGTGAATAAAATAACAAAAAATTAAAAAGTCAAAAGTTGGAATAGAAGTGGATGGGTAAGGGTTTCGCAGGTTATCCAGCAAATCGTTTCCTTTGAATGGAAAGGGTTATGTTATAGAGCTAAAGTTGTTGTTATAAATTGCCACTGTTAATATAAGTAATGGTTATTCACTAATAATTGTGAACATCCCTTGTAAATACCTAAATTAGCAGCGTTTGTTTACTAATAACAGTGAAGAGACAATTTTTTTTTAAAAAAAATATTTTTAGGCTACATTGCCCTAACGATTAATTATTTTTAATATTCAAAAATAAAAACCCAATAGTGGTTTTTGGTCATCACCGTTACTTTTGTCCTCCTCCTCCTGGCCCCCCTATTCGGCATATCATCAACATCTAAGTAAGGAGATGAAGTGTCTGACAAGAAGTGATCATATATAACCTAATTGTGATGAAGGATGAGGTCCAACTTCCTGTTCAGACTGTGGGTGTATCTAGCAAGATGCCTTGTGAAGTGGTCAAGGATGGCCAACGTCTGTAGTAGAACCTCCATTTGAGTAGGAGGAGGAGGAGGTGGTGGTGGTGTGCTGGAGGCGGTGGTGGAAGAGGAGGGGCTTGTAGAGGAGGAGGGTGAGGATGATGAGGAGGAGGGCGAATGGAAAGAGTTCTCTAGCATCTGATCATGATAAGGAAGAGAATGACGAGGTTATGAAAATGTGCTTTTAGAAAAGTACTAAGAACAAAAGGAATAGATTAGTGTAAATAGGCTTGAATATTTCCCTCTAAAGTATTTAACTTAGGAGAACTGGTACTTGGTGTCGCATCGAATGAGGTTTTGAAAAAGTTCTTTTTAGATTTGCTTTTTCAACATGACAGTTTTTTATTATGAAATATCGTTTTTGCCGTTCATACTTTACGGTAAATGGATATAACCGTTATGTTTGCGTTTTTGCTACTGTAAGATTGGAAAACTAATTATTTGTAAGTGTTACATGACGGTTGTTTCTAAAGAACTGTCACTTTTGTTATGAATTAAATGGCGGTTATTAACTACAACAGTTATTATTGTGTTTTCATGAATTATGCCTTGCAATATATGATGGTGCATATAATTAACCATTACTTTTAAGCATTATATATCCTTGCGTGACCTCCACCTTGATATACATAACGTTTATTAGTTGTAACTGTTATGTATTAAACGTTATAAATGCTCAAATCTGTAGTAGTGCAATAGAGGATCAATTTCTTATGAAACAGATTGATTAGATCTACAAAGATTGTGTGTTCTAGCACTCACATACTCAGATCTAAGTATTGCATGCCAATTTGCAACACTCTCAATGATAGTTGTATCTAGCATTCCACAAATAATTCAACAACGCGTATGGCCTTGTAAGTAGTCACTAGCTCGTTCAAGTAATGCCATTTTTTCAATATCCCAAAATAATTGATCTGATATTGCAATTTTTAATTATACTCTAAAATTTATAAAAACATTAATTTTCTATTCCATGAAAGCTTAAAAACAAATGACAAATTTGTGCAATAAATCTATGAATAGAAAATTAAAATATCCCAAAAGAAAATTACTTGCATATAATTTTTTAAAGGAATTAAATCTATTAATTTAGGAAAGTCAGGTAGCTCATCAAATATGAAACCATTTGCAATGGTTTTATTTTTATAATAGGAAATATGACAACCAAGATTCAAATGTCAACTTCTAGTCCTTATTGTCCTCTTGAATTTCTTTGCTCGGGCCACAATTAATTTTTTTTTGGGGTCTGAATAGACCACGATTAATAATAATCTCTCATATTCTTATATAAAGGTAATAGTTTTCATAAAAAAACTTTAGATTGGTGGTATAAATAAAAGATATAATACAAAAAAAAAAAGAATTATTGAAATGCTTGCCACTACGGTTATTAGAAGAAAAATTCCACCTTTCCAGGTTAAGCCATCTTGATTTTTTTTAAATCGCAAATTTTTAGAATATATTTCTTGTCAAAATTAATTTCATGGAATTCTACCACCACAATATGCCATGGATTAAAATTGCCGTGAATTAATCTTAATCAATATAGGTCAAAGTGAAAAAATTGTGCAGGGTATCACATTTAACATCAAAACTCCTTAATGCTTGAGAGGAAGTGAGAGGAGCTGTCTTTTGGAACTCGTGCCAAGAGCGTGATGAAAGCCTCCAAAAATGGTCGTCCAATGTCTGTTGAAGGGTCTGAATCTTTTGCTAAAAAAACAAAAAATGCAGAGAGCATCAGGAATGCATCTCCAACCATAATAGGGCAGACATCTCCAACCAATATAGGGCATGCAATTTCATACAAGGATTCACTTATCGGATTTAAAGGAATAGAGTATAATGGTGTTGCTCATGGGATCTCTAGTTCTGAGGAAGATGCTCTGCTATCTGATCTCCTGAATCAATCCTGGGAGCTTCCTGAACCTTCTGATGAACTGAAGCAGCTGATGGATATCTACCCAACTATGCAAATGTTGCAAGAGGAACTTAATCATTGGGCAAGACCCTGGAACGCCTCCCTTATCATCACTATCCTGGGTGCTAGAATCAATTTCTACAGGTTAAAGGATCATCTGTGTAGAATATGGCAGACCAGTGGTTTCGATTTAATTGATCTTCCCAACAATTACTTTGTTGTTAAATTTAAGGATCATGAAAAGTGGGAACAGCACTATAAAAAAATCCTACTCGGAGGTCCATGGACGATTGCCCAGCATACAATATTAGTGCAGAGATGGTCTCCTTTCTTTGATCCATTTCACAATCCTCTTGGAAGAGTAGCTACTTGGATCCAAATTCCCCACATTCCATTACTCTGCTACAACAGGGAATGTATGTGGAGACTAGGAGATATGATTGGAAAAACCCTTAGGGTCGATATGAACACTATCGAGAACCCAGATGATATCGAAGCAAAAATCCATAGGGGATACTATGTTGGAATCTGCGTAGAAATGGACTTGCAGAAAAAACTAATTCCTAGAATTATCTCTAGTTCAACTCTTTTTAACATAGAGTATGAGGGGTTGAGGCTTATCTGTTTTACCTGTGGTAAATATGGCCACCGAAAGGAGCAGTGCCCGCTGGCCATGAAATCTGTTGGAATGCCTCCTGCTGGAAACACGTCGATTGTCAATGGTTCGTCTTTGGTGGGGAATCTGAACCCGAATTAAGCTTCTTCATCCTCTCCGAAGGTGTCACCGGAAAAATCTCTTCCGGCCAAGGATCAACAATTTGGCCCATGGATGCTCATGAGCAAACCTGCCAAAGCGCGTTTTCCGAGATGAACTGAGGGTAGGGGCAAGTGGGTGAATGGAACCATTCCGGTTCTACAAAGGGTATGGGTGAAGGCAAAGTTTCTCGGTCCAGATTCGCCGCTCTAACAGGTACGAATCCTGCCGAAGATGTGAATCCCAAGTTTAATTTGAACTTGGTAAAGAACGATGGGAAAACAGAACCAGGTGATGCAGTGAAGCTAGTCGCTGATGGAATGCAAGGAAGAGGGAAAGGATTTGGACTTGGTCAAACTACTCTAAAGAGAGGCTTCCACATGGGGAAAGGGAAATGGGCTGAAGTGAACAAACAAAATGAAGCCTCCAAGACCAATTCAAATGGGGTAAACGTAAAGGGCATTGACTCAACCATGGGCCCAATAGATGCATCAACTTTACCTCCATTAAAGTCCAAGAAGGGAGTTAAACAAATGGCTCATAACTTGGTTAGAGGCAGCATGCAAAACCGTGGGCCTCAACACCAAAATGAGCCTATTTGTGGGCCTCAAGATATAACCCATGCAACAACTCCAAACAAGATCAATGATCCCTATGGAATTGAATTTGAACATAGCACGTTGGTATTTCCAAGTGGGGCCGAGAAGCAGGTGACGAATCAGACTCCAGATTCTATGAGCATGGCGTTGATTCCTCTGAATCATACCAGTTCCAATCAAGACTTCCATAAGCTTGGGTTAGAGATGCATTCCGTCTCCGAGCTAGAAGTTGTTGTCCTCATGGGAGAAAAACCACCAGACAAGTAAGTTTTTTGTGCCCCTCCTCGTCCCCTTTGTGGTTTTATGATTATCTCATCTTGGAATTGTCATGGGGCGGGTGGTAGTTCTTTTCCTAGAGTGTTGAAGGATGTGGTTAATAAATATGGAATTAATCTAATGTGTTTAGTAGAACCCAGGTTCAGTGGGAATAGTGCAGATAAAGTTGTGAGGAAACTAGGGTTTAATGACTGGCTGAGAATTGAAGCTACTAGTTATGCAAGGGGTATATGGGTGCTATGGAACAACTGGGAGTTCCATCTCGAATATATTGCTTCTAACACCCAATTGCTTCACTGCAAAATTTTTGACAAAAATAATTTGGACCCTATGTTTGTAACTTTTGTTTATGGAGATACTAGTGTTTTGAAGAGAAGGGAACTGTGGTCGTCTCTTTATGCCATTTATCAAACGGTAAATATCCCCTGGTTAGTCTTAGGAGATTTCAATACCTTCCTTAATCCCGGTGACAAGGATGGTGGAGCTGCCCCTAGCCATAGCTCTATGATTGAGTTTCAGAGTTGCATTAATCGATGTAACCTTATCGAAGTGCCTTTTGAAAGTGACCGATTCACTCAGGAGAAAACTGGGGTTAAAGAGAGACTAGATTGGGTTTTCTGTAATTTTGACTGGGAAATTCACAACCCTCAATCTAAATCCTTTCATCACCTCAGGTTTAAGTCTGATCATCGTGTAGTTGTTGTTGCTGATCATCGTACCAATGCTTGTAGTAATAGGGTTAGGAAGTTCCTTTATCAAGCAGCATGGTGTATTGAAGAAGGGTTCAGCGATGTGGTTAAAGCAGCTTGGCAAGGGAAGAATTGGCTCCAAGGCCAATCTCAGTTTACAAAAGATGCTTCAAAGTGGAACGATAGAGTGGTTGGAAATGTTGCAAAAAAGAAGAGAGAAATCATCCGTAGATTGGAAGGTATAGACCGAGCCAGGATTAGAGAGGGTTCCCAAAATGGTCTCTACAAGATTGAAAAAAATCTTTGGGACATGTACCAAAAAATTGCTCTACAAGAAGAACTGATCTGGTTCCAGAAATCGAGGTGTAAGTGGCTAAGTGGCGGTGACAGAAATACGAAATATTTTCATGCCAATGTTATAACAAGGAGGAAACAGGGTAAAATTATGGCTCTGCAAGATGACAATGGAAACTGGGTCTCGAATGGGAATCTTTTAAGAGATATGGCTCTTGAATATTTCCAAAAGCTTTATTCGGCTGAGAATGTCTCTTCTCCCTTCTCTCCTTGGATGGCTCGATTCCTAGCTTTAGACGCTCAACAACTAGATCTCCTCCAGAGGCAGGTATCATCGGTTGAGATCAAGAATGCGGCTTTTGAGATGGGAGCCTTCAAAGCTCCGGGACCAGATGGCTTGCATCCCCACTTCTTCCAAACTCAGTGGGATTTGGTTGGGCAGAAGATTTGTGACCTAGTAATTAGCATTTTTGGCAATCCGGATAAAGTGCAAGCAATAAACCAGACAAACATCATTCTTATTCCAAAGGTTGATCATCCTGCATCCTTAAAAGATCTTAGGCCCATCTCTTTATGCAACGTAAGCTACAAAATTGTCGGCAAAGTTATTGCTAATCGTCTCAAAGGTGTCATGAGGCATCTTGTAGTAGAAAACCAATGTAGCTTTATCTTCGGGAGGAAAGGGGTGGACAATATCATCATAGCTCAGGAGGCGATCCATACCATAAGGAACAAGAGAGGCAAAAAGGGCTATATAGCTATGAAAGTAGACATGGAGAAGGCTTTTGACAGGCTTGACTGGCGTTTCTTGGAATTCACTCTTCATAGCCTAGGATTATGTGCAGGTTTTGTTAAGTTGATTATGAGTTGTGTTTCTTCCTCTTCCATGAGCATTATTTGGAATGGAATGCCTTCTAATTCTTTCAACCCTTCAAGAGGAGTAAGGCAGGGTGATCCTCTGAGTCCATATCTGTTTGTTCTTTGTATGGAGTTACTCGGTCAGCTAATTCATCAAGAGGTTGAAATGGGAAACTGGCGTCCCCTTCAAATGAGCACTTCAGGTCCCCGTATTTCCCATCTTTTCTTCGCTGATGACCTCCTTCTCTTTAGTGAAGCTTCTAATGAGCAGATGAAGGAGATAAGAAATGTTATAGATCTATTATGTCGGGTTTCTAGCCACAGGATTAATCTTAATAAATCTAAAATGTTTGTGTCCAGGAATGTCCATTTTAACAGAGCATATGAGTTGAGCCAGATTGTGGGGGTTGGGCTGACGGCCGACCTTGGAAAATATTTGGGTGTTCCCCTCCTTCACAAACATATGGTTAAGATGATCTTTACTCCACTTTTCCAAAAGGTGAGGTCGAAGTTGTCTAACTGGAAGGGTAAATATCTAAGCATGGCAGGCCGGACGATCCTCATCAAGTCTGTTCTGTTTACCATTCCTCAATATCAGATGCAATCAACTTTGGTTCCGAAAGGAGTCCTATCAACAAATGAAAAATTAAGCAGAGACTTCTTTTGGAATCAGCACGATGATACTAAGAAAATACACCTGATTGCATGGGACGTTCCCAAAAGGAGGAAGCATGAAGGAGGTCTGGGAATTAAAGACCTTCGCTGCAAAAACAAAGCTTTGCTCATGAAATTGTGTTGGAATCTTATCACAAAGCCGGAAGCTCTGTGGGTGAAATGTTTACATGCTAAATACTCTTGTGGCTTATCTTTGGTTCCTCATGTGCAAAGGTGGCGCAACCAATCGGCTGTGTGGAATGGAATTGTAGTAGTTTGGGGTGATTTCCAAGGGGGGCTTGGCAAGAAGCTCAAAAGTGGAAGGAGCATGCAGGCTTGGAAGAATTGATGGGCCCCAGTTGACAAGCCACTAAAATTTTTCATTGAAAGGAATATGCACCTTGTTGATATGGATGCTCCTGTTTGCTCCTTTACTTCCCAATCTGGTCATTGGGACAGGGCCAAATGGGAGACCTTTCTACCCAATTGGGTGGTTGATAAAATCATGATGCTCTCCCCTCTAATGGGCATTGTGGATGACGTTGTTTGTTGGCGAAATGCTCCCGATGGTAACTTCAGCGTGAAATCTGCCTACAAAGGTATCTACCACCAGCAAACCCTCAGTAATCAATCTCACTGGAGACATTTTTAGCACTGGGGAATTCCTGAAAGAGTCAAACACTTTATGTGGCAAGTTTTCCATGAGAAGCTCCCAACAAATGAGACTAAAGTGAGACATAACCCGAGTGCCCCAAACACTTGCCCTTTTCAATGTGAGAGCGAAGAGAGCATCCTTCATGTATTGAGAGATTGCGAGCAGGCCCAGAGAGTATGGGTTTCTTTAACTAACCATCTATACTTTACTATGTTTTCTTCTGGTAGTTTGCAGGATTGGCTTAAATGGAACTCACAGCATTCCCCAGGAAACAAGAAGATGGCTAGATGGTCATGGCAAAGAGTTTTCAGTACCACATGTTGGCTCCTTTGGAAGAACCGGTGTTGTTAGGCTTTTGAAGGTAAAGCTGATAAACCAGAAGAGTTAGTTCACAAATGCATCTACCATCTATTGGTAAGTGTGGAGAGCGGGCACTATCATCACCAGATATTTCAAGTTCCTGAGCGAGGTCTTCTATACTAGCAACCCCCAAAGGAGGGCTTACTCCGTATTGACGTTGACAGTTCGACTGCTTATGATGGTCAATCAGCCTGTGGAGGTGTCATCCACGATAACCAAGGCTACTGGATACATGGATTTTAACAAAAGTTAGGACATTCTTTCCCAACTACTGTGAAAATCCATGCAATCCAACATGGACTTCAGTTATGTAAGCAGATGGGTCTGAAGAAAGTCAGATTGTTCACAGATTCTCTTCAAGCCATCCACTTACTATGGACACAGTGTGGGATTAATCACCCTTTATACGATATTATCTTAGATACCAGGTCCCTTATCTATGGAGACTGGGATTTGATGATTTCCTACACACATAGGGAGAATACTCGCTGTACTGATTATCTTGCACGAATGGCTCATATGAATACCCAGGTTTATGTCGAATTAAGGACATCCCCTTTGGAATGTATTCATCTTTTTGCGTTGGAGTGTGGTTGTTGCCACACGAACAATTGGTGGGACATAGCCCGCTGATTATTTAATCTTTCAAGCTTTGCTTGCCTTTGTATCTCAAAAAAAATATAGGTCAAAGTGGTTGTGAATCATATGTTTAGACACCAAAAGAGGAAAAAAATGAAAATCAAGATCAATAATTTAATAAAAATATATTTTTATAAAAAAAATTATTTTTATTTTCTATTTTGTTATTTCGAAATATGGTTAACGCCTTATATGACCTCCGTTGATTAACATTAGTTGAAGAGAATTTTACTACATGACATGTTGTGATCGCAGAATTCTATAAATTTAATTCTAACAAGAAATTTATTGCAAAAATTTGACATTTGAAAAAAATTAAGATGGTTTGACTCTAAAAATTATATTCTTTCTTCTAATAGGTGTTTAGGTAAGCATCTCAATAATATTTCCTTTCATTTATACCAATAATATACGAAGTTCTTAATATAAGAAGCAATATTAAGACTTCAGATATGACTAAAAGAGATTATCTTTGGTCCTCTCATGAACAGAGAAATCGAAAAACTCAACAAGGTCAAGAAATAAATACTTTCAGTCTTGACTGCTTGATAGGTTATTTTCTAATCATACAATGCCATTGAAATGGTGTTTTTTTAATTAGACAGTATCCTATTAGATAGTTAAGACTAAAAATTTTTATTACTTAGGCTCGGTGGCTTTTTCAATTTCCCTGATCAAGGGATAATGACCATTGACAATGTTCTGGCAAAAAAACACCATTGAAAACGATTTAATACAACGTATTGATGATCTATTGATTGAGCTAATAGATTTAATTATTTTCATGATGGATAAGAAATATAGGAAATTAATTTTCTTTTTGTGTGATTCAAGTTCCTGTTTATAAAATTATTAAATGATTTTTTCATTATATATGCGGTTTATGGAATAAAATACTATATCTTTATAATTCTTAACGTATCAATAAATCAATAAAATTGGTAATATCATAACTTTATTTTGGGATATAAAAAATGAAATTCTTTGAATGAACCAGTAACTACTTAAGAGATCATGCAGATTATTGTCGAACATCTTTAGACAATGAAGTTACTACCATTATTAAGGATGTTGCAAATTGGCACGGAATTGTACATTTGGGTACTTGGAAAGTTATTTTAGGCGACTATTTTTATACTGTTTCTGATCTCATCTGTTTGATAAGAAATTTATCCATCCATTATGGGATTTGACGGTTAAGGTATGAATTATAAGGTGATACATATAATTTACAAACTGAATGCTATAACTTTACGTGACATCAAGTGTAGTTTTAACTTAACCATTTATCATTTAATCATTTAAATGCTCATATACTTGTATTTGGTGCAAAACTTATTAATATAAGTGCTATCAAAATATTTTAGATTTTGTCGAGTTATTATTGTATTAAATTAAATGTCTTGGTCGATAGAATATAGAACAAATAAGAAAGAGTTGAAAGTTAACTATAGTTAGTTGCTTGGTTATTGTTTGGAGTTTGATCTATGGCTTTCATTCTTGTTGTCATGAACAATTGTACGATGTAGAAATGCTTCGCTGAATTTCCAATGAGTCAATGTCGTATTCTTTGCGTTGGTATATGATTCAAGCTCATTCTAGTAATAGGTTAACATGTTCATAAGATCAACATGCTTTTTGTACGACTCATCTTCCTAAAGTTTGGTGGATAATGTATTATACTCCAAAGGCTTGGTATAAATTAGATGTCATTTTTAAATTTCTCTCGCCGTATCCAACATACCAACAACTGACTAGCATAGGGATATTGATACATGGGGGGATATTAAGTGTCTCAGAAATAAACCTTTGTCTATGGGGAATATTAATTTTCAATAACCGGATTGAAAAACATTATTTTTTTAATAATGATGAAAATCATGAGGGTGTTAGGAATGGCCGCTAGGTTAAAATGTTTGCGACCCAAATTATATACAGAACATAGACAATGACGGGCCGACTGAAGTTTTGAATTAAAATGTTAAAGTAAGGGTCTAACTTAAAAGGGAAAAGCCTAAAGAAGCCCACAATAAGTAACTTCTCTATCTCCCTTAAACCTTAAATTTTTGGACTTTGTATTTCAAAGATTCTGTCAGTTGGTCTTTTATTCGTTTTAGCCCTGCAATGACTTACTCAAGATAGTGAGATCTTGAGTGAGTATTAATTGCAAAGTGTGGCCAGGGGGGGCGATTGTTCTCTAAAGAAGAACTTGCTTGTACAAAGACACCAAAAGCCCTGTGAATCTTGGAAGATAGTGAAAACCTCAAAAAGGCTTTTGAGGACAGGACATAGGTCAAGTGATTTGGACCAAACCAGTATAAATCCCTTGTGTCAACCTTCAATGATATCTCTATGACTATACTTTCTTCTTTAAATTTGTGTTAGGCTCGTACTAACATTTGATATCAGATCACTGTGGTGATGTGATGGTGATAACTATTAATTTAAAAATTAATATAATTAATTTTAAACAGTGTTAAACTTAACAGGCTGAAAGGAAATTGATAACTAAGTGCGTTAAACGGTGTTAGATTAAGTAGTTTCTACCACATTTCTAATAATATAATAGATAGATAAATAGGTAGATGGGTGTTTTGGCATGACAATAGGATATTATACAATGGATTGTTCGCCTTCTATATGGGTGTTTGTGTGAAGACCAGTAATAGTTACTTGTATTTTGAACTAAAACTGTTAGTAACATTCTTGAAAAACTTCATATTTTTAGTATAAATAATTTGTAAAAAGTAAGAAAAACATTACTATCTCTAGTATTTAATATAAGACCCAAATAACTAATTTTGGGTGATTAAGAAAGCTAAATAAATTACTTTAAAGTATTTATATTTATCATTTTTTTTACAAACTAATTTCTCCAAAGTATTTATATTTATCAATTTTATCCAAAGTATTTATATATTAACTAATTTGGTAACAATGCACTTCTTTTTTTTTCTGGCATTAAATTTTAATTATTTGAATGACAAAAGATTGATAAATTAATACTTATAAATTACCTTAGTCAGTTAGTTGGAATCTAATTATTTTTCTTTCATATTTTTAATAAATTTATAAGTTATTGGAAATATATTACAATGTGAATGAAAGATAACAAAATTTTGATTCTTATAAATATTATAATTATGTGGGTGTCCATAACATCCACAAAATGAGCCTTTTAATCTTCCATATTATATTGAATGACACAATGCCATATAACCCCAAAATTAAAGGTCTATACTATTTATTGCTATAACCTTCAACGATTTCATGAAGTACCGTAATGTAGATTGATTCTCCTAATTAATTATGGTATTGTAACTCTTAGAAGGGTTGAAAATCTATAAAGAGAGGCTTGGCATACAAAATTACGTGTAAATAAAATATAAATAAATATGTTTAAACGAATGAGAATGCTCTTCAACTCCTCATTTTTACATTTATCTCTTACTTCTATTATGTTGTTCATATTTTCCTTCCACATTTTATAACAAAACTTATAATATAAAATAGAAATAAATATGTTTAAACGAATATGATTATCTTTCTTTTTTTTCTTTTTTCTTTTTGGTAAAAATATGATTATCTTTCTATTTGTTAATAACACCCGTAAATATGATTTTGATGAACAATATGTAGACAATTTATTTTATCAGAAACAACATGTTTAAGAAATCAGCTAGCAAAAAAAAGGATAAACAAATTTACTTGTTATTGAATCAAAATTAATTTAACAAATCACATTTTTTATAAGTCCAATTTAAACCCTAACTCAGGTCCAAAAAAATTCAAACCCTAACCATTTGCGTCTTTGGAAAGGGGTATTCATGTCATCCCAATCAACTAAAATATTCAATTCTCTGCAGAAACAGCTCGCACCAGATGGGACTACTATGGAATTAATATATGTGAATTCCATTTTCATATATAGAGGGCTCAGTGTGCAGTAATTAAAGCAAGGCAAAGAGATTAACAAACATGAGAAAGGGAATATGATGATATGGAAGAAGTAATTAAAATCCTGCAAGGAGTAGGTAGAGATTAGGAATGATGAAGGGCTAAGGTAGATTCTAGGATTTTAACATAACGCAACGTAGCGTGAAGAAAGCCAAACTCTTTTAATGCAGAAGCTAGATATATATATATATATATATATAGTCTTCCACATGCAAAAGTTAAAGTTTTTTATTTTATGAAAAGGGTCGTGACCTCCTGCACCACGTTTGAAGATGCTTTTGTCTTTTACTACGTTTAAATGATTCAGAATTCAGATTCTTTAGATACAGTGTTGCCCTGCTTTTTTAGTTTGTGACTTTATTTAATTATTTATTTGTCTAATTATATATATCAAATGAGGCATGATTGGTATGAAGCATATGTGCCTGAGAGATAACTTTCTTATATTTTTTGTGGTTCCATTTTTTGAAGCGATTTGACATTTTAAGAGGTTCTATGAGTTAAAAATTTACAAAAATATTTTGAATTAAAATATAAAATCTTAGCATATTTATCAAATTAAGTATAGTTAAGATCCCACCACCAATGTGAGGAGCTTTTTTTTTTTTTTTTTTTTTTTGCATACAAAGGCAAGCGAAGCTTGAAGAATTACAAGAATGCTATGAAGTCTGCATCACCGAAAGATCTTGTGGCATTCCACCACATTCGATCGCAGGAGCTTTTTTTTTCTTAAGCATAAGTATCTTTTTATTAAAGGTAATCCTATACGAGGCACTATCGGGGACTATTGTGAGGACCTTGTTGAAGCATGGGCAATAAGTGCTCTTAATCTGGACTCAGGAGACATCCTTTGACCAAAGTTCCAGTCACCAAAATGTATATTGATATATTTAGCCAAAATGTTAGTTTTCAAATTAGTATTTCTTTATATTACATACTCGAAATTTATTAAAATTAGAGATTTTATTTGTTAACTTCAAAATTATTTTTTCCCAAATTCAAAATTAAATTTTTGATTTTATTACGTAATAATTAATTGGCCTCTGTCTGGGTTGAAGGCTACGTTTTGAATCATGAACTTATATATATATTATATGGATGCCAATCATTTTAGGAAAACTTAATCTTTTTCTATAACATAAAGCTTAGGTGAGTTGGAGGAAAAGTTAATCTCGTAGTCCTAATTGTTTTGACATAGCTATAATTTAGTCATTAAATTTTGACTTGATGTAACTCAATCTATATATAGTTTTGACTCGATTATAACTTATAATAATTTAATCGATAAACTTTAACTTGATTGCAACTCAGTTCTTATAGTTTAACCAATTAAACTCCTCCCCATATAACAACAAATCTATTCACAAATGGCAATTTAACAAGTGGTCGATTAAAAAAATTTACTTTTTGTGCTTTGCTCCATGCATAGTAAACTCAATTCTAAAATGTGTATTAAAAAAGCATCAACTTTTAGGGTCTGTTTGGTGTGCGGGATTTGGAGGGAAATGGAGGCAAGAAAAAATTTTTATGAGTTGAATGTTAAAAGATTGAAGAAGTGGAGTAATAAAATTTTAATAAATAGAGTATATAAGATAAAAGAGTAAGAAAAATTAATTAAAAATATTTAACCCCATTTTTCTAATTTTTTTTTTAAACTCAACTAAAAAAAACTTTCCCTCAACCCACTTTCCCTCCCCTCCCCTCATACCAAACAAGCCCTTAAAGAACAAAGCAGATTAAAGGAGCGACCTTTATTTTTAGCTTTGCTGCACTTTTCAAACCCAAGAAGGAAAGGTTTGACACAGGAAAACTAAATAAGCAACAACGAATCAATGGGGATCTGACATAACCATACGAACTTAAGCGTCGTTTTCTTTTTCTTAGCAAATTAAAATTAAAAGTAACTAAATGTGTAACGTTTTTGCTTTTTTTTTTTTTAAATTCAATTCCCCTAACAATTATATGAATTGGTAAATGTAATTTTTTATTATTTGATTTAACATTATTTTTCAACTTAATTATTTTTTTGACTTGATGAAAAATGGCTATATAGAATCAAATTCAATTAGTTATAATAATTTAATTATTTCTTCATGCCAAAAAGGCAAATAAAATCAATATTGTTCTTCGGCAAAGGAAAAACTAATAATAATCTTGTTCGTTTTTACTTTGGTCAATCCCCGTATTATTTTTACTAGCTGTAGTCTAGATGAAACCTATATTCTTTCTTCAAATTTTGGTGTTACTTTCTCTTTTTATTTTATTTCTTTCCAATTCTCTTTTTAGATTTTTAAGGCAATGAAAAACCATACTTTTATTTTCCCTACATTTGAACATTACAAGTCCGCACGAAATATTTTCATTATCAACTGGATGTGTTCAAAATACTTTCACAAATTGAATTAAATAAGATTTATTTTTTGAAATTTAAATATTTTACATAATCATTATTCTGAATTATTATTAGCCAATTTTCTTAATATCGTCAAATTAGTTATCTAGGTGTTGTATTAACTTAAAGAAACATTATATCAAATAAACATCTTCAACTTCATCGTAGGGAGAAATTAATTATCATGCTTGGACTATGTTTCGTGCAGGCTGGCTTGCCTCATGGCTTTCGATATGTCTGCTACTACAGCGTCACTGTACAACTGCATGAAAAGAAAACATTTATTGAAACTATATTTCATTCTCATGTTATTCTTCTGAAGCCAAAAATTAAAAATTAAAAATGCTGTATCTAGCTGCTTCTATAGACATCCTCCATTGTTCACTTGGTTTCTGGCCTTCTTGAAGAACGCGTTCCTTCCTTTTCTTTACCTCAATACAGTGAGAGATGAGAAAATTAAAACCTTCAGTGATTTTTAGGACTTATCCTTCAGCAGGTAATCCCATTCCCTCTTTATGATGATGAGATTAGAAATATACTCCCTCCGGTCTCAATTATAAGACAAAGTTGACTGTTTTAAAGAAATTAAGAAAGTTAATTAAATTACTTAGAGTATTTTTATTTTTATTTTTTTCTCTAAACTAATTAATTTGACTAATAAACTAATATATAATCTAAGTATACTAAAAATATAAACACTCTAAAGTAATTTAATTAGTTTCCTTAATTTCTCCAAAAAAATCAATTTTGTCTTATAATTAAGACCGGAGGGAGTATCTAATACTCTTACATCTACATCTTACAAACTTGATGCTGATTAACCTTTTTTTTACAGCTCACTCCATGATTTGGTCTGGCATGTGTCTGTGTAATTTCTGTCACTAAAGCACATCGGATCCGACCGCGTGAGGTCAAAAACTTCTATTAGTAACTTTGGAAACTGAGTGACAATATGTTCCACTAATTCTTTGGTGTCATAGCCAGTCTGAAAAATAGCAAAATATAAAGATATTAGATATAGATGTGCCTGTGTAATTATTTTTAAATAACCTATAATTCATATCCGTACATCTTCCGTCTAAGATTCATAGTCAGAGATACAATTCCTCACCATTAAAACCATATCTGCAGCCTCATGACCATAAGAAGCATGTGGGTCACCAGTATCCATTCGTTTTGCCCAATTAGCAGCATCTATTATTATCTTATCTATTTGTCTTTGCCAAGTTTCACGCCCACAAATTTTTGGATTTTTTCGGTTCAACTCATCTTCAATATCCGGACGCGATTTTATGAAGTCGCTAGCGTCCTTAAAAAACAGACTCTTTTGTTCTCTTTTCCAAAAATAGGGATGGCGTCCTACGCCGTCCATTGGTATTCTGAAAATTATAAAAAAAAAATACTTTATTTATTCAATAAAAACACATATATAAATGAAAATTTTATTTAATAATGTGATAAATCTATAATCTATAAATAAAATAATAAATCACCCAAAAAGAAAATTATTTACCTCGCTGCTATGTTCTCTAGGGTCATTAATTGAATCAAATGTCGGAGCTCATAACATGGAGATATATCCTTTTTATGAATCATATTTTGGCTTAAAATATTAACCAAACAATCACAATTTGGTTGGGCCTCATAATGATATTTCCCAATATAAGAAAATCCCATTATACAGGCAGCATTGAATATATCAATTGGTGGGGTGTGATTAATTTCTGCGGTTCTACCATTACTTGTTCCGGGGTAGACCAATAAAATCTCTTGTATTCCCTGATAAATCTATTAATAAAAAATATCATATTATTGGTATAAATAGATAATAACAAACAAAAAAATTATTGAAATACTTACCAATGCAGTGACTAAGAGACATCTCTCCCCTAACCAACCGTCGAGATTGGTCGAAATTACATATCTTACTTCTATATCTCTCATCAGCATTATGAGCACAGTGATCTTCCACTATGACAACATTCCAGGAGTTAATGTTGTTATGTATCACCCCTACTTGATGTAAGTTAAGTATGCCTTTAACCATTCCCTAGGTACCCAATCAGCATTATAAAGCCCTCTCCTTCTATATTGAAGGGAATTTTTTAGAGTTACATGGCATGGTTTAGTGATAATATGGCGGTGACAGTTATCAACCCTTTCACAATAAAACCGACTTATATTCACAAAATTATTGCACAACATCATGTTTTCAACATGATGTGAGAAAAGATTTACATCTCTATCTTATACTTGTAACTGTTCAAAACGAACATTCTCAACGTTTCTGATATTTCGAGTAAAAATTTGTAAATCTAAGTTTGTGAAATGTCTCCAGATCAGCTGCATGTTACCTACATGGCTTGCCATCATGAATCAAAATCCTAAAAAGAAAATGTCTTGGATTAATTCAACTTTTTGACTTGTAACGTGATCAAAAGCAAAACAAATCTCTACATAAAACTTTGCCCAAAATATCAATCATATAAAAGCATCCACAAAACCCCTCACCCTAAAGTATATTTAAAAACATGTATAAGTTCGCATATCCATAGTGTAAAACCCAAAAAACTAAAGGAAACCAGCAGAGAAGATTTCGGGCTCGGGAAACAAAAACCCAACATCTAAAAGTCTAATGGCATCTTGTAAATTTTACCAAACATGTTTAATGGCATATTGCTCACGACCCACACTATGAACAGGTTCTCTCTTGTGCGCTCGTTTTATAAATTTTTTCCAAAAACCAATGAACAGAATTATTTGAAGAACATAACAAGGACTTCAACTAAAAAATTTAAAATGGTGTTTCCCGAATTTGATTATAATTACTTGTGTTTTTTTATTAAGAAAAAAATTATAGTGAAGTGTAAATAAGACAAAATTACAAAAATATTGACTCACCAGAGCTAATGTTGCTACCCGCACCAAAACTCAAATGAAATAAGAAAAGCACAAAGCAGTAGATCTGCTACAAGGTAATTAATAAACTTTCATCTTTTTGTTGAAAATAGCCACTGAAAGAAGTAATTGATATCAATCAGAAACATTCAGGCACACGGCTGTAAGATTTTCCCTTAATCGTAACATCATAATATATCAATTAGCAAAAAATATTCTGTTTTACATCAAAAGCGAACATATAAACAGACACAACACACATACGCAAACACATAAATTATTATCCAGTATACAAATTAAAGTAGTTAGCTTTAGTTTGGAAAGAAATGCTAAACAGCTATTAAAACCCAGTGGGATGAAAAAGAGAGACAGATGAAGAGTTTTAGGTGAAAATGTTAGCAAAAAAAAAAAGGCAGAATTGCAGAACCCAGAAGCAAAGTTCGCTTAAAAAGATTGTAACCAAAAAGGATTGAGAAGCAGGATCTGGTTTTAAATATACAACTCCAGCTTTTTATAGCCTAAACACTAAGAATAAAGAAACAAAGTAGTAAGTGTGTATTTGAGAAACCCGGATTGTGTAGATGCATAATCTTGTGGATCCCTGGAATCTGAGTGAAGCAGAGAAAAAAAGAATAAGAAGAAGAACTGGAATGAAACAGTAAACGCAGGGAGAGAAATAAAGAACACACCTGCCAAAACGACTCCTTCAGCTATATGCTTTGTAGGCTCACAGAAATTTACTAACCATTTCGTTCAGGAAAAATCTCACCTCTCTGGTTCATGAGAGACAACGAAATGGAAGAAAAAATTAATGATTTCAAAACATTTGGATCAGGGACAAAAAGAGTAATATTGTTGCTATAATTGATGATATGGGAGAAAAGCAGAAGACAAATGCCATGGTTTGGATCTTAGATCAGGAATCACATGAGATGATGAAAGTGAAGGCGTAGCTAGTTTAGCTTACAGCGTTTTGGTGGACAGAAGCAATTTTCAGTATGATATATAACAAGAAGCTTCATTTTCTGCCATTCTCATAAGCTCAGAGAAATGCCTTGGGGATGAGGAGTAGTAGGGAGAGAGAGCGGTTTATGCAAAGAGAAGTGGCTGGCTCACTATGATGATTAACAAGAGCCGTTGATTAAGTGCAGAAACAGATTTTGGATTTGTTTTCGTGTTGTACTTGACGTGTCTTAGTCTCACTCTTTCTTCATCTCGTGTCGATTGTTTCTCTGTCATGTTTCATGTTAGAGACATCGATTATAAAATCGTTCAAGAATAAGGAAACCTCTGTCTCTTCTTTTTGGTTTTCTGAGATAGGAGAGAGACAGAGAGTGACAGCAGGATTATAAGAACAGAAATAAATAATCTCATCAAAGAGTGAAACTTTTCTGAGATGGCCTGTTCTTGACGAATAGCTGTTAAAGTTGCTGTTTCTTTTGATAATGATTAAGGTCTGATGCATGCTTTGTTACTAATGGAAGATTATGATTCAAAATTGAAACCCAGCCTCACTTTTGCATCTTCGTTAATCACTGTTTTCTCCTCCTAAGTTTTTTTGAATCAATTTGATCCTCTTATCATACATAAAGATTAAGATATTATTGTCCAAAGAATCTGTTCAAAACCTTATACACACACACACAAGTGGATTTTAGTTGAATTGGCACAGATGGTCAAACAAGAAAAGCAGGAGAGAGAGGTAAGAGAGTAAATCCTAGAACTATGAGTTTGGTAGAGCTGAAAGATTCTGATAAAGCTGCATTGGCCCAGAGGTGAATAAATTAAAGCTGCCAGAATTATACCAGAGAATCACAGAAAAACAAGATCTCAAGAGAATCATAAAAGTTGTGTCTCTGATATGTATTGATAAGAAACATATTCAAAGCTCACCAAAACAAATGGCAGAAAATCTGCCTTCATCATTTATTAATTTGTACCTACTCGTTGCAGGATATTAGTTACCTCTTCCACCTGACCAAAATCAAAACGATCCGTCTCATCAAATTATAATATTATTATTATCTTTAATAATGATATTATAATTATAATATTATTATCTTTAATTCAAATTGTAGTATGTATCCATTAACATATAAATTTATTAAAAATATGAAAGGAAAATATTATATTCCAAAAAAAGGAACATAATTAAATTCTAAGGTAATTTATAAGCATTTATTTATCAATCTTTTTTATTTCAATTATTAAAATTTAATGCCAGAAAAAAAAAGTTCCCTGTTACCAAATCTTCAGCAAGATTTCTTAATTTTCAAAATAAAAAAAATCGATAGTAATCAAGTGTGATTTTAGGGGCTGTTTCGTATAAGGGGAGGGGATGAAAAATAAAAGTTTTAGAAGTTGAATTTAAAAAAAATGAAAGAAATTGGGTTATGTTATAAATATTCCAATATTTGGTGTGGATGTCCATAATCTTCCAAGATGAGTTTTTTAAAATTCTACACTTAAAGCCATATAATTTATGACATGAATGGCTTGGTGGGAGTTTTCTATTATTAATGTAAATAACCTACAAATGCTTTATATTATACCATTATGTGAGTTTACTCTTTTGTTGTAACTCTTCTAATGGAAGTTAAGAATTTGTGGCCTATAAATAGTAGGCATATATCAAAAGTCACAAGCTTGAAATGAAATAAGAATTACTCCCTCCTTGTTCTCTATTTCTCTCCTGTATTTCTTCATCTCCCTTATCTAAATCTCTTGTATTTTCCTTATTTTTGTAACACGTTATCAGCACGAATTTGCTTAGAAGGCCTAGGGTATAGTTTTCTATCTCTTCTATTCTCTAGCTTTCTCATTTCCATATTATATTTTATGTTACGTTGTTCATTCTCTATGTTATTTTATCTTTCTAGTTTACATTATCGATCTATTGTTCTTTATTATTTTTCTTTAACGCTATATATTTTTGTTATTCCTGTTGTTTTCTTTTACATGTATATCTGTAATAATTTAAGCCATTATATGAAATTAAAGAGACCTTTTTACCCATTGTTTTATACATCAGGTTTTATGGCTAAGAATGAAGATTATTGGTACTTTATTCTCTCATTCGCAAGTTTTTTTACTTTTATTTATCATTTTTCGATAATCTCATATTATGCAACATTTATAATTTTTTTATTTTATATTCTGTTATTCCTTACATTTTATGTTGTTATATTATGTTATTTCATTTTATTTATTTATGTACTTATTTAATATTTATATCTCTTTATTTTATTTACACTTTATGTTATATATTACTGTTTATGTTTCTTTATTTTATGTTATTTATTTCATCTTTTTTTATCGTTATTTTATTTACATTTCATTTATTTATATTAATATATTATTGATATATCATTATGTCAATCTTTAATTTTCATTTGTTTATTATATTACATTAATATATAATAATATTATATATGATCATACAATGTGGTCTATATGATCATGGGCTTATCTATTATTTATATTTGATTATGAATTTGAATTTACTTAATTTATTTTATAATATTTTAATTTTATCGAAAGGCCAGAAGTCATAATATTCTTAATTTCATGATTAGATGACCGAAAGTCACGTCACGTTTATAATAGTTCTTATAAGAAAGCACGCTATTGGTTTCATTAAATTGAAAGATTGACAGGAAAAAAACTTGGCACTTTGATGATTTAATTGTTACAAATGTCAAAGCCTTGAAGGCTAAATGTTCCAATATCAAACTAAACAAAAAAAAAATAGCTTTGCAAGATTTTTGCTATGGTCCTAAAGACTAATATTTGAAGAAATTGATGATGTGCTATTGAAAGCAAAGAATGCATCTATAAGAGTGAAAATGAACATGATTACATTATATTGGCGGAATTGATATTTGAAAGTCAAGAATACTTTGTCTTGGCTATTGAACCACAGTCGTGGAAATAATAACATTTATGAGGTTATTAACATTATAAGCAAATGTTATACCATGACTAGAAGTCATATGGATAGAAAAAATAGTATAATATGATAAAAATCATATAGACTAATATGTATCAATTTATTAAAAGTATAGATCAAAATGGTTGTGAAGCCAAAAAAACCATGAGATATTGTGAAAAGTATCAAAAGTTGTTATGATGCTTAAAGCAATAAGTTATGGAGAAAGATGACCATACTATAAAGCCAAAAGAAATAATTGTAAGTCTTGAAGGCTATATGATTTTGATTTTGATTATTTTTGAATTTAAATTTATTATAATTAATTTGTGAGAGAAATTATTATTTGATATTATGATATCAATAAGTGTTCATGAGTGTTATATAAAATCAAATAGACAAAAGGGTAATTATTGATCATTTTGAAATTTCAATATGGTGCCAATTTATTTACAAATTTAAACATTATTTGTAACTATTGATATTTTGATTTCATGGGCTTTTAGGATTCTACCTCATAATTATTGTCATTATGCCATATAACTCCCAAATGAAATGGTTTCTAGTATTTATTCATATAACCTTCAATTATACAATTAGTTGTTTAATTCTCGTTTTTATGTATATTTGTACATTTTATTTGTAACTTTAATTATATGGTATATGTAAATATTATTCATATATCAATGGAGTTTATCACTATATTTTCTTCTTGGGACTTGTACTTCTCTGTTGCACAATAGATTTTCCAACAAACACTCAACTCATATACCTCAACATCAAGGTACTTTCTTTCATTATTAGTTATAATTTTCATTTTAGCTCTGTCTTCTATTTCTTTTCTCCTCTTGAGCATGTGCAGTTTTTCTTAATTCTCGAACATTTTATTATTGAAAGGCATACAGATGCTCAGCAATTTGTATTTTATTTTAGTATTGATAAATTATTGTCTTCTCTCCTGATTCATTGTATTGTCATTTCATCAACTCCTTAGCATTCACATATGATATGTACAAGTTTCATACATTGATCATGATATAATATATACTATGATGATATATACCGGAACCAAATTGGTTTTATGTGACATTTGTTGAAAAAAAAATCATATATCATATTTGAATTAAGAGAATGAGAATTTATTTAATTTTATGAGAAAATTCATTATGAATAATTTATGATTTGTTAGAAAAAATCATTTTTGTAATGTGCGTGCACTATATATATAGTGCAAGTCAAATTTATGGATGATCAAATAGTAAGGAATTTCTAAAAGAAGACTATGTATATCATAATTATTCATTATTTCATATTATAATGCATTTGTCTTTACATTTCTCTCAATTAATTTTAGCCCCTAAACATCACAAATCATTGTAATAAGATCTTTATGTATTTTAATTATGGATCTCCTCATGTTTTTCTTTATGTAGTGGAAAATTATAAACATTTCATACTTTGAATATGAATCAAAAGAGGCAAATTGAGGCATATTATTATTAATGAGTAATGAAATTATATAAATATGCGATAATATGTAATATCCCAAAATGTACTCAAGGACTAAACGTACAGAATAGATGATGGGATTAATGACAGAATTACCTCTGGAAATTTTGTTATGACTTTAGTTAAATTTCACATGCAAAATTGGCAACTAAATATTATATTGCAAGATGATATTTTACAAGATCACCATCTTCTTCAAAAGGCCATGATTCACGTATGACAAGGGGGAAAACCAAGAGAAAAATACCTATTGGCTATTAAATATGACATATGGAAGCAATTGGACCAAGTTATAAAAAGATGAGGACTTGGTCAACAATCTCATGCTAGTTGGGGAATTAACTTTATTATTCAAGGAGATATTACCAAAGATCATCATCTCTTTTCCTAGGCTACAATTCGCATGTCATGAGGGAAAGAGAATTAATATCATGTATACTTCATCTTTTCCATATGAAAAGTCAATAAAAGTGGCTTGGGATATAAGAGAAAAAGAGAGAAAGTATTATCCACATGTTTCATCATCTTTCTCAAACTTTCCGTCCAAGAATTCTAAAGGCAAGAGAGGTAGGAAAGAGAAAGGTTGACCAAGTTGGATCAATTATACAAAGAAATTACCATAGGAAGAAAGATTAAATATGGACCACATATTTGCCTCTCCTTTTTACCCAACTTTTCGGCCAGATTTTTAAGTGATAGGGAAAGGAAAATCTGATTATTATTCACTCTCTCTCTCATTCTCTAAGTCGGTTCAGCAGTGCAACCCGAGAGAGCAAGAAGGAGCAAGTGAAGGTAAGACTTTAATCTTGATTTTCACCTCCTTAACCTCATCTATGGCTCAAGAGTCCTTCATGAAACTTGTTCCTCTCTTCCTTAGCTTCATTTCTATGGTTTTTGTTTTTGAAGAAGAGGAGTTTTCAGCCACCTTGCAAGAACAAAAGCTGAAGAATCAAAGAAAGAACTTAAGGAGAAGCAAGAGGTGAGTATTAGCATCAATTTGAGCTATTGGTTGTGTTGGTTGGATGAGTATTTTGGCATGTGTAAATCTGCCCTGATTTTGGCTAAACAAGGGTTTGGGTAATTCATGATGTTTTAGTTATGTTATTGGTGGTTTATGATGATTGGAAACCATTTGACATAAGTTTGATGCTGAAATTAGAAGTTGGTAATTGTTGGGATTTATTTTGAATTTTCTGCCAAAACAGGACATGGAGAATGAGTGGGAATTTGTTAATTTTGATGTTACCATTGTGTTCTACACGAAAAATTATGTGGGAATAGCCCTAGGTTGTGAATTTTGGGTCATTGGAACTCAAAGTGTAAATTTGGGTTTTCAGCCTGAACAGAATTCCAGCGAGGTACTCTGCTTGTGTGGTGTTTTTGGATAACCAAATGATCTCTAAAAATTGTGAAACTTTCCAGTATTAAATTTCACATTCCAAGCTTCAAAATGGACATATAATTTGTGTCATTTCGATTTTTTAGCTGTGAGTTCTGGTTGCCCAAAGTTTGATGTCGAAACTGGACTTAATTCTGGAGCAGTGTGGGATTTTGTGTAATTCTGGAATTGTGTGGTGATTTCCAGTAATGATTCATATTTTTCCTATGAAGAGGACTTCAATAGCTTTCCATAGGACTTGGGATCACCTCATTTCAATTTTTGTAGAATTAGTTATGATTTTTCAAAGTCTGGAGAAAATTCTGGCAGATTTGGTCTTTTATGCGAAAATTGAAGATGTAATGGCATAATGTAGTATTGTTGAATTTTGAGGTTAGGAATTGGTCTTTTAGGTTAATTGACCACTTTAACTCCTTAGTTGATTTGATTAATGTCACTAATGATAACCAACTTGAGTATTTGAATTAAAGAATTGGATTAAGTAATAACCTGTCGCCCGTAATTCTAATTATAGGATTTGACATTTGCCCTGCACGTGATAAACCAGTACCAGTGCACGAGCGGAAAGAACAAGGTAGTGACTCTTTCTCTTATTCTATGTATGATGCCTTGCATGTATGTCATTTCATTGAATATGCCATGATGTAACATTGCCGATGTGAAATATTGTTGTTGTGCTGTTGTGAAACATGCTGTTGTGAAATATGCCGTTGTGAATGCAGCGAAAGCTGTTGTAGAAATGCCGTTGTGTTGTTGTTGTTGTGATTTGCTTACATGCTTTGTGATTGTACATGTTATAAGTGAATTGTTACTACTGAGATTCTTTTGAATCTCATTCTTTCCAATGACTAACCTACAGCAAGGGCAAGCGGTTCAAAGGAAAAGCAAGTGACAAAGGGCGGTTAGAGCTCCTAGCTAGGAGTTTTAATTTTGGTAGTTGGTTGTCATATTTTGTTGGGGATTAGTTGCACATGTTGTATATATTGAATAGTGTTGTGTAATCCCCTATATGGGAAACTAATCGTTGTAAACCCTTTATTACGTAATGAAACCTGAGCGTTGTCAGGAATTTTTGGTTGCACTCTGATATGTATGAATGAAACTGAACTGGACAGACCAATTATATTCGAGATGTGAATGTGAGACCGTACTAAACAAGTTTTGGAAAAGTTTTAAATTAACCACTGGTCTCTATTTCAACTTAATGACGCATTCTCGAACTATAAATTTGGCTATTAAGGTAGGGGGTTACATAATATATGTTAGTTCCTGAAAAATATAAATGTAACAAAGTCGATATAGTTCATAGAGAACTAATATAGATTTTTCTTAATTTTATGGGTGGAAGAAGATATGATCATGAAATGTTATGACCCATAGATTTACATCCAAGTTTCACTCTATTAAAGGGTCTAAGTGATAGCCCAATTGACTGAAATCCATGATTGGTTGTAAGTTATGAAGTACTTGATCTTTTAAGTGAAAGATAAATTATTGATTTACTATATACTGATTTGTCTTTGAAATATAAAAATAAAGAAAGTGTGTTTATATGACTCATTCTCCCACGACATATTCTCCTCCTCCAATCTACAATCTCCAGTCCAATCTTTCCCGCAAATCATTTTTTTAAAAAAAAAAAATCCAAGAATAAAAAATAAACAGTTGTATCTTTCACCACCCTTCCCCGCATTTCCTTCTCAGCATACTGCAATTCAATGCTTTGTTTTTGGGCTTATAGTGTTTACTTTCTCCGGTCTTTAATATAAGATCTATTTAATTTTTTAGAAAGATTCAGGACATTAAGTAAACTATGTTAAAGTATTTGTATTTATCGTTTTTTTTCAAACTAATTTGCATCACTTACAAACGATATATAATCTTATGATACACAATATATGTGATGATTAAATAATTTATTTAACTTCCTTAATCCCTAAAAAATATTAATTTGGTCTTATGTTAAGGATTGAAGGAAAGATTTATTTGTTCAATATGCCTTTGACTTGAGATTGACTTTTGAGTATCTCATAAATTCATAACCCATGTGAAACCCAGTGCCAACTGTAAATTAGCATATGTAATTAAGGGAAAATCATAATTAAAATACTAAAATCCTAATAGGGGGAGAAAACCATGGTGATATATCCTCCTCTGCAACTATCGTGACTTCTTCTTTTCCTTTCTCCATTACTACAAGGACCCTTGAGTCCCATTCCTCCATGAACCTCACAACCACTCGAAGATGAGGAATTGGGTTATGCAGTTTGCGGTGGCCATGAAATTGGTAGAGGGGCTTGACTATTGGCTGGCAGGGTTTCTTAATAAGTAAGGATGTTAACATCTTAATGGTAAATGATTTTATCAAAAAAAAAAAACGTAAAACAAACTAAAAAATTTCTAATTAAATCCAATGAAAATAATTAAAACTAAAATAAGGCTTACACCTCTATTTAATTTTTCTTTTTAACTATAAAGGGGTATTTTGGTCTGTTAATAACATTGGGTAATCCCTAATTAGGCATTTTTGTATGATTATAAATTTGTTGAAAGTGTAGGCTTCATTTTGGATTTTGACATTTTAGTTGAATTGAATTTGGATTTTCTTATATACCGTTAATATTAATATTAAATAATAAAAATTATTAAAAAATATCACATTACAAAATTTGTTATCCAAAAGTATTTTTAATTTTTAAATTTGTTTAAGGGCTGGTGCAAAACCTATCGTTTTTTTATTAGATCAGGAATTCCCTAGTGCAAAGAATTTTCGCCTCTAATCTCCCACCCAATGCACTTCTCATGACTTGTGTCCTCCCCTTTAGGTAGGTAAGGCCACTTACCACCTAAACTAATAAATTGTTTGCAACCTATTTTTGAGGTGGAACTTTTTTTCAACTATGTACAATAACTTATATGTAGTTGTGCGCAACACCAGACACTAGCACATTTCTAATAACAATAGCAGATTCAAAGCATTAATTAGACGCTATTCATTTTAGAATTAACATAAGATTTTTTTTTTCTCCTTTGGTTTACAAACTAAGAGCATTCAACCAAGTTAGATTTGGCACGCATGTGAGTAAATCACAGTATTAAGTTAACAGAATGTAATACGAAATTACAATAATCCCAAAGATTGAATAACTGGATTGAAAAACATTAAATTTTCAATAATGATGATGATCATGAGGGGTTATAGGAATAGCCGCATAAGTTAAAATGTTGTTTGTGACCCAAATTATATACAGAAAACATAGACAATGGCCGGCAAATAGAAGTGTTGCATTAAATTTTAAGGGAAGGGTCCAACTTGAGAGGGAAAAGCCTGATGAAGCACACAATAAATAACTTCTCTATCTGCCTTAACCCTTCAATTTTTGAACTTTGTATTCCGTAGATTTAAACCATTGGTTTTTGATTCGTTTTACCCCAATAATATATAGTTCATCCCTCATGCTATAAACCTTTTTTTTACGTACACATGCTATTAGCCTTAAACCCAAGTGTGTGTGTGTGTGTGTATGAAATAACACTACTTCTTTAGGAAGTGGAGAAACTTCGGAGCTTGATTTGTACAGAGCTTTTTGAAATGGGTTAGAATTTTGTATCGTAAATGGGTAAATGATTTAGCTCCGACCAATCAAGATGACCAGTAATAGTTACCTGTACTTTGAGCTAAAACTGTTAATATGGGGAGTGTTGTTTATTTCACCCCAATAAGAGGATTTAAGATGCATATCTAATGTAAACAGTGTTCCTCTTCTTCTTTTCCCCCAGCACATATAAGATCCTTCATTAAAACTAGAACCAGTCCATACAAGCGCGGAATAAAACTAAACAACAGGACAATAAAGACAAACAAACATAAAGCATGAGCAGTCTCTATATGAAGCATAGACTATCCATTATAAGAAACAGGGCTTCTATAATCCCAATCATCTAGTTTCTGGAAACTAGCTTGAGGTCTTCAAATCTAATCATCAGGACACTCCTTTTTTGACGAAGCTTTGGCAACATAGTTAGCCACCAAATTTGCTTCCCTTTCGGAGCACACCAACTAATATAAGAGTTCTTATATTAAGAACGAGAAGTGGCATTAATCACTGTTATAATGCCCTATAAAATATGTTGTTGATTATCCTAATGCAACCCAAGCAGAGTGTACTTCAACCATTGACTAAATTGATTATTGCTCAGTGTGTCAATTTTCAAACTATATAATGATCTAGAACAAGGGCAAAGAAAAAATAAGTGTTTGATGCTCCTTCTTGTTGATATCCAAATAAACTAGTCTATTTTTTGAAATGGCAGCTACTTACAAATATATTTTTTGAAATCATTGATCGCATCTTTTATAGATACTTCAGAATGTTTTCGCAAATCTTGGCAATAACTTCACCAAGATGCAAAGGAAGTACGGCGATGGTTAAGGGAGTGTTAAATAATCTGGAAAATTTAACTCCCTCAAACAAAGCCGTACTTATCTTGCATGATGGTGAATTTATTACCAAGATTTGCGATATTGGTAGATCAATAAGATTTGTGATCTTGGTATAACGATAAGATATCTTGGAGTTTCTAAAAAAGGTTGTGATCAAGAAATTTAAAAAACATATTTTTAAGTAGATGTTACTTCAAAATTAGACTTGTTCTTTAATTACATTAGATGTATATCTATGTTGTCTGTTTGGTTTGCTAAATTATACTATTTTACTCCTTTTCATAAGGGAACTAGTTTCCCTACCCATCCTGAACCATTTAGATGAGATATTGGCAGTCTAGGTTTAATTTTTTTTAAACTAGTGATTTTTAAATGAAAAAATATATTTTTTAAAAAAAATTTTGGTTAAGAGATTATCTTTATTTTATATTCTCTACCCATTAAAAAAAAAATTTTGAAAAGCAAGGTAAAAAAAAAATTAATCTAGACTGTCCTGATCTCATCTGGAAGGTCCAGATGAAAGGAGCTCTCCCTACTCATCTTTGGGGAAACTATTTCCTTTCATAAGGGATGTGACATGTAAAAATAACAGTTCTTTTTTTACTAATAATAGTGTCAAAGTACTATATTTTAGTATTTTAAATTTTAAATTTAAATTTAAATGTTGTAGTAGTTGTTGTTGTTGTTGTCGTGCTCGTTTGGATGAGCAATTGGAATGCTTAAAAGCAACTTTTCAATCGTAATTTACGGTATACGAGGTAAGTATGTGAGAGAAGTTGTGTCTCGATCTACGTGAAAAGCAACTTATAAGCAATCTAATCGTTGAAACAAACATACCTGACTCGTCATCGTCATCATCATCATAATCACACAATGTTATAAAATATGAATATATTAATATTATAATATTAAAAATATTAATATTATACATTTCTGGATTCTGGATGAGAAAATTTGTTTTCAAAATGAATCGAATAAGATAATTTCCGGACATAAACATCATCAAAGGGCACAATATTAATTCATAATAAAAAATCTGTCGAACAGTATTATAAATAATAAAATTACAATGATGCACTAACCTCTCAATTCCACTTAGGTAGTGATCAGCAATACCAAAGTCATTAGAGAAGCTAACGGTGACGTTTCGTTGATGGAGAAACTCATTCACAAAAGAGTTAGTTCTCAGTTACCAATTAACTTCTCATCTCAGAACAAAACAAACAAGCTGACCCTAGAAATAAGGTCCCCTTTGGTGTGCGGAAAGTTTGAGGAGGGAAGGAAAAGGAAGGGAAGTGAATGGAAAGGAAGGTAAAATTGGGAGGGAACTTAAAGGGGGTGTGCTGTTTGGTAGACATGGGAATGGAACATAAGTTGAGGAAAAATAAAATGTTTGGTAGGAAGAAAATGTGACTGTGGGAAGAAAATGTAAAATATCCAAAATACCCCTTAAATTGAAATTTTTTTAATTAATAAATTTATTAACAACATTCGAATTCACTAAGTAAATTCAAATTTGAGAATCAAGTTCTTTTCGCCCGCTTGCTAAAACAGAGCAAAATTATGTTCGCCCCTGTTTTATGGTTGTTGAAATAGAGCAATATGAGGCAACACTCACAGCTTAGGCTTTTATCTTCTGTGTACTCATTTGTTGATTTTTCAGCAAAAGAAATCATTTATTAAAGAAGAATTCTTTTTTATTTTTGGAGTAACAAAATCGTTGTTCTCAAATGTTTATTGAGAAGAATTCTCAAAGGTTTTTTTTAGTAATAAAGATGAATGTAGCTACTAGCAAGTGCGTAAAGACAAACTATGAAGCCAAGAATCACTCGCAGAATTTAAAAGCATCAAACAAGCTCTGGTATAGTGAAAAGATGAAGCAATGATCAAATTGAAGATGAAGAAGAAGAAAAAGTAAAGACAACGAGCAGCAATGCCGAAAACAGAACGGTGGCACTGGTGTTTTTGGCTACAATGCTTTGTGGCTCTCAAGCTTTTTCTTGTTTGTAGTTACACTTTCAATGCCACTATCTGTGACCAAAGTGAATTTTCTCCTTCATATGCTTCCATTAATCATCTCCACATTTTTATTAGATTTGTGGTTCAGTTTTGGTGCTTTAATTTAAATTTTCAGGGGTAAATTTGTATTTGGCATTTTCCCTCTAGTGAGAGAAGATGGGATACCACCAATATTGGTGGGAATTGATCTTCACATATTTAAGGGAACTTTGGAGCTGGTGGGAACTTGAGTTCCGAAAACATTTTGCAACCAAACGTGTTTTCAAGGAAGGAACTTGCTTATCTTCGTTTCCCTTCCCACCTTTTCTGTATACCAAATAGGATCTGAGGTGAGCCATGTGTTTCCAAGTCTGAAGTCTTGGAAGAACCAAAGTTTACTATAAGAGTCACACATAAACTAGGAGCGGTCAAAGAGAATGAAAGGGAGTTAATCATGACAGCTTAATCAAGTGGCTAAAAATTAAGTTTCGTTTTCAAACAGCAGGTTTCTCAACAAATGGGTATTTTTTATGAAAACTATAAGCTTATAAGATGGGACAGAGGGTGGGTGCTGCTCCCTGCTCCCCCTTAAAAAGGAGGGGCTTCCCAAGTGTTTTTTTTTTTTCATGTCTTTTTTATCATTAGATTCAACAAAAAATGAGTGATATTTGGATATCTTATAGACAAAAAATGAAACTGTTTTCAATATTTTATAATTTTTCAAAGATTCAGTACTCAAAGTGCAAAAGAAAAATGCACCATTTTTTCTGAAAAACATTTGAAAAATCATTAAAAAAAATTGAAAATAGCTCATTTTTTGCTCAGAAGATATCAAAACGTCACTTATTTTATGTAGAAACTAATGGCAAAAAGGAACACGAAAAAAAATTTGGGAAACCTCTTATTTTTTAGGGGCAGCAAGGAGCAGCATCTAAAGGGCAGCACCCACGCCTGCTCCTATAAAATGAAGCATAAATATGATTCAAATATGTTCAGAAACGTATGCAAGTTCTTCTCTTTTGACTCTCCACATATTATGTATATGAATATGGTGCAGCTCAAAAAGGTATGTTCTTTTCCTGTGTTTCTTTAACCAAAGGAATCCATTATTATCACAACTAGCTTCCTAAACAATAGAAACTATGTATGTACTGAAGATTGTAATATGGATCTATATATGTGTGGGGGTATTATGAGTATAATAATGTTACCTCGCTCAACATTGGAGACGTTGCTCATGGCCTTGTGGGAGAGACTCTTTTGCTTGCAGCTCAGTAGGATGGAAACAGGGTAAGTTAGGCTTTACCTAAATAGATCTGGGCATGCAATAGAGATCTAAAGTCTAAACCTGGGCCTGTATATAGGCTTTTTTTTAGACCTGAGCGTGGGCCTTCAAAAGGCTTGATAAGACCTGAAGTCTATTTAAAAACCTACTTAAAATATAGACCTTTAAATAGTTTTTGTAGCTTATGCTTCCAAATTCATATGCAACCCTCCTTCGTACTTATTTACAATCCTATAGTATGTTTTAAAAGCCTAACATTTATTCTTTTCATAATATAAGTTTTATCATACCTTTTTAAAATCCTGCGTTGCTTTTAATTATACCTGGAAGGTATAAAAAGATTACATTTAATTTAACCATGTTATAAAAAAAACAATCTATATATACAATAAAATAACAAAATTACATTCATTATAATATTATAAAAACCCAATACAATTTACAAGTCTGCAATAATACATATAGGATAATTTGTTTGTAACAGTAATCAAGTCATTAATATTAAGGAGTATATTCAACACTCAATAAAACGGATTTTGGCTAGTAATTGAATCATAGTCATCGCCTTCAGCTATGAAAGAGAAGAAAGGGAGAGGTGAGTGACTAATGAGTGAAATGGTTGAATTTGTGTGAGAATGATGAGATGTGACATGTAGGTTAAGGCTATAAGGCAAAGTTAATAATTTTCTAAATATTATAGAATTAATCTAGATTATATTATATATAATTGTGTAAATTAGATAAAAATAAATAAATAGGCTATGCCTTATGAAAATAGGCATGACCTATTTGTCTAAATAGACCTGACAATAGGTATGAAGTTGAGTCTAACATATTTATTAAATAGGCTAGGTTGTAGGCCTCCTATCTATGTTATTAACATTAAATGATTAAAAATATACCTTATAAATTTAAAGGACAAAATGAAACATGATATGAACTTAAAACAACCAAATATATAGCCTGATTAGTTTTATGGTAGGTTGAAGATATTTATTTAGATTTTATCTTTTAATATCAACATTTCTAATTCAAATTGTAATAATATATATATATATAACCATTAAATTATAAATTTATTAAAAATAAAAAAGGAAAATAATTAAATTCTACGTTAAGTTTTAGTTTTTATATTTGGATGTCACCAAGGAGAAACCATTGAACACTTATTTTTTCATCCCCGTTTTTTCATAGCATTATGGTTTGAATGTTTCCCATTAAAATTGGCACACCGAGCAATAATCAATTTAAGCAATTATATGAATTCATTATGGTGGCACCAATAATAACCAAATGCTTTGATATAATTTCTTCTTCATTTGATGACTCCTTAAAGTGATCAATTAAATCATTAATACTAAGGAGAATATTCAACACCCATTAAAGCGGATTTTGGCTAGTAATTGAATCAAAGCTGTTGTCTTCAATCATCGAAGAGAAGAATGGGAGAGGCGAGAGAATAAAAGTGAAATGGTTCAACTGGTGTGAGAATGATGGGATGTGACACCGTAGGGTAAGGCTATAAGGCAAAGTTAGTAATTTTATATATATTATTGAATTAATCTAGATTATATTATATATAATAGTAATAAATAAATAGACTTAGCCTTATGAAAATAAGCATGACCTATAAGCCTAAATAGACTTGACAATAGATACGAGGTTGAGTTTAACATATTTACTAAATAGACCAACCTATAGACCCCCTAACAAGGGTCCAACCTACTTCCACCCTTATTAACGGTTTTAAGATTAGATGATTAAAAATATACTTTATAAATTTAAATGAATAAAATGAAACCTAATATGAACTTAGAACAACCAAATCTATACGATAGCCTGATTAATTTCATGGTAGGTTGAACATATTTATTTACGCTTTATGTTTAAATATTAACATTTCTCATTCAAATTGTAGTATACATACGTACATATATAAAATCATTAAGTTATAAATTTATTAAAAATATAAAAGGAAAACAATTAAATTCTACTGTAAGATGTTGAATCCGAAGTCTCGTAGTGAGAACATAAATTCCTGATCAAACGATACTGCTTCGTTTGATTAGAAACTTGTATTCTCACCACGAGACTTAGACTCAACATCTTTATGTATGAATTTTAAATTTTCTTGAGCTTAATTAATAATTATGGCAACACATGTGGATGAGAATCTCCAAACTTTTTATAATACTCCCTTTGATGGTTGTGTCAGTAGTCTAAGACACATCACTCATAAGTACCTCAGCAGTAATTTTATTATTTTGTTTAAACATTTTAGTTACATTAATAATTTAAGTATTTAGGACAGGCAACTAAACAGGTTTTTTAATTAAAACCAGAACGTGTCAAGTCAGCCTGGGGCATACCATGCAATGTTACTGCAAGATTTTATTTTGGACCTCTTTATTCTTATACGCTAGCTTTCTTATGTCATTATAACACTTGTTAGAGTATCCGAATAAGGACCTAAAGATCATATTTTAAAGGCTTCTCTCACTTGCACTTCCGGTCCATTTCACACGCAAAGCGATGTTGTATTGAGTATGAGAGAGGCAATAGACCGGAAACGTAAGGGATAGAAGCCAGGCGCGAATAATACATCAATATTCAATATTCTCTCAAAAGGTTATATGATCTAATTTTCAATTTATTAATTTATCAAACTGATTTATTTGTTTTGCATAAAGCCTTTACCCCAAAAAAAAACATATTTTTTATAATTTTCAGGTTATTAGAGGCTTATGCGCCATTTATCTTGGACTCCTCCAAAGAAAAATCGATGCAATTCTAATAAGCTAAAAAAATCGTAAAAATATTATTTCTCTTTTTTAGTGAAAGCTCTGAATAAAAAAATTCATTAAGTAATTAAATCAACTTATAAATTGAAAATAACTTACCAAAAATGACTTTACTCTTCCTTTTTACTATAACTATTTAATTTTCATACAAATATTTAAAGTATGAGTGTAACTAATTATTAAAAAAATTATTATTGGAGTACTTATGAATATTCTTACTTTGCCCTACCAACTTTTCTTTAAAATAATTTACGGACTTGCTTAAGTCACAAGCCAATATTACAATATATACCAGAGTTAAATTATTTTTTTTTTATTTTTTAATTGTCACTAAACACTAACTAAGAAAAATGAAAATCAATATTTCAAAATAAATAAAAATTTTAAATAATCAACTAAAATTGCATATACCTCATCAAATTTTTAGCCAGATTAACAAGTCGTGCAAAATATGATCTAGGGTAGAATAAACATTAACTATATAATTTTTTTAAAATGCAATTAAATATTTCATTTCGTTTAAATAATTTTTGTGCTTGATTTTTTTTGGGTAACAGATATTTTTGTCTGATAATCTACGCTTAAATACATTAAACTGCGAAAATACATGAATTATTTAAATACTTAATACTACATCCGGTCCTAAATATAAGATAAAGTTGGCTTTTTTTGAAGAGATTAAGGAAGCTAAATAAGTTAATCAATCATATTATATGTTATGTATCCTTAGGTTACATATTAATTTATTAGTTAAACTAATTAGTTTGAAAAAAATAAAAATAAAAATACTCTAAAGTAATTTAATTAGCTGCCTTAATTTCTCAAAAAAGTCAACTTTGTCTTATAATTAGGACCGGAGAGAGTATATGGAACACTCACCGGATATCCAAGTTATCCAAAACTAAAGAAAAACAGAAAAATAGATGAGAAAAATAAAAGATTGACTTGATATATTTAGATGGATTAATTCCTAACTAAATGGTTATGACCTTTCATTACTTTGTTTTGCCATACCTAGAAATTATAGAAAAGTACTTCCGTGTATTGGGAGACTGAAGCTAGCATGCAAGTAGCAACTAACATAACTTGAAAAATAAGTTATGGAGTATTATAAAACTCATGAACGTATCAATATCAGCCAAAGCAGTAGGAGCAAACTTCAATAGAAGAAGAGGCAAGTGCAAAAATAGAAAGTGAACACTCAACTCTAAAAATATTGAAGTAACAGTAATCTTCAAGGCCACAAATTCACAAAAACTATACTCAGTTAAGCATGCAAATTAAGATACAAAACCATTGAACTGTATGAAGTTACAAATTTCAGGAACAAGCCAAAATCTCAGATTAAACCAGCAAAATGAGCATATTTGGAATAATAGAAAAATCAATGGCCAAGGCATGCAAAGGGAATAAGATATAGTAGCTAATTAATAAAAACACCTAGTGTTTAACTCAAAAGCCCAAGTGTTTTCTTTTTTGAGACAAAAATCCGCATAGACCAACAGACACAAGATTACTCTCTGCGGCGCTGAAAGTATCTACTTCAGCAAACGTTTCACTGTCATAAAATAAAGAAAGACATATTCTTTGATAGCAGCTCCACATGACCCACAAAAAACACACTAAAATACAAATGATAAAGCATGTTAATAAGCATCAAAACTTTGCTCAAAAAAAAAAAAAAAAGCATCAAAACTTTAATATTGAGATTATATTGATCAGTTTCTTTCACAATAAACCCCCCGTCCTTTCATGGCCACAAGTTATTTGCATCATGAGACACGTTCACATAAATGAATTTATTCTTAGAGCTTTCTAAAAGGTACAAAAATTTGTTTCCTTAAACATGAAATAAGTAGGGGTAACTACTAATCACGCTCTGCTAATGAAATAAGAGCAACGAAGAAGCTAGCACAGAACAGAAGGGCAAAAAATATAAGGAGAAAATTAATACAGAAAGCATATTTCACACAATATGTAGCAGTAACAGAGTGATTTTATTTCAATATATTATATAGGCATTGTATCAGAGGGAGTGGGATATATTTAAATTTAAATTTTAAGCTAAAGATAAAAATATAAACCATCATACATCCCGAAATAAAAAAAGTTGGTTAAATAAATACTTGACGGTCGATTCTTTTTTTCGACAAAGAGGGAACAAGTGATCATAAAACTCAAATAAACGAGAACATGCCATTTACAGTAAATGCTTCCATAACCATATGCAACGGCTGCTTTAAATAAATATTTAGATATATAGCAAATCAAATTAATACAGACTAATTAGCACAGAGAGTGAGATTTCAGAAGTTGTAGGTAAGGACAAAAATCTAAACCATCACACATCTAGAAAAAAAAAAAAAAACCTTACAGATTTAAAAAGAAGTGTTCTACTATTTCCAGAAGAAGGTGAGTAACTTGAGGATCCAGCTTCCCTAATGGAACAACCTGACAATAAAGAAGCTAATTCTTTAAACGAAATACTTTTGCCCAAATGAACAAAGGAAAGAACAGAAATAGAAGAAACCTGTTTCATTCTTCAACACGCCGGAGAAGCAAGCATAAATGGACGGAGATATATGGACGAAGCTTCAAAGGATGGTTTCCCCGGTTGAGATTAAAAACGCAGCGTTTGAGATGGGAGCCTTTAAATCCCCGGGACCAGATGGTTTACACCCCCATTTTTTCCAAACGCAATGGAATACGGTGGGGCAGCAGATATGTGATCTGGTAGCCAGCATATTTGCAAAACCAGAGGACATCTACGAAATCAATCAAACGAACATTGTTCTCATCCCTAAGATCGATAAGCCTTCTTCTTTGCAAGAGTTTAGACCTATTTCCTTGTGCAATGTGAGCTACAAAATTGTTAGCAAAGTAATTGCTAACCGCTTTAAAAGCATTATGAGTCATCTTGTCGCTGAGAATCAGTGTAGCTTTATCGCTGGCAGGCAGGCAGTTGATAACATCATAATAGCTCAGGAGGCTATCCATTCCATGAGAAATAAGAGGGGTAAAACTGGTTACATAGCGGTGAAAGTTGATATGGAAAAGGCATTTGACAGGCTCGACTGGCGTTTCTTGGAATTTACCCTTCACAGCTTAGGGTTAAGCGCCGATTTTGTTAAGTTAATTATGTGCTGTGTCTCTGCCACTTCGATGAGCATAATCTGGAATGGTGTATCATCAGCTAGTTTCACTCCTTCAAGGGGGGTGAGGCAAGGTGACCCTCTTAGCCCTTATCTGTTTGTCCTTTGTATGGAATTGCTCGGCCAGCTAATTCATCAAGAAGTTGGAAATGGCAACTGGCATCCTCTGAGGCTAAATGCTACTGGCCCCCAGATCTCGCACATATTCTTTGCCGATGACTTGATTCTTTTCGGTGAGGTGTCAACAGAGCAAGTGAATGAGATTCGGAATGTCATGGAACTGTTTTGTCGAGTTTCTGGTCACAGGATAAATTTGCGCAAGTCTAAAATGTTTGCTTCCAAAAACGTCCATTTCAACCGAGCGTATGCGCTGAGTCAAATTATGGGGATTGGGCTGACGGCTGACCTAGGGAAATATTTGGGGGTTCCTATCCTTCACAAGCGAATGATTAACACGACCTTTGCGCCGATTCTCCAAAAGGTTCGCTCAAAGTTGTCCAGCTGGAAAGGGAGATATCTAAGTATGGCAGGGCGAACGGTCCTCATCAAATCTGTTCTTTCTGCCATTCCGCAATATCATATGCAAACAACCCTTGTTCCGAAGGGGGTGCTATCCACAATTGAAAAATTGAGTCGAGATTTCTTCTGGAACCAACATGATGAATCCAAGAAAATGCACCTGTTAGCTTGGGACGTTCTTAAAAGAAGGAAGTGTGAAGGAGGCCTAGGGATAAAAGATCTTCAATGTCAAAACAAAGCTTTCCTGATGAAACTGTGCTGGGGCCTAATCACTAAACCTGATGCCTTATGGGTGAAATGTCTCCGTGCAAAATACTCATGTGGAACAGATTTGATGCCGAAGGTTCAGAGATTGCGCAATCAATCGGCAGTGTAGAGTGGCTTAGTCACAGTTTGGAAGGATTTCGAGAGTGGCCTTGGTAAAAACATTAGAAATGGAAGAAACACATATGCTTGGCAGGATTATTGGGGCCCGGTTGACAGGCCACTAAAATACTTCATTGATAGGAACTTGCATCTTCTTGATATTGATGCTCGGGTGGATTCCTTCACAACCGTTACGGGACAGTGGGATAGAGCCAAATGGGAAACTTTTCTTCCTGCATGGGTAGTTGATAAGATAATGATGGTGTCACCCCCCTCAGGCAACAGTGATGACGTGATTTGTTGGAGAAATGCTCCTGACGGCAACTTTAGTGTGAAGTCGGCCTACGATGGGATCTATCACCAGCAAAACCTCAGTACTCAATCTCACTGGCGGCATTTATGGCGCTGGGGAATTCCTGAAAGAGTTAAACTCTTTATGTGGCAAGTATTCCATGAGAGGCTTCCAACAAATGTTACAAGAGCGAGACATAACCCAACTATTTCAAACACCTGCCCCTTTCAATGTGAGAGTGAAGAGAACCTCCTTCATGTATTGAGAGATTGTGACCAGGCCCAGAGGGTGTGGTCCTCTTTAACTAACTCCATATATTACTCTATGTTTTTTAGTGGTTGTTTGCAGGAATGGCTACAATGGAACATGCAGCACTCACCGAGCAACAGGAGAACCTCTAGATGGACATGGCAACGAGTATTCAGCATGACGTGCTGGCTATTATGGAAGAACAGATGCAGTCAAGCATTCGAAGGGGTAGCTGAGAAGCCACAAGAGATAGTGCATAGATGCATGTTTCACCTCTCAGAAGGAGTGGAGAGCGGACGTTTCCACCACCAGATTTTTCAAGTTCCAGAAAGAGAGACAGTCCACTGGGAACCACCGGACCCGGATTTTGTTCGTTTAGACGTCGATGGATCTGTGCTCAATGGAGGTCAGGCCGCCTGCGGAGGTGTAATTCGTGACCAGCACGGCACATGGATACGTGGATTTCAACAAAAGTTAGGGCACTCGTTCCCAACTGCGGCTGAAATCCATGCAATCTATAGAGGCCTTCATTTATGTAAGCAGATGGGCATCACCAAAATCAACCTGTTCACTGACTCTCTGCAAGCTATTCACCTTCTATGGTCTAATTGCCCAACTTCTCACCCATTATACAATGTCATCTTGGACACCAGATCTCTCATTTTCTCGGACTGGGACCTGCGGATTTCCCACTCTTATAGGGAAAGCATCCGGTGTGCGGATTTCCTTGCAGGCCAGGCTCACAGGAACAGCCAGGCCTACGTTGAACTGGGGTCTTCCCCTACAGATTGTATCCTCCTTTTTGCCCAGGAATGTGGTGCACCATCGCATGATGAATTTGTATGGTCTACTTTATAGGCCTAACTCTCTACAAGCTTCGCTTGCCTTTGTAATACAAAAAAAGAAAAGAAACGATCGTTTTTAAATGTGGGAAAAGTGAATAGTAATATTTATAATCTTCATGGAAGCTTTCATTCTCACAGACATAGGATTCCATTTCTTCTGGCCTTTATTATGGAGGCAGAGAGACATTATTAATAGACAGCGGTCATAACTTCTTTCAATGACATAGAAATTGAAGAGCAGTGCTCTTAGCACATGCACACAAAGAATATCACAGAAAGGGAAATAGAAATTTATCCAACGTCCCAAAGCAATGAAGAGAATATGCAAAAGTGAGAAAAATCGCACCAACTTTCGTCCTTATAGTACACTGCACCATGATCTTTCAATCTAAAGTCATTACAGATATTAATGGTCGATGTCTCTTTTCTATTTTACTAGTTGCTTCTCTGCCTTGTTTCCTTTCTCCTTCTTTCTGAGTTCTGAAACATAGAGAAGCCTTCTTATTCATAGAGCAGTGAACTTTATAAATTTATTATTTATTAAAAATATAATAGTTAAATAATTAAATTCAAAACTTGTACTTTTTTTAATTCATCAATTTTTTGTTATTTAAATTATTGAAATTGAAATTTAATTACAAAATAAACAAGTAAACTACTAAGAAATCTTCAACAAGATTTTTTTCACGGTAAAAAAAAAAAAAAAATCACAAGTAACCAAATAATTTTTCTTGCAAAGATCACATTTTTTTCTTAACAAATAATTTATGGGCTAATTTTGTTTAGATATTGTTTATTTTTATAAAAATAATGATATTGTGTTTAATTATCAAAAGTGTGTGATATTTAGGTTTTCATATAGAAAACATTTAGTGAGTTGGGTCCTAATAGCTTACCAAGTCAAAGGATGCCTCGAGAATTCAAACTAAGAGCATTTATTGCCCATGTAACAACAAGGTTCTTATAATAGTGTCCATATTTAATGTTTGACAGTGCCTCAAACATGATTATCTTTAATAAGAGAATATGTGTACTTGACAAAAAGAAAAAACAAGGTGGTGGGATCTTAATTATACTTAGTGTGATAAATAAGATAAGAATTTATATTTTAATTCAAAATATTTTCGTAATTTTTTTAATTCGCAGAACCTCTTAAAATGTCTAAACGCTTCACAAATTAGAACCACAAAAAATATAATAAATTTATCTGTAGGCACATATGCTTCGTACCAATCATGCTTCATTTGAATTATATAATTAGGCAAATAAATAATTAAAGTCACAAACGAAAAACGATAACAACAGTACAACACTGTATCTAAAGAATCTGAATCATTTAAACATAGTAGTAAAAGACAAAAGCATCTTTAAGGGTATGTTTGGTCTGAGGGGGAGGGGAGGGAAAGCGGGTGGAGAGAAAATTTTTTTGAGTTGAATTTTAAAAAATCAAAGAAGTGGGATTAAAAATTTTTAATTATTTTTTTTACTCTTTTATCTTATATATTCTTTTTATTAAAATTTTATTACTCCAATTCTTCAATTTTTTAAAATTCAACTCATAAAAATTTCCCCTCCCCTCCAAATCCCTCACACCAAACAGACCCTAACGTGGTGCAGAAGGTGAGGAACCTTTTCATGAAATAAAAAACTTTAAGGGCCCGTTTGGTACGATGGAATTAATTTTGATGGAAATGGAAATGAATATGGATATGGATATGGAAATGAGATGTAAAAGTATGTTTGGTATGTCATGGAAATGAGATATGATTTTTAGGTGAAAAGACCAAAATGTCCTTCAAATTTTTTTTTTCCAAAAAGACATCATTAAGAGAAGCCCAGAACCTTCTCCTCCCGAAAACCTGCACCATTTCATTTTTTTTCAAATGTTTGGTATGTCATAGAAATGCGTCCTAATTTATATGTGAAAAGACTAAAATGCCTTTATAATTAAAAAATAAAAAATCCCTTTCCTTTAAAAATTTTAGGCTTATAGTATGAAATTCTAAAAGAAAAATTTAAAAAAAAAATTTAAAAAAAATTGGAACCCGGACTGGACCGGGAACCGGACTGGTTCACCGGTCAGTTCGCCGGTTTCCGGGCCAGACCAGTCGGTCCGGTCCTGTCCGGGTTCCTGAACCTGGGTCTCATCACAGAAAGGGCAAGGTTAGAATTAAAGACATGGAATTACAAATCTTAGCTATTTTTGTGGAATTGAATTTGATGGAATTGGCCCCATTTGGCTTTCATGTGGAATTAAATTCCATGAGCATTCCTTTGTACCAAACATGCACAACTCATGGAATTGAATTCCAATTCCAATTCCATGCCTTCAATTCCACCATACCAAACAGGGCATAAAGGCCTGTTTGGTTTAAAGGGAGGGGTTGGAATGGGAGGGGCTCATTATCCATCCCCTCCAAAACCCTCCAATTTGGGGGGAACAAAAATGAGGGGATGGGAAGGATTAAGAGCCCCTCCTTTGGAGCCCCTCTCTTCCATTTTTCAAACCAAACAAGGGGAGGGGCTCATTTTTCATCCCCTCCCCTCCAACCAAACAGATCCTAAAGGTGTGTTTGGTTTGAGGGAAGGATTAGGGAGGAGGGGAGGGTAGAAAAATTACAATTTTGGACAAAAGAAACCCAAAATTTATCCTCTCATTTTTTTAAATTTTGGGTTGCCGCCCAAAATTTACTTTCTCATTCTTCTTAAATTTTGGATTCCAGCTCAAAATTTAAATTCTTTCAACCCAAAAAGATAATTTATCTACCCTCACATTCTCTCCCACCCCTTCCCTCCCCTCAAACCAAACACACCATAACCTTTGAGTGTGGAAGGCTATACATCTAGTTTATCCATTAAAAGTGTAACACATTGTTCGATGGTCATTTATTAGAGTATTTTAGCCATTTAAAAACCATATGTGACTTAAAAATATCTTTAATTAAACTAGAAACTTAAAATTATTTCTTCAAGATTGGGTATTAGGAGATAATGAATTTTCTTAAAACTTTAAAAATTCACAACTGATTCAATATATTTTCAAAATTATTGGTTCAAAGCTCTATTTTTAGTTCATGGAAAGGTCTTTGATATAAAAATAAGACCCGGGTTAACCACTGTTCCACTTAGTCCAAAAAATCCCTATTCTAAAATCTGTACTGTGCAATTTTTGCAACTTTCACAATAGTGATCAGCTTTCTTGGGTCAAATTTGAAAAATCATATCTTTTAATATATATACATCCAAAAATTATGAAATGAGACTCATTTTGAAGGTCTGGGTGTGTACCTTAAGGCTGAAAATTTTCCTGATTTAACTCATTCATTTGATCTTCTAAATATGACTTCCAAAATCATGACTCATACCAAGTGACAGCCAACTATCTACAACAATACTAGGCATTTTTGTTGCTATGCTCTGCATACCTCTTACCATAGCTGACGCTTGGATCCCCAGCTCATCCTTATGAAGGATAGATACAATCCTTAATATATATTTAATTTACATAATCATGTATAATTATCATAACAGCCCCATAACACAACAATAGATGTAACTAGAATAACACGATTATGCTTCCTTAAGCCTCCACTTCTTCTAATCCTCCACTAGCTTCTCCTTTTCCCAATAGATGAACTTGTACCTACTTGCACCTATTGAGGGGATCTTAGTAGCAAAACATCAACTTAATATATAATGTGCAATGGTAATAAACTAAATATGTAAATAGCCAATATCATGAGAACAACATCTTACAAGTATATATACATGGCCATGGCACAAACTCAAGCAAGGATAATACATCTTCAAAGGCCTAACTGTGGCATACAAGACAAATAAACATGTAAGATAATCAAGAACAAACTATATAAGAGTAAGTTTTATTATATTGTGCTTCTTCTATTCCAAGTTATGTCCTCTTGCTTGTGCTTCTTCTTTGCCTTGCCTCCTCTTTGATCTTGATGGAAAATATCAAACCCTATTGATTATTCATGTGGGGACATATATTAATACACACTTCTTGGCACGCTTACATTAGATGATTAATCTCATCCCATAATATCAAATTCTAACTCCTTGCTTAATCATTTAACTTTGTTGTGTTTTACTTTCTTAATCTTTAACTCATAAATTTTTCTTTTATTCTTACCCCACACAATACAAATTTTGTTTGTGAAATTCATTTAATCTTAACATTATAAAATTCAACCCTCTGCCCCAAGACTTCCCTTGGCCGAGATATTTGCACTTATGTGCTCAACACCCACTTTTAGGAGTAATGCTTCCAAACTTATCTTGGACATCTATTTCCCACAGTTTCTTCTTCTAAGCTTATTGGGAAACTTACTTTAAATTAATTCCAACTCTTACTCTTTAAAATAGCGGCTGTCCAAAACAGAGTATAAGGAAGAAGTCCATGAAATTAAATCTCTATTGCTTCCAACATCATATTGTCCTCTAGATGCTTCATATGTGCGATTTAGTAATTTAAGACACTTGTTTCATTTTATATAATTTTAAAACAGTGGCATTCTTATCCTTACAGTCACAAAATCTCAGTTCAACAAATATCCATCATCATCCATATAAAGAACTCTCACACAACACAACTTCCACTCCATTTGAGCACTCTATTCACTTTTAATGGTTGGGACAGTAGTTTCCTTTTAATTCTTGGATTTCCAGCTTCATAAATTCTTCTATTAAATTCAAAGAGAAGTTTAGATTCAACAAAAATTAATTCTCCCTACTAAAATTACCTTGGCTGAACAAGGGAGGAAGAATTAAGCTTGGTTTAATCATCTTATTTCATCCAATCATTGTTTTGAAGCCTCTAGCCTCTAGCATATCTTAGCTCTCACTTGAATATAATTTAAACACAAAAGTTAATATCAAAACAGAGAGTAGTTCACTTTTAAAATCCAAATTCGGACATCATGATGCATCCCAACATCAAACCAAATACTAACACTTATTTCACACGTTTGCCTTAACTTATGATCACCCTAACCTCTAGAAAAACAAATCATACAGCTTTCCTCTTTAATCTGAAATTTTCCAGATTTATAATTTTGCTTCCAGAAATTTGAATCTCCACATACAATGGCATTTACCCACGTATAACAACATTCCAATGCACTAAATCACTAATTACAAGCTCTATCCATGTCTATAAGTGTTTTCTTATGCTTCTCTCTCTCTTTTACTAAACTTCCTCTCTCAAGTGTCAAACTTTTAAGCCTGCTCCACTTGCAGAATAATTAATCAAATGTGAAAACACAAGTAGGATAGTGATTTAGGCACTTGCAATTACCTATAGAAGTGCTTGCATGTGAGTTTCAGCCTTTAATTGTTGTTGTTGTTCTTCTTCGTTCTTCTCACTCTTCCTTCAGCTCCACAGCCCCCTCTCACACTCTCTTTCTGTCTCAGGATCGCAAATCAGGGCTGGGGTTCTGTTGAAGCGGTTTAGTGAGAAGAGGGGCAGATTACTTTAACATTATAGGTAGCACATGAAAGCTTATCCCATAAGCCTTGCTTTTTAGCATTTTATTGGACCAATAGCTGCGAAATCTGATATACATATTTTTGGTGAGCTTCGGCACATGTTGGGCCTCAAATTTTGGGTTTAACCATGGCCAAATTCCATTTTCAAACTTGATGCAGTGAATCTACCATTTTACCACTTATTAGATTACCGAATAAATTCTAGAAATTATTCTGGGCTACTTTATAAATGTTTTTGGCCTCCATTAATTTCTTTACCTCATAAGATATCATCTCTAAACTTTTCAGCATAAAAGTGTACCTATAACTATTTTTCCTTGAATTTCTAAGGAAATAGGCCTTTAATTCCCAAAAATTAACCTTAAAATTATTTAGGCCACTTTTAGTAAATTAAGCCTCTTCATAATTTTCTAGATCCCGAAAATTACCTCTCATAAATTTTCCTCAAATTCCTATGCCCTTAATTAATTTTTAAGTAAGTATTTCTCCTTAAATTCTTACTCAAAAATTGGCTTTCTAGTCCATAATTCGCTTTTTAGGTGTTATAACTATAAATCATATCTCAAAAAAGGAAGAGATTCCAAGGAATTCCAGTAGTAACACATAATCCATCATATAAAATGTGAAAAATAAATATGCAATGCACCATATAATGTAAAATAAAAATTCATACTATAACGCACGTGTACACAATACTTAAGGCCAAATGATTGTTTGGATCCCCTAAATGTCCATGTACCACAGCCGAGTCCCCCGACCACAGCTGGGTAATATGCCCCAGGCACATGTTTATATCACAAAATACAGATACATAGAACATATCAACAATCACTTAGTGTATGAGAGATAAAGTTACTACCTTATATCCATTTTTGCTACACAAAAATAGTTCTTCGAACTACGTGCCAATAGCTTAGGCGATTAATCCGATCCTAAAATCCCAAATGTACAAGAATCAGATTAAAATTCATTCATGTACCACTTTAGAGACTTCCATAGTATTTTTTGTGGTTATATTAGTCTATATTGAAAAATTACCATAATGCCCTTGGGACCCGGTTCCAACCCCACTGTATTCGGTCCAACCGTACTTTTTCCAGAAATTTTGACCTGGCCTATTTCAACATATTTTTTCCTAAGAAATCCATTTTTTATCTCGGTTTTTGCAAAATCACTGTCAAATGACAGTCTCACAATTTTTCAAAAACTGACAGATTTTCAATCAACTCTGAAAATTTATAACTAATTCTAGAAAATTTCAAATTGATTGATTCCAAAGCCTAAATGAAGCTCATTAAAAGTACTTTCATGGAAAAATATCCAAAGATAATTACTAATTACACATTTTGCCTAAAAATTCGGCCAACTACTACTGTTCCAGATTGCATTCCAGAGATAAAGCTCAACTTCCAAAAATCATAACTAATTCTACAACCATGAAACAACCCAGAAAACAGCTTTGTGAAGGGAACTCATCTACACAAGGATCAGTGGTTGCATGTAAGGTTTAGAGCTTTCTTCTTCCTCTACTCCAACATAACTTCTTCCTGTTCACTCACGTCTCTCTCTCTCTCTTTCTCTTTCTCTCTTCTATTCTGTTTTTCCTTGCTTTCACTCTCTCTTAGACGTGTGCAATGATAAAATGAGAGTGAGTGTGGTGCTTAAATTAATGGCTGATTATGTGTGTGGGGTATTTGGGATAGCATGTGTCCAATGAGAGAAGGATAAGATTTTGAGTGAAGTATATGTGTGTGAATAGTTTATTGGTGCCATGTGTCTAAAAGGAAAGAAGAATGAGTGATTAATATTAGTTTGTGAATGTGTCATACCGGTAGGTATGTCGGTAAGAGTGTGTGTTGATATATATAGGTATAATTTTATTCTATTAGTCACACACACTTGCTAGAGCTAACTATTTATATTTTTTTTTAGTGATCAACCTTTAACCTTGGACTTTTGTGGGATTTGATTAACTATTTTTTGGGCATAATTAGGTATTAATGTGAGATTTGAGTGCAAAGATAATTTGGGAGTTAAATTGGTTTGATTGATTTATTTTAAATAATATTTTTTATTCCCATTATTAATTATTATGAATATATGATATAACCTTTGCGCATCTTATAAATGTAGGTGATGACATGTAGGGGTGGAAACAGGCCAGGCGGCCTGTCAGGAGCTTGTAGCCTGGCCTGTGATTGGCCTGTTCAGACCTGACCTGTCAGGGTAAAAGGTCAGGCCAAGGCCAAAATAAAAGCATGTTTTGCTTAATTAGCCAGGCCAAGGCCTATTGACAGGCCTATCAGGCCGACCTGAGCCTGTAAAAATATTTTCTAACAAAATCAGATAAGGGTTAAAGGATAATTTCGCCTGAGCCTGTAAGTTTTAGCCTGTTTTCGGCCTGTTTAAGGAGGCCTGTTAAGGAGGCCTATTTTTGGCCTATGGCCTGTTAGCCTGTTTTGCAGTGTGGCCTGTAGGCCTGTCGGTTTGTTTAAAAATTTTTAAAAATTCAGGCCTCCTTAACAGGATTTAGGCCAGGCCCAGGCCTAAAAATTGGCCTTTAACAAGCTTCATGAGCATTGCCCCCTACAACGGCTCACGCTGAACTACTTGTTGTATTGCACATCCACATGAACATATCACATATATCACCACAGCTGGGATCTATATAAAAGATTTCACAACAAGAGAGACAGATGAAGAGTTTTAGGTGAAAATGTTAGCAAAAAAAAAAAGGCAGAATTGCAGAACCCAGAAGCAAAGTTCGCTTAAAAAGATTGTAACCAAAAAGGATTGAGAAGCAAGATCTGGTTTTAAATATACAACTCCAGCTTTTTATAGCCTAAACACTAAGAATAAAGAAACAAAGTAGTAAGTGTGTATTTGAGAAACCCGGATTGTGTAGATGCATAATCTTGTGGATCCCTGGAATCTGAGTGAAGCAGAGAAAAAAAGAATAAGAAGAAGAACTGGAATGAAACAGTAAACGCAGGGAGAGAAATAAAGAACACACCTGCCAAAACGACTCCTTCAGCTATATGCTTTGTAGGCTCACAGAAATTTACTAACCATTTCGTTCAGGAAAAATCTCACCTCTCTGGTTCATGAGAGACAACGAAATGGAAGAAAAAATTAATGATTTCAAAACATTTGGATCAGGGACAAAAAGAGTAATATTGTTGCTATAATTGATGATATGGGAGAAAAGCAGAAGACAAATGCCATGGTTTGGATCTTAGATCAGGAATCACATGAGATGATGAAAGTGAAGGCGTAGCTAGTTTAGCTTACAGCGTTTTGGTGGACAGAAGCAATTTTCAGTATGATATATAACAAGAAGCTTCATTTTCTGCCATTCTCATAAGCTCAGAGAAATGCCTTGGGGATGAGGAGTAGTAGGGAGAGAGAGCGGTTTATGCAAAGAGAAGTGGCTGGCTCACTATGATGATTAACAAGAGCCGTTGATTAAGTGCAGAAACAGATTTTGGATTTGTTTTCGTGTTGTACTTGACGTGTCTTAGTCTCACTCTTTCTTCATCTCGTGTCGATTGTTTCTCTGTCATGTTTCATGTTAGAGACATCGATTATAAAATCGTTCAAGAATAAGGAAACCTCTGTCTCTTCTTTTTGGTTTTCTGAGATAGGAGAGAGACAGAGAGTGACAGCAGGATTATAAGAACAGAAATAAATAATCTCATCAAAGAGTGAAACTTTTCTGAGATGGCCTGTTCTTGACGAATAGCTGTTAAAGTTGCTGTTTCTTTTGATAATGATTAAGGTCTGATGCATGCTTTGTTACTAATGGAAGATTATGATTCAAAATTGAAACCCAGCCTCACTTTTGCATCTTCGTTAATCACTGTTTTCTCCTCCTAAGTTTTTTTGAATCAATTTGATCCTCTTATCATACATAAAGATTAAGATATTATTGTCCAAAGAATCTGTTCAAAACCTTATACACACACACACAAGTGGATTTTAGTTGAATTGGCACAGATGGTCAAACAAGAAAAGCAGGAGAGAGAGGTAAGAGAGTAAATCCTAGAACTATGAGTTTGGTAGAGCTGAAAGATTCTGATAAAGCTGCATTGGCCCAGAGGTGAATAAATTAAAGCTGCCAGAATTATACCAGAGAATCACAGAAAAACAAGATCTCAAGAGAATCATAAAAGTTGTGTCTCTGATATGTATTGATAAGAAACATATTCAAAGCTCACCAAAACAAATGGCAGAAAATCTGCCTTCATCATTTATTAATTTGTACCTACTCGTTGCAGGATATTAGTTACCTCTTCCACCTGACCAAAATCAAAACGATCCGTCTCATCAAATTATAATATTATTATTATCTTTAATAATGATATTATAATTATAATATTATTATCTTTAATTCAAATTGTAGTATGTATCCATTAACATATAAATTTATTAAAAATATGAAAGGAAAATATTATATTCCAAAAAAAGGAACATAATTAAATTCTAAGGTAATTTATAAGCATTTATTTATCAATCTTTTTTATTTCAATTATTAAAATTTAATGCCAGAAAAAAAAAGTTCCCTGTTACCAAATCTTCAGCAAGATTTCTTAATTTTCAAAATAAAAAAAATCGATAGTAATCAAGTGTGATTTTAGGGGCTGTTTCGTATAAGGGGAGGGGATGAAAAATAAAAGTTTTAGAAGTTGAATTTAAAAAAAATGAAAGAAATTGGGTTATGTTATAAATATTCCAATATTTGGTGTGGATGTCCATAATCTTCCAAGATGAGTTTTTTAAAATTCTACACTTAAAGCCATATAATTTATGACATGAATGGCTTGGTGGGAGTTTTCTATTATTAATGTAAATAACCTACAAATGCTTTATATTATACCATTATGTGAGTTTACTCTTTTGTTGTAACTCTTCTAATGGAAGTTAAGAATTTGTGGCCTATAAATAGTAGGCATATATCAAAAGTCACAAGCTTGAAATGAAATAAGAATTACTCCCTCCTTGTTCTCTATTTCTCTCCTGTATTTCTTCATCTCCCTTATCTAAATCTCTTGTATTTTCCTTATTTTTGTAACACGTTATCAGCACGAATTTGCTTAGAAGGCCTAGGGTATAGTTTTCTATCTCTTCTATTCTCTAGCTTTCTCATTTCCATATTATATTTTATGTTACGTTGTTCATTCTCTATGTTATTTTATCTTTCTAGTTTACATTATCGATCTATTGTTCTTTATTATTTTTCTTTAACGCTATATATTTTTGTTATTCCTGTTGTTTTCTTTTACATGTATATCTGTAATAATTTAAGCCATTATATGAAATTAAAGAGACCTTTTTACCCATTGTTTTATACATCAGGTTTTATGGCTAAGAATGAAGATTATTGGTACTTTATTCTCTCATTCGCAAGTTTTTTTACTTTTATTTATCATTTTTCGATAATCTCATATTATGCAACATTTATAATTTTTTTTATTTTATATTCTGTTATTCCTTACATTTTATGTTGTTATATTATGTTATTTCATTTTATTTATTTATGTACTTATTTAATATTTATATCTCTTTATTTTATTTACACTTTATGTTATATATTACTGTTTATGTTTCTTTATTTTATGTTATTTATTTCATCTTTTTTTATCGTTATTTTATTTACATTTCATTTATTTATATTAATATATTATTGATATATCATTATGTCAATCTTTAATTTTCATTTGTTTATTATATTACATTAATATATAATAATATTATATATGATCATACAATGTGGTCTATATGATCATGGGCTTATCTATTATTTATATTTGATTATGAATTTGAATTTACTTAATTTATTTTATAATATTTTAATTTTATCGAAAGGCCAGAAGTCATAATATTCTTAATTTCATGATTAGATGACCGAAAGTCACGTCACGTTTATAATAGTTCTTATAAGAAAGCACGCTATTGGTTTCATTAAATTGAAAGATTGACAGGAAAAAAACTTGGCACTTTGATGATTTAATTGTTACAAATGTCAAAGCCTTGAAGGCTAAATGTTCCAATATCAAACTAAACAAAAAAAAAAATAGCTTTGCAAGATTTTTGCTATGGTCCTAAAGACTAATATTTGAAGAAATTGATGATGTGCTATTGAAAGCAAAGAATGCATCTATAAGAGTGAAAATGAACATGATTACATTATATTGGCGGAATTGATATTTGAAAGTCAAGAATACTTTGTCTTGGCTATTGAACCACAGTCGTGGAAATAATAACATTTATGAGGTTATTAACATTATAAGCAAATGTTATACCATGACTAGAAGTCATATGGATAGAAAAAATAGTATAATATGATAAAAATCATATAGACTAATATGTATCAATTTATTAAAAGTATAGATCAAAATGGTTGTGAAGCCAAAAAAACCATGAGATATTGTGAAAAGTATCAAAAGTTGTTATGATGCTTAAAGCAATAAGTTATGGAGAAAGATGACCATACTATAAAGCCAAAAGAAATAATTGTAAGTCTTGAAGGCTATATGATTTTGATTTTGATTATTTTTGAATTTAAATTTATTATAATTAATTTGTGAGAGAAATTATTATTTGATATTATGATATCAATAAGTGTTCATGAGTGTTATATAAAATCAAATAGACAAAAGGGTAATTATTGATCATTTTGAAATTTCAATATGGTGCCAATTTATTTACAAATTTAAACATTATTTGTAACTATTGATATTTTGATTTCATGGGCTTTTAGGATTCTACCTCATAATTATTGTCATTATGCCATATAACTCCCAAATGAAATGGTTTCTAGTATTTATTCATATAACCTTCAATTATACAATTAGTTGTTTAATTCTCGTTTTTATGTATATTTGTACATTTTATTTGTAACTTTAATTATATGGTATATGTAAATATTATTCATATATCAATGGAGTTTATCACTATATTTTCTTCTTGGGACTTGTACTTCTCTGTTGCACAATAGATTTTCCAACAAACACTCAACTCATATACCTTAACATCAAGGTACTTTCTTTCATTATTAGTTATAATTTTCATTTTAGCTCTGTCTTCTATTTCTTTTCTCCTCTTGAGCATGTGCAGTTTTTCTTAATTCTCGAACATTTTATTATTGAAAGGCATACAGATGCTCAGCAATTTGTATTTTATTTTAGTATTGATAAATTATTGTCTTCTCTCCTGATTCATTGTATTGTCATTTCATCAACTCCTTAGCATTCACATATGATATGTACAAGTTTCATACATTGATCATGATATAATATATACTATGATGATATATACCGGAACCAAATTGGTTTTATGTGACATTTGTTGAAAAAAAAATCATATATCATATTTGAATTAAGAGAATGAGAATTTATTTAATTTTATGAGAAAATTCATTATGAATAATTTATGATTTGTTAGAAAAAATCATTTTTGTAATGTGCGTGCACTATATATATAGTGCAAGTCAAATTTATGGATGATCAAATAGTAAGGAATTTCTAAAAGAAGACTATGTATATCATAATTATTCATTATTTCATATTATAATGCATTTGTCTTTACATTTCTCTCAATTAATTTTAGCCCCTAAACATCACAAATCATTGTAATAAGATCTTTATGTATTTTAATTATGGATCTCCTCATGTTTTTCTTTATGTAGTGGAAAATTATAAACATTTCATACTTTGAATATGAATCAAAAGAGGCAAATTGAGGCATATTATTATTAATGAGTAATGAAATTATATAAATATGCGATAATATGTAATATCCCAAAATGTACTCAAGGACTAAACGTACAGAATAGATGATGGGATTAATGACAGAATTACCTCTGGAAATTTTGTTATGACTTTAGTTAAATTTCACATGCAAAATTGGCAACTAAATATTATATTGCAAGATGATATTTTACAAGATCACCATCTTCTTCAAAAGGCCATGATTCACGTATGACAAGGGGGAAAACCAAGAGAAAAATACCTATTGGCTATTAAATATGACATATGGAAGCAATTGGACCAAGTTATAAAAAGATGAGGACTTGGTCAACAATCTCATGCTAGTTGGGGAATTAACTTTATTATTCAAGGAGATATTACCAAAGATCATCATCTCTTTTCCTAGGCTACAATTCGCATGTCATGAGGGAAAGAGAATTAATATCATGTATACTTCATCTTTTCCATATGAAAAGTCAATAAAAGTGGCTTGGGATATAAGAGAAAAAGAGAGAAAGTATTATCCACATGTTTCATCATCTTTCTCAAACTTTCCGTCCAAGAATTCTAAAGGCAAGAGAGGTAGGAAAGAGAAAGGTTGACCAAGTTGGATCAATTATACAAAGAAATTACCATAGGAAGAAAGATTAAATATGGACCACATATTTGCCTCTCCTTTTTACCCAACTTTTCGGCCAGATTTTTAAGTGATAGGGAAAGGAAAATCTGATTATTATTCACTCTCTCTCTCATTCTCTAAGTCGGTTCAGCAGTGCAACCCGAGAGAGCAAGAAGGAGCAAGTGAAGGTAAGACTTTAATCTTGATTTTCACCTCCTTAACCTCATCTATGGCTCAAGAGTCCTTCATGAAACTTGTTCCTCTCTTCCTTAGCTTCATTTCTATGGTTTTTGTTTTTGAAGAAGAGGAGTTTTCAGCCACCTTGCAAGAACAAAAGCTGAAGAATCAAAGAAAGAACTTAAGGAGAAGCAAGAGGTGAGTATTAGCATCAATTTGAGCTATTGGTTGTGTTGGTTGGATGAGTATTTTGGCATGTGTAAATCTGCCCTGATTTTGGCTAAACAAGGGTTTGGGTAATTCATGATGTTTTAGTTATGTTATTGGTGGTTTATGATGATTGGAAACCATTTGACATAAGTTTGATGCTGAAATTAGAAGTTGGTAATTGTTGGGATTTATTTTGAATTTTCTGCCAAAACAGGACATGGAGAATGAGTGGGAATTTGTTAATTTTGATGTTACCATTGTGTTCTACACGAAAAATTATGTGGGAATAGCCCTAGGTTGTGAATTTTGGGTCATTGGAACTCAAAGTGTAAATTTGGGTTTTCAGCCTGAACAGAATTCCAGCGAGGTACTCTGCTTGTGTGGTGTTTTTGGATAACCAAATGATCTCTAAAAATTGTGAAACTTTCCAGTATTAAATTTCACATTCCAAGCTTCAAAATGGACATATAATTTGTGTCATTTCGATTTTTTAGCTGTGAGTTCTGGTTGCCCAAAGTTTGATGTCGAAACTGGACTTAATTCTGGAGCAGTGTGGGATTTTGTGTAATTCTGGAATTGTGTGGTGATTTCCAGTAATGATTCATATTTTTCCTATGAAGAGGACTTCAATAGCTTTCCATAGGACTTGGGATCACCTCATTTCAATTTTTGTAGAATTAGTTATGATTTTTCAAAGTCTGGAGAAAATTCTGGCAGATTTGGTCTTTTATGCGAAAATTGAAGATGTAATGGCATAATGTAGTATTGTTGAATTTTGAGGTTAGGAATTGGTCTTTTAGGTTAATTGACCACTTTAACTCCTTAGTTGATTTGATTAATGTCACTAATGATAACCAACTTGAGTATTTGAATTAAAGAATTGGATTAAGTAATAACCTGTCGCCCGTAATTCTAATTATAGGATTTGACATTTGCCCTGCACGTGATAAACCAGTACCAGTGCACGAGCGGAAAGAACAAGGTAGTGACTCTTTCTCTTATTCTATGTATGATGCCTTGCATGTATGTCATTTCATTGAATATGCCATGATGTAACATTGCCGATGTGAAATATTGTTGTTGTGCTGTTGTGAAACATGCTGTTGTGAAATATGCCGTTGTGAATGCAGCGAAAGCTGTTGTAGAAATGCCGTTGTGTTGTTGTTGTTGTGATTTGCTTACATGCTTTGTGATTGTACATGTTATAAGTGAATTGTTACTACTGAGATTCTTTTGAATCTCATTCTTTCCAATGACTAACCTACAGCAAGGGCAAGCGGTTCAAAGGAAAAGCAAGTGACAAAGGGCGGTTAGAGCTCCTAGCTAGGAGTTTTAATTTTGGTAGTTGGTTGTCATATTTTGTTGGGGATTAGTTGCACATGTTGTATATATTGAATAGTGTTGTGTAATCCCCTATATGGGAAACTAATCGTTGTAAACCCTTTATTACGTAATGAAACCTGAGCGTTGTCAGGAATTTTTGGTTGCACTCTGATATGTATGAATGAAACTGAACTGGACAGACCAATTATATTCGAGATGTGAATGTGAGACCGTACTAAACAAGTTTTGGAAAAGTTTTAAATTAACCACTGGTCTCTATTTCAACTTAATGACGCATTCTCGAACTATAAATTTGGCTATTAAGGTAGGGGGTTACATAATATATGTTAGTTCCTGAAAAATATAAATGTAACAAAGTCGATATAGTTCATAGAGAACTAATATAGATTTTTCTTAATTTTATGGGTGGAAGAAGATATGATCATGAAATGTTATGACCCATAGATTTACATCCAAGTTTCACTCTATTAAAGGGTCTAAGTGATAGCCCAATTGACTGAAATCCATGATTGGTTGTAAGTTATGAAGTACTTGATCTTTTAAGTGAAAGATAAATTATTGATTTACTATATACTGATTTGTCTTTGAAATATAAAAATAAAGAAAGTGTGTTTATATGACTCATTCTCCCACGACATATTCTCCTCCTCCAATCTACAATCTCCAGTCCAATCTTTCCCGCAAATCATTTTTTTAAAAAAAAAAATCCAAGAATAAAAAATAAACAGTTGTATCTTTCACCACCCTTCCCCGCATTTCCTTCTCAGCATACTGCAATTCAATGCTTTGTTTTTGGGCTTATAGTGTTTACTTTCTCCGGTCTTTAATATAAGATCTATTTAATTTTTTAGAAAGATTCAGGACATTAAGTAAACTATGTTAAAGTATTTGTATTTATCGTTTTTTTTCAAACTAATTTGCATCACTTACAAACGATATATAATCTTATGATACACAATATATGTGATGATTAAATAATTTATTTAACTTCCTTAATCCCTAAAAAATATTAATTTGGTCTTATGTTAAGGATTGAAGGAAAGATTTATTTGTTCAATATGCCTTTGACTTGAGATTGACTTTTGAGTATCTCATAAATTCATAACCCATGTGAAACCCAGTGCCAACTGTAAATTAGCATATGTAATTAAGGGAAAATCATAATTAAAATACTAAAATCCTAATAGGGGGAGAAAACCATGGTGATATATCCTCCTCTGCAACTATCGTGACTTCTTCTTTTCCTTTCTCCATTACTACAAGGACCCTTGAGTCCCATTCCTCCATGAACCTCACAACCACTCGAAGATGAGGAATTGGGTTATGCAGTTTGCGGTGGCCATGAAATTGGTAGAGGGGCTTGACTATTGGCTGGCAGGGTTTCTTAATAAGTAAGGATGTTAACATCTTAATGGTAAATGATTTTATCAAAAAAAAAAACGTAAAACAAACTAAAAAATTTCTAATTAAATCCAATGAAAATAATTAAAACTAAAATAAGGCTTACACCTCTATTTAATTTTTCTTTTTAACTATAAAGGGGTATTTTGGTCTGTTAATAACATTGGGTAATCCCTAATTAGGCATTTTTGTATGATTATAAATTTGTTGAAAGTGTAGGCTTCATTTTGGATTTTGACATTTTAGTTGAATTGAATTTGGATTTTCTTATATACCGTTAATATTAATATTAAATAATAAAAATTATTAAAAAATATCACATTACAAAATTTGTTATCCAAAAGTATTTTTAATTTTTAAATTTGTTTAAGGGCTGGTGCAAAACCTATCGTTTTTTTATTAGATCAGGAATTCCCTAGTGCAAAGAATTTTCGCCTCTAATCTCCCACCCAATGCACTTCTCATGACTTGTGTCCTCCCCTTTAGGTAGGTAAGGCCACTTACCACCTAAACTAATAAATTGTTTGCAACCTATTTTTGAGGTGGAACTTTTTTTCAACTATGTACAATAACTTATATGTAGTTGTGCGCAACACCAGACACTAGCACATTTCTAATAACAATAGCAGATTCAAAGCATTAATTAGACGCTATTCATTTTAGAATTAACATAAGATTTTTTTTTTCTCCTTTGGTTTACAAACTAAGAGCATTCAACCAAGTTAGATTTGGCACGCATGTGAGTAAATCACAGTATTAAGTTAACAGAATGTAATACGAAATTACAATAATCCCAAAGATTGAATAACTGGATTGAAAAACATTAAATTTTCAATAATGATGATGATCATGAGGGGTTATAGGAATAGCCGCATAAGTTAAAATGTTGTTTGTGACCCAAATTATATACAGAAAACATAGACAATGGCCGGCAAATAGAAGTGTTGCATTAAATTTTAAGGGAAGGGTCCAACTTGAGAGGGAAAAGCCTGATGAAGCACACAATAAATAACTTCTCTATCTGCCTTAACCCTTCAATTTTTGAACTTTGTATTCCGTAGATTTAAACCATTGGTTTTTGATTCGTTTTACCCCAATAATATATAGTTCATCCCTCATGCTATAAACCTTTTTTTTACGTACACATGCTATTAGCCTTAAACCCAAGTGTGTGTGTGTGTGTGTATGAAATAACACTACTTCTTTAGGAAGTGGAGAAACTTCGGAGCTTGATTTGTACAGAGCTTTTTGAAATGGGTTAGAATTTTGTATCGTAAATGGGTAAATGATTTAGCTCCGACCAATCAAGATGACCAGTAATAGTTACCTGTACTTTGAGCTAAAACTGTTAATATGGGGAGTGTTGTTTATTTCACCCCAATAAGAGGATTTAAGATGCATATCTAATGTAAACAGTGTTCCTCTTCTTCTTTTCCCCCAGCACATATAAGATCCTTCATTAAAACTAGAACCAGTCCATACAAGCGCGGAATAAAACTAAACAACAGGACAATAAAGACAAACAAACATAAAGCATGAGCAGTCTCTATATGAAGCATAGACTATCCATTATAAGAAACAGGGCTTCTATAATCCCAATCATCTAGTTTCTGGAAACTAGCTTGAGGTCTTCAAATCTAATCATCAGGACACTCCTTTTTTGACGAAGCTTTGGCAACATAGTTAGCCACCAAATTTGCTTCCCTTTCGGAGCACACCAACTAATATAAGAGTTCTTATATTAAGAACGAGAAGTGGCATTAATCACTGTTATAATGCCCTATAAAATATGTTGTTGATTATCCTAATGCAACCCAAGCAGAGTGTACTTCAACCATTGACTAAATTGATTATTGCTCAGTGTGTCAATTTTCAAACTATATAATGATCTAGAACAAGGGCAAAGAAAAAATAAGTGTTTGATGCTCCTTCTTGTTGATATCCAAATAAACTAGTCTATTTTTTGAAATGGCAGCTACTTACAAATATATTTTTTGAAATCATTGATCGCATCTTTTATAGATACTTCAGAATGTTTTCGCAAATCTTGGCAATAACTTCACCAAGATGCAAAGGAAGTACGGCGATGGTTAAGGGAGTGTTAAATAATCTGGAAAATTTAACTCCCTCAAACAAAGCCGTACTTATCTTGCATGATGGTGAATTTATTACCAAGATTTGCGATATTGGTAGATCAATAAGATTTGTGATCTTGGTATAACGATAAGATATCTTGGAGTTTCTAAAAAAGGTTGTGATCAAGAAATTTAAAAAACATATTTTTAAGTAGATGTTACTTCAAAATTAGACTTGTTCTTTAATTACATTAGATGTATATCTATGTTGTCTGTTTGGTTTGCTAAATTATACTATTTTACCCCTTTTCATAAGGGAACTAGTTTCCCTACCCATCCTGAACCGTTCAGATGAGATCTTGGCAGTCTATGTTTAATTTTTTTTAAACTAATGATTTTTAAATGAAAAAAAATATTTTTTTTAAAAAAATGTTAGTTAAGAGATTATCTTTATTTTATATTCTCTACCCATTAAAAAAATTGTTTTGAAAAGCAAAAAGTAAAAAAAAAAAATAATAATCTAGACTGTCCTGATCTTATTTGAAAGGCCCAGATGAAAGGAGCTCTCCCTACTCATCCTTGGGGAAACTATTTCCTTTCATAAGGGATGTGACATGTAAAAATAACAGTTCTTTTTTTTACTAATAATAGTGTCAAAGTACTATATTTTAGTATTTTAAATTTTAAATTTAAATTTAAATGTTGTAGTAGTTGTTGCTGTTGTTGTTGTCGTCATCATCATAATCACACAATGTTATAAAATATGAATATATTAATATTATAATATTAAAAATATTAATATTATACATTTCTGGATTCTGGATGAGAACATTTGTTTTCAAAATGACTCGAATAAGATAATTTCCGGACATAAACATCATCAAAGGGCACAATATTAATTCATAATAAAAAATCTGTCGAACAGTATTATAAATGATAAAAGTACAATGATGCACTAACCTCTCAATTCCACTTAGGTAGTGATCAGCAATACCAAAGTCATTAGAGAAGCTAACGGTGACGTTTCGTTGATGGAGAAACTCATTCACAAAAGAGTTAGTTCTCAGTTACCAATTAACTTCTCATCTCAGAACAAAACAAACAAGCTGACCCTAGAAATAAGGGCCCCTTTGGTGTGCGGAAAGTTTGAGGAGGGAAGGGAAGTGAATGGAAAGGAAGGTAAAATTGGGAGGGAACTTAAAGGGGGTGTGCTGTTTGGTAGACATGGGAACAGAGCATAGGTTGAGGAAAAATAAAATGTTTGGTAGGAAGAAAATGAAGTGGTGACTGTGGGAAGAAAATGTAAAATATCCAAAATACCACTTAAATTAAAATTTTTTTAATTAATAAATTTATTAACAACATTCGAATTCACTAAGTAAATTAAAATTTGAGAATCAAATTCTTTTCGCCCGGTTGCTAAAACAGAGCAAAATTCTGTTCACCCCTGTTTTATGGTTGTTGAAACAGAGCAATCTGAGGCAACACTCATAGTTTAGGCTTTTATCTTCTGTGTACTCATTTGTTGATTTTTCAGCAAAAGAAAGCATTTATTAGAGAAGAATTCTTTTTTATTTTTGGAGTAACAAAATCGTTGTTCTCAAATGTTTATTGAGAAGAATTCTTAAAGGTTTTTTTAGTAATAAAGATGAATGTAGCTACTAGCAAGTGCGTAAAGACAAACTATGAAGCCAAGAATGACTCGCAGAATTTAAAAGCATCAAACGAGCTCTAGTATAGTGAAAAGATGAAGCAATGATCAAATTGAAGATGAAGAAGAAGAAAAAGTAAAGACAACGAGCAGCAACGCCGAAAACGGAACGGTGGCACTAGTGTTTTTTGACTACAATGCTTTGTGGCTCTCAAGGTTTTTTTTTGTTTGTAGTTACACTATCAATGCCACTATCCGTGACCAAAGTGAATTCTCTCCTTCATATGCTTCATTAATCATCTCCACATTTTTATTAGATTTGTGGTTCAGTTTTGGTGCTTTAATTTAAATTTTCAGGGGCAGATTTGTATTTGGCATTTTCCCTCTAGTGAGAGAAGATGGGTTACCACCAATATTGGTGGGAATTGATCTTCCCATATTTAAGGAAACTTTGGAGTAGGTGGGAACTTGAGTTCCGAAAACATTTTGCAGCCAAACGTGTTTTCAAGGAAGGAACTTGCTTATCTTCGTTTCCCTTCCCACCTTTTCTGTGTACCAAATAGGCTCTAAGGTGAGCCATGTGTTTCCAAGTCTGAAGTCTTGGAAGAACCAAAGTTTACTATAAGAGTCATACAAAAACTAGGAGCGGTCAAAGAGAATGAAAGGGAGTTAATCATGACAACTTAATCAAGTGGCTAAAATTAAGTTTCGTTTTCAAACAGCAGGTTTCTTAATAAATGGGTATTTTTTTATGAAAACCATAAGCTTATAAGATGGGATAGAGGGTGGATGCTGCTCCCTGCTCCCCCTTAAAAAGGAGGGGTTTCCCAAGTGTTTTTTTTTTTCATGTTTTTTTTTATCATTAGATTCAATAAAAAATAAATGATATTTGGATATTTTATAGATAAAAAATGAAATTGTTTTCAATATTTTATGATTTTTCAAATATTCAGTACTCAAAGTGCAAAAGAAAAATGCACCATTTTTCTGAAAAACATTTGAAAAATCATAAAAAATTGAAAATAACTCATTTTTCACTCAGAAGATATCAAAACATCACTCATTTTATGTAGAAACTAATGATAGAAAGGAACACGAAAAAAACATTTGGGAAACCTCTTATTTTTTAGGGGCAGCAAGGAGCAGTACCTAAAGGGCAGCGCCCACGCCTGCTCCTAGGAGATGAAGCATAAATATGATTCAAATATGTTCAGAAACGTATGCAAGTTCTTCTCTTTTGACTCTCCACATATTATGTATATGAATATGGTGCAGCTCAAAAAGGTATGTTCTTTTCCTGTCTTTCTTTAACCAAAGGAATCCATTATTATCACAACCAGCTTCCCAAACAATAGAAACTATGTATGTACTGAAGATTGTAAGTTAGGCTTTACCTAAATAGGTCTGAGCCTGTAATAGAGATTTAAAGCCTAAACCTGAGCCTGTATGTAGGCTTTATTTTAGACCTGAGTGTGGGTCTTCAAAAGGCTTGATAAGACCTGAAACTTGTTTAAAAACCTACTTAAAATATAGACCTTTAAATAGTTTTTATAGCTTATGCTTCCAAATTCATATGCAACCCTCCTTCGTACTTATTTACAATCCTACAGTATATTTTAAAAGCCTAACATTTATTCTTTTCGTAATATAAGTTTTATCATACCTTTTTAAAATCCTGAGTTGCTTTTAATTATACCTGGAAGGTATAAAAAGATTACATTTAATTTAACCATGTTATAAAAAAAACAATCTATATATACAATAAAATAACGAAATTACATTCATTATAATATCTCATAAGAACCCAATACAATTTACAAATCTGCAATAATACATATAGGATAATTTGTTTGTAACAATAATCAAGTCATTAATATTAAGGAGTATATTCAACACCCAATAAAACGGATTTTGGCTAGTAATTGAATCATAGTCATCGCCTTCAGCTATGAAAGAGAAGAAAGGGAGAGGTGAGTGACTAATGAGTGAAATGGTTGAATTTGCGTGAGAATGATGAGATGTCACATGTAGGTTAAGGCTATAAGGCAAAGTTAATAATTTTATAAATATTATAGAATTAATCTAGATTATATTATATATAATTGTGTAAATTAGATAAAAATAAATAAATAGGCTATGCCTTATGAAAATAGGTATGACCTATCTGTCTAAATAGACCTGACAATAGGTATGAAGTTGAGTCTAACATATTTACTAAATAGGCTAGGTCGTAGGCCTCCTATCTATATTATTAAAATTAAATGATTAAAAATATACCTTATAAATTTAAAGGACAAAATGAAACATGATATGAACTTAAAACAACCAAATATATATTATAGCCTGATTAGTTTTATGGTAGGTTGAATATATTTATTTAGATTTTATCTTTTAATATCAACATTTCTAATTCAAATTGTAATAATAATAATATATATATATAACCATTAAATTATAAATTTATTAAAAATAAAAAAGGAAAATAATTAAATTCTACGTTAAGTTTTAGTTTTTATATTTGGATGTCACCAAGGAGAAACCATTGAACACTTATTTTTTCATCCCCGTTTTTTCATAGCATTGTGGTTTGAATGTTTCCCATTAAAATTGGCACACCGAGCAATAATCAATTTAAACAATTATATGAATTCATTATGGTGGCACCAATAATAACCAAATGCTTTAATATAATTTCTTCTTCATTTGATGACTCCTTAAAGTGATCAATTAAATTATTAATACTAAGGAGAATATTCAACACCCATCAAAGCGGATTTTGGCTAGTAATTGAATCAAAGCTGTTGTCTTCAATCATCGAAGAGAAGAATGGGAGAGGCGAGAGAATAAAAGTGAAATGGTTCAACTTGTGTGAGAATGATGAGATGTGACACCGTAGGGTAAGGCTATAAGGCAAAGTTAGTAATTTTATATATATCATTGAATTAATCTAGATTATATTATATGTAATAGTAATAAATAAATAGGCTTAGCCTTATAAAAATTGGCATGACCTATCAGTCTAAATAGACTTGACAATATGTACGAGGTTGAGTTTAACATATTTACTAAATAGGTCAACCTATAGACCCCCTAACAAGGGTCTAACCTACTTCCACCCTTATTAACGGTGTTAAGATTAGATGATTAAAAATGTATTTTATAAATTTAAATGAATAAAATGAAACCTAATATGAACTTAGAACAACCAAATCTATACGATAGCTTGATTAATTTCATGGTAGGTTGAACATATTTATTTAGGCTTTATGTTTTAATATTAACATTTCTCATTCAAATTGTAGTATACATACGTACATATATAAAATCATTAAGTTATAAATTTATTAAAAATATAAAAGGAAAACAATTAAATTCTACTGTAAGTATAAGTTTTTATCTATCATCTTTTGCTCATTTGGAAGTTGCGTCATCGAGCTCTACCATCATGTGATATTCTTGGACAACATCTAAATGTCACATGGCTACGCTTATTTGGATGTCAACAAGAATAAGCCATCAAACACTTATTTTCTAGGAAAAAAGAAAGAAAAAAAAAACTATCAAAATTGGTAAAAGGCAAATAAGTGTGTTCAATTTCAATAATTCCAAAGGAACTGATTTGGAATTTTGAAACATTGTAAAATTTGAGAAATTATCTAACTACCCTTAGTTTTTTCTTTTAAAATAGAAAATCCTCAACCCCTTTATAGGCCGCCGGAGCTCCAGCTCCAATGATCGGCAGTAGTGTCAGTCACCGGAGCTCTGGCGACCTTGTCGGCGACCGGCTGCCAGAGCTCCAGTGAAGGATATTAACAACTTTAGTATCACTATTAACAACTCAAATATCTATATTAAAAATTTTAGTATCGCTATTAACAACTCAAGTATCTATATTAACAACTTTAGTTTAAGAAATTCAAAAAAAGGATATTAGCAGCAGGAGGTCCGGTGAAGGTTATCACTTATCAACTACTCAAATATCAATAATAACAATTTTAATATTGCTATTAACAATTTTAGAAAAAATAGTTTCCTATATTTCTTATCCATTATGAAAAGTATTAAATCTATTAATCTAAGAGAGTTAAGTAGGTGACCAATATTATGCATTACATCATTTTCAACGGTGCTTTTATGATTTGATAATATTGTTGGAATAATCTAATAATAGAGATCCCAAATATATTGTATAACTCCATAAAAGAGATCAGCATCGGAAGATTTGATAAAATACCTCTAGCTATAGAGATTCTACATATAGTATCTCAACCATAAAATTGCAGAATTATCATAATAGATCAGAATAGGTTAGGGCTTCTTCTAACGGGAAGATCGGGAAGATGAGGCACAGTGATGGTCTAAAAATAGCTGTCACTTGTTAGGAAACCCCTAGGGAGCAAGTAAGTGGGTTTTCCACATTACTACTCTCTCTAAGACTTAGTTTACGCTATTTATAACATCCTATCAAAGCTTGTAAGAGCTTACCAGCCAGGAAGGTAACCCTAACCAAACCTTTATCCATATCACTTTGCAGGACAAAATCAAAAGATATTTTATCCAAAATATATTAAACTAATAATAAAACATGATCAGCTAATATTTAGAATAACCTCATAATATCTAGAATATTCATTTGATCAAAATAATCAACTAGCATTTCCTTTATATGATCAAAGAATAAATATATATCTATATATAATTTGAATAAACAAAGAGATAAAATATTATCATTTTAATAAAATATCTAATAAATATGACATCATGGAATCAATATTGAAAATATTCATTTCGTGACCTTGATGACTTCTTCAATTTCTCTATTTAAAAGATGACCAATAATGATCTCTTTTATTTCTACATCAAATTATTGGTATAAATAAATGTTATAAGACAATAAAAGTATTGAGATACTTATCAATATGATGCCTATTCTAGAAGCATGAATCTGCTTTCTAAAATCAAGCTGTTTAGATTTTTCAAAAGTGCACGTTTTTGCCATAAATTTTTTATCAATATAAATTTAATAAAATTCTACCACCATAATGTGCGGTAAGATTTTCTTGAACTAAAATTTAATCATCAAAGTATAATAAGTCTTGGATCATATTTTGAAACACCAAAACAGAATATATATATATATATATATATATATATATATATATATATATGAATAAAAATTTTATAAGCATATACATGAAAATTTTCAAAAAATATTGTGATTGAAAATTAAACTTTTTCATGCATATTTGTATTAAATTATTGATTTCATGTGTTTTTCCTTTTATGATGTCTAAGAATCTTCATTGGTTAAGATCATGAATGGGAATTTTAACCTATAACATATTGTGGTGGTAGAATCTCATTAAATTAATCTTTACAAGAAATTTATCGCAAAATATGTAACTATTTATCATCATATTTTTGCTTTGAACAAGCGTATTGGTATTGGTAAGTATTTCAATATTAGTTTTTTTTTTTTGTATTATATCTTTTATTTATACCGTCAATCTAAAGTTCTTTATGAATACTATTAACAACTTTAAACAAGAATATAAGGGATTATTATTTGTTGTCAGGAACAAAGAAATTCAAGAAGCCAATAAGGCCTAGAAAATGACATTTTTAATCTTTGATGTCATATTTTCTTTTAGAAAAATAAAACCATTACAAGAATTATATCTTTGTAATTTTCTTTCTGTGTGACTTAATTTTCTATTTTTAGATTTATTACATGAATTTGTCATTTATATTTGAGCTTTAATGTTTAGAAAAATTAAGTTTTTATAATTTTCAGTAGCAATAAAAACTGCAACATCACATCACTTATTTTGGGATACTGAAAAAATGGCATTACTTAAAGAAGTTAGTAACCACATAAAGGGTCGCCCGCTTTGTCGAATTGGTTGTGGAATAATAGTTGTAACAATTATTGAGGGTTTATCAAATTGACATGCAATAATGTTATGTGGAATGCTGCTATAGACAACTATCTTAACCAATGTTATGAAGCTTTGAATTATAAAGTTTTGTTAACTTAATTAATGTTATTATCTAATATTGTTTGCTGTTAATTTTTAGTTAAGATATTCAATGGTTATGTTTATAGAATTTTTTTTTTTCTTATGAAGACCAAGCTAATGTTTCTCGTCATTAATAATCAATAAGTATTTCAATGGGCGTAAAAATTTCAGAACTTACTTTTATATTCCGTTTTGTTAAGTAGAATAATGGTATCACAATATATGTTATTTGATAGTGATATGGTTTTGTAAAGAAATTTATGCCACATCATATATTGTCACCACTTATTTCACTATTTATTATATCACTTGATAGTTAGAAAAATTAGTTATGGAGTGCAAATTCAGGTTATACTGTTATAGATATAACCTGTTTGATAAAAGAATTTATCTATAAGACTTAAACGTGTTATAGTATATATTATCACTCAATATGTTGGTAGTTTGTAGCTTATCATGTTTCACTAAATATACAATTTTTGGATTTTTTTTTTATTTCTATGTCTAACTTCATTTAAATCAATTATATTATCCCCAATAACTTGAGGTTTGGACGTGTTACTAATGTTAATATTTTTTATTTTGATATATTAAAACACATAATTCAAATTGAACACGTGCTACAAATAATATAAATATAACCATAATATTTAAACATTTAGTCATGATTTCAAATAGCATGGATACTTCCAGCAAAACAGTATGTTTTAAAATCATATAAGACACATTTGAGAGTTAGATTTAGTCCTAAACATAAGACATAATTTTCATATTTGTCATTTTTTTTCCTAATTTACCCTTATTGATACTCCCTCAACAATAATCAAAGAGCATGAGAAATGGCGGAATTAAGAAAGATGACTATAATGGTTTAGAAAAAACATGTCATATTAACTAGCCTAACTAACTTCCTTAATCTAATTAAATTAGATAAATATGTCTTATATTAAAAACCGGAGGGAGTAATTCTTAACCTACATGGTTGAAAATTGAAACTGTTAGCAATACACAAGGATTCACCAGAGTCAAGCAATAATGCAGTAAGAACATTTTTGGAAACCCAGCAGAGAGCCAGAAAAGGAGAGAGGAAGCACCCAAACAGATAAATAAATAAAGCATATTTCACACCTTATGTTGTAACAGAGTGATTATTTCAAAGATATCAGGGAGAGAGAGTGGATTTTAAAAGTTTAAAATAAAGACAAAAATATAATTATTAAAATTTTTGACTTAAATAAGTTAGAAAAACATCTGGAAGCGAAAGTGTTTAGTGCGGTGAGTATATTCATAAATCATAATTCATAAGCACTTCATTTCTTAACATTTTAGTTACATTAATAATTTAAATACATGGGGCAGGCAATTAAACAGGTTTTTTTTTTAATTAAAACCATATTTAATATTCGATTTTCCATAAATATTCATAATCATGTAATTTTATATCATATGCGCCGGTAGAGCAAAAAATCTGCACCAAACAAACCAACAAATTAAAGCATCTTGTGAACTTTTTCCAATAGTGCTTAATGCCTAGTCTTAAAATGGTTCCATATCAAGATGAAGAATGTAACGAAGCTAAGGTTTGATAATTCCTGATCAAACGATACCGCTTCGTTTGATTAGAAACTTGTATTCTCACTACGAGACTTAGACTCAACATCTTTATGTATGAATTTTAAATTTTTTTGAACTTAATTAATAATTATGCCAACACATGTGGATGAGAATCTCCAAACTTTTTATAATACTCCCTTTGATGGTTGTGTCAGTAGTCTAAGACACATCACTCATAAGTACCTCAGCAGTAATTTTATTATTTTGTTTAAACATTTTAGTTACATTAATAATTTAAGTATTTAGGGCAAGCAACTAAACAGGTTTTTTAATTAAAACCAGAACGTGTCAAGTCATCCTGGGGCATACCATGCAATGTTACTGCAAGATTTTATTTTGGACCTCTTTATTCTTATACGCTAGCTTTCTTATGTCATTATAACCCTTGTTAGAGTATCCGAATAAGGACCTAAAGATCATATTTTAAAGGCTTCTCTCACTTGCACTACCGGTCCATTACACACGCAAAGCGATGTTGTATTGAGTATGAAGAGGCAATAGACCGGAAACGTAAGGGATAGAAGCCAGCGCCAGTAATACATCAATATTCAATATTCTCTCAAAAGGTAGATATATGATCTAATTTTCAATTTATTAATTTATCAAACAGATTTATTTGTTTTGCATAAAGCCTTTAACCAAAAAAAACATATTTTTATAATTTTCAGGTTATTAGAGGCTTATGCGCCATTTATCTTGGACTCCTCCAAAGAAAAATCGATGCAATTCTAATAAGCTAAAAAAATCGTAAAAATATTATTTCTCTTTTTTAGTGAAAGCTCTGAATAACAAACAAATTCATTAAGTAATTAAATCAACTTATAAATTGAAAATAACTTACCAAAAATGACTTTACTCTTCCTTTTTACTATAACTATTTAATTTTCATACAAATATTTAAAGTATGAGTGTAACTAATTATTAAAAAAATTATTATTGGAGTACTTATGAATATTCTTACTTTGCCCTACAAAGCAGTAGGAGCAAACTTCAATAGAAGAAGAGGCAAGTGCAAAAATAGAAAGTGAACACTCAACTCTAAAAATATTGAAGTAACAGTAATCTTCAAGGTCACAAATTCACAAAAACTATATTCAGTTAAGCATGCAAATTAAGATACAAAACCATTGAACTGTATGAAGTTACAACTTTCAGGAACAAGCCAAAATCTCAGATTAAACCAGCAAAATGAGCATATTTGGAATAATAGAAAAATCAATGGCCAAGGCATGCAAGGGGAATAAGATATAGTAGCTAATTAATAAAAACACCTAGTGTCATAAAATAAAGAAAGACATATTCTTTGATAGCAGCCCCACATGACCCACAAAAAACACACTAAAATACAAATGATAAAGCATGTTAATAAGCATCAAAACTTTGCTCAAAAAAAAAAAAAAGCATCAAAACTTTAACATTGAGATTATATTGATCAGTTTCTTTCACAGTAAACCCCCCCCCCCCCGGTCCTTTCATGGCCACAAGTTATTTGCATCATGAGACACGTTCACATAAATGAATTTATTCTTAGAGCTTTCTAAAAGGTACAAAAATTTGTTTCCTTAAACATGAAATAAGTAGGGGTAACTACTAATCACGCTCTGCTAATGAAATAAGTGCAACGAAGAAGCTAGCACAGAACAGAAGGGCAAAAAATATAAGGAGAAAATTAATACAGAAAGCATATTTCACAGAATATGTAGCAGTAACAGAGTGATTTTATTTCAATATATTATATCGGCATTGTATAAGAGGAAGTGGGATATATTTAAATTTAAATTTTAAGCTAAAGATAAAAATATAAACCATCATACATCCAGAAATAAAAAAAGTTGGTTAAATAAATACTTGACGGTCGACTCTTTTTTTCGACAAAGAGGGAACAAGTGATCATAAAACTCAAATAAAAGAGAACATGCCATTTACAGTAAATGCTTCCATAACCATATGCAACGGCTGCTTTAAATAAATATTTAGATATATAGCAAATCAAATTAATACAGACTAATTAGCACCGAGAGTGAGATTTCAGAAGTTTTAGGTAAGGACAAAAATTTAAACCATCACACATCTCTAAAAAAAAAAAAAAAAAAAAAAAAAAACTTACAGATTTAAAAGAAGTGTTCTACTATTTCCAGAAGAAGGTGAGTAACTTGAGGATCCAGCTTCTCTGATGGAACAACCTGACAATAAAGAAGCTAATTCTTTAAACGAAATACTTTTGCCCAAATGAACAAAGGAAAGAACAGAAATAGAAGAAACCTGTTTCATTCTTCAACACGCCGGAGAAGCAAGCATAAATGGACGGAGATATATGGATGAAGCTCCAACTCCAAAAACGACTGAGACAGTGAGAAGATCGGAGAAGTGAAAGAAGAAGAGAAAGGGGGAGGCTAGGATTAGGGTTAGAAAAGAAAGGATCGTTTTTAAAGGTGGGAAAAAGTGAATAGTAATATTTATAATCTTCATCGAAGCTTTCATTCTCACAGACATAGGATTCCATTTCTTCTGGGCTTTATTATGGAGGCAGAGAGACATTATTAATAGACAGCGGTCATAACTTCTTTCAATGACATAGAAATTGAAGAGCAGTGCTATTAGCACATGCACACAAAGAATATCACAGAAAGGGAAATAGAAATTTATCCAACGTCCCAAAGCAATGAAGAGAATCTGCAAAAGTGAGAAAAATCGCACCAACTTTCGTCCTTATAATACGCTGCACCATCATCTTTCAATCTAAAGTCATTACAGATATTAATGGTGGATGTCTCTTTTCTATGTTACTAGCTGCTTCTCTACCTTGTTTCCTTTCTCCTTCTTTCTGAGTTCTGAAACATAGAGAAGCCTTCTTATTCATAGAGCAGTGAACTTTATAAATTTATTATTTATTAAAAATATAATAGTTAAATAATTAAATTCAAAACTTGTACTTTTTTTATTCATCAATTTTTTGTTATTTAAATTATTGAAATTGAAATTTAATTACAAAATAAACAAGTGAACTACTAAGAAATCTTCAACAAGATTTTTTCACGGTAAAAATTAAAAAAAAATCACAAGTAACCAAATAATTTTTCTTGCAAAGATCACATTTTTTCTTAACAAATAATTTATGGGCTAATTTTGTTTAGATATTGTTTATTTTTATAAAAATAATGATATTGTGTTTAATTATCAAAAGTGTGTGATATTTAGGTTTTCATATAGAAAAAATTTAGATGAGTTGGGTCCTAATAGCTTACCAAGTCAAAGGATGCCTCGAGAATCCAAACTAAAAGCATTTATTGCCCATGTAACAAGAAGGTTCTTATAATAGTGCCCATATTTAATGTTTGACAGGACCTCAAACATGATTATCTTTAATAAGAGAATATGTGTACTTGGCAAAAAGAAAAAACAAGGTGGTGGGATCTTAATTATACTTAGTGTGATAAATAAGATAAGAATTTATATTTTAATTCAAAATATTTTCGTAATTTTTTTAATTCGCAGAACCTCTTAAAATGTCAAAACGCTTCACAAAATAGAACCACAAAAAATATAATAAATTTATCTGTCAGGCACATATGCTTCGTACCAATCATGCTTCATTTGAATTATATAATTAGGAAAATAAATAATTAAAGTCACAAACGAAAAACGATAACAACAATACAACACTGTATCTAAAGAATCTGAATCAGTTAAACATAGTAGTAAAAGACAAAAGCATCTTTAAACGTGGTGCAGAAGGTGAGGAACCTTTTCATGAAATAAAAAACTTTAAGTGTATGTTTGGTTTGAGGGAAGGGTTAGGGGTGAGGGAAGGGTGGGAAAATTATAATTTTAGATAAAAGAAATTTAAAATTTATCCTCTCATTTTTTAAATTTTGGGTTTCCGTTCAAAATTTAAATTCTTTCAACCCAAAAAGGTAATTTACCTATCCTCTTATTCCCTCCCACCCCTTTCCTCCCCACAAACCAAATACACCATAACCTTTGTGTGGAAGGCTATACATCTAGTTTATCCATTAAAAGTGTAACACATTGTTCGATGGTCATTTATTAGAGTACTTTAGCCATTTAAAAACCATATATGACTTAAAAATATCTTTAATTAAACTAGAAACTTAAAATTATTTTTTTAAAACTGGGTATTAGGAGATAATGAATTTTCTTAAAACTTTAGAAATTCACAACTGATTCAATATATTTTCAAAATTAATGATTCAAAGCTCTATTTTTAGTTCATGGAAAGATCTTTGATATAAAAATAAGACCCGGGTTAACCACTGTTCCACTTAGTCCAAAAAAATCCCTGTTCTAAAATCTGCACTGTGCAATTTTTGCAACTTTTGCAATAGTGATCAGCTTTCTTGGGTCAAATTTGAAAAATCATATCTTTTAACCTATACATCCAAAAATTATGAAATGAGACTCATTTTGAAGGTCTGGGTGTGTACCTTAAGGCTGAAAATTTTCATGATTTAACTCATTCATTTGATCTTCTAAATTTGACTTCCAAAATCATGACTCATACCAAGTGACAACCAACTATCTACAACAATACTAGGCATTTTTGTTGCTATGCTCTGCATACCTCTTACCTTAGCTGACGCTTGGATCCCCAGCTCATCCTTATGAAGGATAGATACAATCCTTAATATATATTTAATTTACATAATCATGTATAATTATCATAACAGCCCCATAACACAACAATAGATGTAACTAGAATAACACGATTATGCTTCCTCAAGCCTCTACTTCTTCTAATCCTCCACTAGCTTCTCCTTTCCCAATAGATGAACTTGCACCTACTTGCACCTACTGAGGGGATCTTAGTAGCAAAATATCAACTCAATATATAATGTGCAATGATGATAAACTAAATATGTAAATAGCCAATATCATCAGAACAACATCTTACAAGTATATACACATGGCCATGGCACAAACTCAAGCAAGGATATTACATTTTCAAAGGCCTAACTGTGGTATACGAGACAAATAAACATGCAAGATAATCGAGAACAAACTATATAAGAGTAAGTTTTATTATATTGTGCTTCTTCTATTCCAAGTTACCTCCTCTTGCTTGTGCTTCTTCTTTGCCTTGCCGCCTCTTTGAACTTGATGGAAAATATCAAACCCTATTGATTATTCATGTGGGGACATATATTATATTAATACACACTTCTTGGCACGCTTACATTAGATGATTAATCTCTTCCCATAATATCAAATTCTAACTCCTTGCTTAATCATTTAACTTTGTTGTGTTTTACTTTCTTAATCTTTAACTCATAAATTCTTCTTTTATTCTTACCCCACACAATACAAATTTTGTTTGTGGAATTCATTTAATCTTAACATTATAAAATTCAACCCTCTGCCCCAAGAGTTCCCTTGGCCGAGATATTTGCACTTATGTGCTCAACACCCACTTTTAGGAGTAATGCTTCCAAACTTATCTTGGACGTCTATTTCCCACAGTTTCTTCTTCTAAGCTTATTGGGAAACTTACTTTAAATTAATTCCAACTCTTACTCTTTAAAATAGCGGCTGTCCAAAACAGAGTATAAGGAAGAAGTCCATGAAATTAAATCTCTATTGCTTCCAACATCATAGTGTCCTCTAGATGCTTCATATGTGCGATTTAGTAATTTAAGACACATGTTTCATTTTATATAATCTTAAAACAGTGGCATTCTTATCCTTACAGTCACAAAATCTCAGTTCAACAAACATCCATCATCATCCATATAAAGAACTCTCACACAACACAACTTCCACTGCATTTGAGCACTCTATTCACTTTTAATGTTTGGGACAGTAGTTTCCTTTTAATTCTTGGATTTCCAGCTTCATAAATTCTTCTATTAAATTCAAAGAGAAGTTTAGATTCAACAAAAATTAATTCTCCCTACTAAAATTAGCTTGGCTGAACAAGGGAGGAAGAATTAAGCTTGGTTTAATCATCTTATTTCATCCAATCATTGTTTTGAAGCCTCTAGCCTCTAGCCTCTAGCAATCTTAGCTCTCACTTGAATATAATTTAAACACAAAAGTTAATATCAAAACAGAGAGTAGTTCACTTTTAAAATCCAAATTCGGACATCATGATGCATCCCAACATCAAACCAAATACTAACACTTATTTCACACATTTGCCTTAACTTATGATCACCCTAACCTCTAGAAAAACAAATCATACAGCTTTCCTCTTTAATCTGAAATTTTCCAGATTTATAATTTTGCTTCCAGAAATTTGAATCTCCACATACAATGGCATTTACCCACGTGCAACAACATTCCAATGCACTAAATCACTAATTACAAGCTCTATCCATGTCTATAAGTGTTTTCTTATGCTTCTCTCTCTCTTTTATTAAACTTCCTCTCTCAAGAGTCAAACTTTTAAGCCTGCTCCACTTGCAGAATAATTAATCAAATGTGAAAACACAAGTAGGATAGTGATTTAGGCACTTGCAATTACCTATAGAAGTGCTTGCATGTGAGTTTCAGCCTTTAATTGTTGTTGTTCTTCTTCTTCGTCCTTCTCACTCTGCCTTCAGCTCCACAGCCCCCTCTCACACTCTCTTTCTGTCTCAGGATCGCAAATCAGGGCTGGGGTTCTGTTGAAGCGGTTTAGTGAGAAGAGGGGCAGATTACTTTAACATTATAGGTCCCACATGAAAGCTTATCCCATAAGCCTTGATTTTTAGCATTTTATTGGACCAATAGCTGCGAAATCTGATATACATCTTTTTGGTGTGCTTCGGCACATGTTGGGCCTCAAATTTTGGGTTTCACCATGGCCCAATTCCATTTTTAAACTTGAGGTAGTGAATTTACCATTTTACCCCTTATTAAATTACCGGATAAATTCTAGAAATTATTCTGGGCTACTTTATAAATGTTTTTGGCCTCCGTTAATTTCTTTACCTCATAAGATATCATCTCTAAATTTTTCAGCATAAAAGTGTACCTATAACTATTTTTCCTTGAATTTCTTCACACTATGTCACGCTATGTTACCGCATACTCTAATATTAAAAATGTTAACACCCGTTTATATTTTGATATTCGTAGAATAATAAAGGCAGAGTTCCACATGTATACAGAAATAGCACAAATATACTTATATCAAGTGCAAGTTTACATACAGGAGTGTTCCCCGCATTGTTTGATAATATTTACAAATTTTGTCCAAAATATCCCAAATATTAAAATTAAACTAATATAACCAAATAATTCTGATATTATGACCTGAACATCTCAATTGCCCATGTCTACCACTGTACCTTTGGAGCCATTGGTTCCCATTGAAACATTTATTATTTATGAAAAATGGAGAGATTCCATGGAATTCCAGTAGTATCACATAATCCATCATATAAAATGTGAAAAATAAATATGCAATGTACCATATAATGTAAAATGAAAATTCATACTATAACGCGTGTGTACACAATACTTAAGGCCAAATGATTGTTTGGATCCCCTACATGTCCGTGTACCACAACTGAGTCCCCCGACCACAGCTGGGTAATATGCCCCAGGCACGTGTTTATATCACAAAATACAGATACATAGAACATATCAACAATCACTTAGTGTATGAGAGATAAAGTTACTACCTTATATCCCTTTTTGCTACACAAAAATAGTTCCTCGAACTACGTGCCAACAGCTCGGGTGATTAATCCGATCCTAAAATTCCAAATGAATAAGAATCAGATTAAAACTCATTCACGTACTACTTTAGAGACTTCCATAGTATGTTGTATGGTTATATTTGTCTATATTGAAAAATTACCCAAATGCCCTTGGGACCCTATTCCAACCCCACTGTATCCGGTCCAACCGTACTTTTTCCAGAAATTTTGACTCGGCCTATTTCGACATATTTTTGCCTAAGAAATCCATTTTTTTATCTCGGTTTTTGCAAAATCACTGTCAAATGACAGTTTCACAATTTTCCAGAAACTAACAGATTTTCAATCAACTTTGAAAATTTATAACTAATTCTAGAAAATTTCAAATTGACTGATTCCAAAGCCTAAATGAAGGTCATTAAAAGTACTTTCATGGAAAAATATCCAAAGATAATTAATAATTACACATTTTGCCCAAAAATTCGGCCAACTACTACTGTTCCAGATTGCATTCCAGAAATAAAGCTCAACTTCCAAAAATTGATGCGATCTAGAAAGTTGTGTCAAATTCAAACGATCCTTTGCAAATACCAAGTGGACCAATCACAAGAGCAAGAGCCAAACAAATCAAGGAAGCATTAAATGGGCTAGTGCAAGGTGCTTGGACAAAGCAAGTAGCAATTGGATCAAATCTGGACAAAAATGCTGAAAACGTCACTAACTTCATATGGGCTGGAAATGGAGATATTGATCAAGTTTTGGGCTTGCAAACTTGAAACTAAAGAGCTTGGACCAAGTACTACACATGAGAGGCTCATTTGGGCCTAAATAAGCACATTTTGAGCCTTAATTTGCTGATTACATTTTCTTGAAGTTAGGTGTGCGAAAATCAACAAGGAGTTGGTGGCAAATTTGACTTTTGGTTTCTTTAAGCATTTGTATTTGAGTTTTCAAATTTCTTCTAGATTGTATTAGACTTTTGTGTTTATTGTATTAGACTTTTAGGTTTCTTAGCACATGGTTTTACAATTTGTATTTTCTATGTTCAGATTTGCACCTACTACAATTAGGTTCCTATAAATACTTGGTGCTTCTTCATTTGTAACACACAATTCAGATTTGAATTATAAATGAAAGTTGCACTTCTGCACTTTGTTTCTTGAGAGTGGGTTCTCTCTATGGGTTCTTTTTAGAACTAACAAACTTATCAAGGCTTGATCAACCTTGTGGCGTTTTTCCAACACTTCGGGTCCTTGTTCTTTCGTGTTCAAGGGTTCAAGTGGATCATCGATCTGTGTTTAGCTTTCTTGGGGTGTGTATATTTCAGAATTGGTTGTAGGTTCGTGGGATCTTCCCTTATGGGTTCGCACCATCTTGGTATCAGAGCTTTGAATCTAAACTCAGGTCATATCTATCCGTTCTTCGTTTCCATTTTCATTTTAAGTTTTGTGCTTTGTTCTTGTGTCTGTCCGTGTCCAGGTTTGTTACTTCTGTTCGTCAAGTTTTTCTTTGTGTTTTCCAATATTTAGTATGTTAAATTCATAGTTCAGAATCTCTTCTATCATTTCGTTTTGGAATCAATTCAATCCGAGTTGTAATTTGTGAGTTCTATCCATTTTAATCTCGTTGTGCTTTCTGGAAATTCTGGGCTTGTTCATCTTCGTTCATTTTTCCAGAACGTCCTAAAATATTCTGTCCTTGTTTGACCACTTTTCCTTTGTGTTTTACATCGTTCAATAGGTCATTTTCATATTTTAGAATCTCTTCTTTCTGCTCGTTTTGGTTTCATCTCAATCCAAAATTTCCACTGTGAGTTATAGTCTTTCCAAAATTGACACTTTTCTGGAATTTCTGGGTTCAGATTTCTTGAGTTTTGTTGTTTGTCATAGATTCTGCATTCTCTTTAAATTTCAGTAGAGGAGAAAAACGAAAAAAAAAACAAGAGCATCAGAAAAAGAAAAAGAAAAAAAATATTTGAAAAAAAAATACTGGAAAAAAAAAGTTGTGGTGGAAGTGTTTTGAGCAATATCTATTGTCACATCCAGAATTTGTGAAATTTGTGTCATTTAAGCTCTTGATTTTCCTGAATTTCCTCTTCCAATACTCACATTGATATTCCATATTTCTAAGTGTTGTGTTGATTCTGCAAATTGTGATTGCTTTGATTATGAATTGCTTAGTTCTTTAAAATGCCTCAAGAGGAATCTAAGAGTGGAAAAAGGCAAAGGAGTGGATACATCAATTTAAAAGCCAAATTTGAGTGAAACACGAGTGTAGAGTGGCATCCTTGAGGGAAACGCGTGAGGAAATTGTGAGGAAAATTATTTCTCTAACATCTTTCTTATAGAAACAATGTCAAATGCAGAAGAAACATCCGGTGGTAACAACCCAAAGAATCTAGATGACCACCTCAAGGCAATGCAGCAACATTTTGCACGTATGGATGTTGTTTTTGGAGAAATAAGGGATAGGATGGATAGACAAGATGAAAGAATTGCAAACCTGCAAAGAGTTAGACCAAATCCTAGAAGGCACAATAGGCGGGATACTTCTATAGATAAATTTGAATCTGACCATGATGAGGTTAGTGTTGCTAGTGAAGAAGATTTTGAATTTGAATATGAAGTGGGAAGTAATAGGCATAGAGGAGATAGGAGTTATAGGAGAAGACATGGTAGAAATATTCCTAGGGAAAGAAATAGAGTGGATGGGAACCTAGGGAGCATCAAAATGAAAATACCACCTTTCCAAGGTAGGAGTGATCCTGAAGCATATTTAGAGTAGGAGAAGAAGATAGAAATGATTTTTTAGTGCCACAATTATTCTGAGGCTAAAAAGGTGAAGTTGGCAGCAATAGAATTCACTGATTATGCCATTGTTTGGTGGGATAAATTGGGCATCAATAGAAGGAATAATGGTGAGAGGCCCGTAGCAACATGGAGGGAAATGAAAACTCTAATGAGAAGGAGATTTATTCCTAACCATTACTATAGGGAGCTTTATCAAAAGTTGTAGACCCTTACACAAGGCTCGAGGAGTGTGGAGGAATATTATAAAGAGATGGAGTTAGCTTTGATAAGAGCTAATGTGCAAGAAGATGGAGAGGCTACAATGGGTCGTTTTCTAAATGGGCTTCACAAAGAAATTGCTGACACTGTGGAATTGCAACATTATGTGGAGCTGGAGGACATGGTGCACATGGCAATTAAGGTGGAGAAGCAACTCAAGCGTAAAGGCGCTTCAAAATTCCATTCTGGATCAAGTTCTTCACAAAAACAGATTTGGAAGAAAGGAGAAAGAGCTTTCCAGAAGGAGACCACAAAAAGCAAAGAAGAAGCTACATCAAAGAACAAAGGTAAATATGATTCCCAAACTTCTAGAAATAGAGATATAAAGTGTTTCAAGTGTTTGGGTACAGGTCATATAGCTTCTCAATGCCCCAACAAGAGAGTCATGATTCTTAAAAATAGTGAAGTTGTAACTGAAAGTGAAAGTGATCATGATTCCATTGAAGATGCTAGTGATGATGGGATTGAATATGCCATAGAAGGAGAATGCCTTGTGGTTAGAAGAGCTTTGAATTGCCAAGTGAAGGAAGATGAAACGAATGAGCAAAGGGAAAACATTTTCCATACTCGTTGCCTCATTAATAACAAGGTTTGTAGTATGATTATTGATGGTGGGAGTGTAACGAATGTCGCAAGTACTACATTGGTTGAGAAATTGAATTTGCTTACCGTTAGACACCCTAGACCATACAAGCTGCAATGGTTGAATGAATGTGGGGAAATTAAAGTTGATAAGCAAGTTCTTGTTTCTTTTTCAATTGGCAAATATTGTGATGAAATATTGTGTGATGTTGTTCCTATGCATGCTGCACATATACTTTTTGGAAGACCATGGGAGTTTGATAGAAAAGTCAAGAGGGATGGGTTTACAAATAGATATTCTTTTGTAATGAACAGCAGACCTGTGACTCTTGTTCCATTGACTCCAAAACAAGTATATGAGGATCAACTCAAGATGAAAAGAGAGAAAAATGAGAAAGAGAAAAGAAAAGAGAGTGAAAAAGAGAGAAAATCTGAAAGTTCAAAAAAAGAAATCCAGAGAAAGGAAATGAGTGAAGAGAGAAAAGAAAAGAAGAAAATGAGTTTTTATGCAAAAGAGAGTGAAGTGAGAAGTGCTTCTCTGGATGAAACACACTTGCTACTCCTTGTTTACAAGGAATCCTTTTTGAACACTAATGACATTAACTCTTCTTTTCCTAGTGTTGTTGGTTCTTTGTTGCAGGAATTTAATGATGTGTTCCCTGAAGAAACTCCACCAGGTTTACCACCTATTAGAGGAATTGAACACCAAATTGATTTCATTCCTGGAGCAACAATTCCTAATAGGCCAGCATATAGAAGCAATCCTGAAGAAACAAAAGAGCTGCAAAAGCAAGTGAGAGAACTCATGGCAAAAGGGTATGTTAGAGAAAGTTTAAGCCCTTGTGCAGTTCCAGTGCTTTTAGTTCCAAAGAAAGATGGAACTTGGAGGATGTGCATTGATTGTAGAGCCGTCAACAATATCACTGTAAGGTACCGCCATCCCATTCCTAGATTAGATGATATGCTTGATGAATTGCATGGTTCTATTGTCTTTTCTAAGATTGATTTGAAATCTGGGTACCATCAAATTAGAATGAGAGAAGGGGATGAGTGGAAAACTGCTTTCAAGACCAAACATGGATTATATGAATGGTTAGTTATGCCCTTTGGGTTAACTAATGCACCAAGCACTTTCATGAGATTAATGAACCATGTTTTGCGTGCTTTCATTGGGAAATTTGTTGTGGTTTATTTTGATGATATTCTGATTTATAGCAAGAATTTGGATGAGCGTTTGAATCATTTGTATTGTGTTCTTGATGTTTTGAGGAAAGAAAAACTGTTTGCAAATATGAAAAAGTGTGATTTTTGCATGGATAAACTTGTTTTTCTTGGTTTTGTGGTGAGTGCTAAAGGAATAGAAGTTGATGAGGAAAAGATACGAGCTATAAAAGAATGGCCAACACCTAAAAGCATAACTGAGGTGAGAAGTTTTCATGGTTTGGCTAGTTTTTATAGGCGATTTGTGAAGGATTTTAGCACACTTGCTGCACCACTCACCGAGGTCATTAAAAAATCTGTTGGTTTTAAATGGGATAAAGCACAAGAAGATGCATTCATTGGCCTTAAGGAAAAATTGTGTTCTGCACCTGTGTTAGTATTGCCTGACTTTAGCAAAACTTTTGAGATTGAATGTGATGCATCTGGAGTTGGGATAGGAGCTGTTTTAATGCAGGAAGGAAAGCCAATTGCCTATTTTAGTGAAAAGTTAAATGGAGCAGCCTTGAAGTATCCAACTTATGACAAAGAGCTCTATGCGCTTAAAAGAGCATTGGAGAATTGGCAGCACTACCTTTGGCCAAAACAGTTTGTAATTCACACTGATCATCAATCCTTAAAGCATATTAAAGGTCAAGGTAAGCTGAACAAGAGACATGCAAGGTGGCTGGAATTTATTGAGACATTTCCATATGTCATCAAATACAAGAAAGGTAATGAGAATGTGGTTGCTGATGCAATGTCTAGAAGGTATACTCTTCTTTCAACTCTTAATACTAAGTTGCTTGGCTTTGAATATATCAAGGAGTTGTATGCAAATGATGCTGATTTTGCTGAATTGTTCCTTGAGTGTGAAAAGAAAGCATTTGCTAAATTTTATAGAGTTGATGGGTACTTGTTTAAAGAAAATAGACTGTGTGTGCCTCAATGTTCATTGCGTGAATTGCTTGTTAGAGAAGCACATGGGGGAGGTTTAATGGGTCACTTTGGTGTGAAAAAGACTTTGGATGTTTTGCATGAGCATTTCTTTTGGCCTAAAATGAAACGTGATGTGGAAAGAATTTGTGCTAAATGCATAACATGTAAAAAGGCTAAATCTAGAGTCTTGCCACACGGTTTGTATACTCCTTTACCTATACCTAGTGAACTTTGGATTGACATATCAATGGATTTTGTTTTGGGTTTGCCTAGGTCAAAAAGAGGAATGGATTCCATATTTGTGGTTGTTGATAGATTTTCCAAAATGGCACATTTCATTGCATGCCATAAAACCGATGATGCCACATACATTGCTAATCTGTTCTTTAAAGAAATTGTGAGGCTTCATGGCGTCCCTAAAAGTATTGTTTCTGATAGGGATACCAAATTCTTGAGCCATTTTTGGAGAGTTTTGTGGGGAAAGCTTGGTACTAAATTGTTATTTTCTACTGCTTGTCATCCACAAACTGAAGTTGTTAACAGAACCTTATCACAATTACTCAGAATTGTGATTCAAAAGAACCTGAAAAATTGGGAAGATTGTTTGTCATTCATTGAATTTGCATATAACAGAAGTGTGCATTCATCTACGGATTATTCTCCTTTTGAAATAGTATATGGTTTTAATCCACTAACTCCTTTGGATTTATTACCATTACCTATGATGAGAGAGCAAGTCTTGATGGGAAAAAGAAAGCTAAAATAGTGCAGCAACTTCATCAGCGTGTGAAACAGCAAATTGAAAAGAAAAATGAAAATTATGCATCCAAGGCCAACAAAGGAAGAAGGCGTGTTCTTTTTGAACCTGGAGATTGGGTGTGGGTGCATATGAGAAAAGAAAGATTTCCAGCTCAAAGAAAATCAAAATTAGCTCCAAGAGGAGATGGTCCATTTCAAGTTCTTGAAAGAATAAATGATAATGCTTACAAGATTGATTTGCCTGGTGAGTATTCTGTTAGTGCTACTTTTAATGTAGCTGATTTATCTCCTTTTGATGTAGGTGAAGATTCGAGGACAAATCCTTTTGAGGAAAGAGGGAATGATGCGATCCAGAAAGTTGTGCCAAATTCAAACGATCCTTTGCAAATACCAAGTGGACCAATCACAAGAGCAAGAGCCAAACAAATCAAGGAAGCGTTAAATGGGCTAGTGCAAGGTGCTTGGACAAAGCAAGTAGCAATTGGATCAAATCTGGACAAAAATGCTGAAAACGTCACTAACTTCATATGGGCTGCAAATGGAGATATTGATCAAGTTTTGGGCTTGCAAACTTGAAACTAAAGAGCTTGGACCAAGTATTACACATGAGAGGCTCATTTGGGCCTAAATAAGCACATTTTGAGCCTTAATTTGCTGATTACATTTTCTTGAAGTTAGGTGTGCGAAAATCAACAAGGAGTTGGTGGCAGATTTGACTTTTGGTTTCTTTAAGCATTTGTATTTGAGTTTTCAAATTTCTTCTAGATTGTATTGGACTTTTGTGTTTATTGTATTAGACTTTTAGGTTTCCTAGCACATGGTTTTACAATTTGTATTTTCTATGTTCAGATTTGCACCTACTACAATTAGGTTCCTATAAATACTTGGTGCTTCTTCATTTGTAACACACAATTCAGATTTGAATCATAAATGAAAGTTGCACTTCTGCACTTTGTTTCTTGAGAGTGGGTTCTCTCTATGGGTTCTTTTTAGAACTAACAAACTTATCAAGGCTTGATCAACCTTGTGGCGTTTTTCCAACACTTCGGGTCCTTGTTCTTTCGTGTTCAAGGGTTCAAGTGGATCGTCAATCTGTGTTTAGCTTTCTTGGGGTGTGTATATTTCAGAATTGGTTGTGGGTTCATGGGATCTTCCCTTGTGGGTTCGCACCAAAAATCATAACTAATTCTACAACAATCAAAATGAAGTGGTTCCAAGTTCTATGGAAATCTATTTAAGTCCTCCAGAAAGGAAAAATATGATCCACTACCATCTACAACTACAAAATTCTAGAATTTTTAAAATTCCCTTGCTGTTCCAGAATTAAGTCCAGTAACAAAGCTCAAATTCAAAAATTCATAACTAAATTTAGAAAAATCGAATTGCAGTGATTCCAAGTCCTATATGACGCTCATGAAGTCTACTTTAAGGAAAAAATATTATTCATCTCTAATTACTGGGCTAAATTTTCCAAAATTATCAAACAACACAATTGCCAGAACTTGAACGTCCAGAATGTTCTCTGTTACTAACTTAAATTTCAAAAATCATAACTCTCTCTACATATATCAAAATAATACGTTCTTGGACTCATTTTAAAGTTGCGAATGTCTACTATATTCTTGTAGAATTTCATAATTTGTCAATAAGGTTTGTCTGGTTAAAGCTCAACATGAAGCTGACTGACTCCCAAAAATATCAGTTTTGACAGTCTGACTTCAAAAATCAAGAACTCATTCACTTTCACTTCAAATTGTACTTGTCTTGATTCTATCATCAATTACATATCCTAAACTAAATATACAAAAAGACCCAATCAAAAAATCCATCTATAGTCTCTGTTTAAGCTTTTGTAAGTTTCAGGTATGTACTCTATTTTTCGGACAGTAAAACAGGGTAGAGAAAATTAACATGTATCCATGAATTTATATTCTATACTCTCCTACACATATGGCCTGAGGTTAATGATCAAATTTCAGAACCAAAGAACCCCAAAATCATCACACAATCACTGGTTTAAAACTTTTCGGTTGACAGAATTTTTCTGGCAACGTTTCTTACTTCCAACCATGAAACAACCCATAAAACAGCTATGTGAAGGGAACAGGATCAGTGGTTGCATGTAAGGTTTAGAGCTTTCTTCTTCCTCTACTCCAACATAACTTCCTTCGATTCACTTACGTCTCTCTCTCTCTCTCTCTCTCTCTTCTATTCTGTTTTTCCTTGCTTTTACTCTCTCTTTGACTTGTGAAATGATAAAATGAGAGTGAGTGTGGTGCTTAAATTAATGGCTGATTATGTGTGTGGGGTATTTGGGATAGCATGTGTCCAATGAGAGAAGGATAAGATTTTGAGTGAAGTATATGTGTGTGAGTAGTTTATTGGTGCCATGTGTCTAAAAGGAAAGAAGAATGAGTGATTAATATTAGTGTGTGAATGTGTCACACCGGTAGGTGTGTCGGCAACAGTGTGTGTTGATATATATAGGTATAATTTTATTCTATTAATCACACACTTGCTAGAACTAACTATTTATATATTGTTTAGTGATCAACCTTAGACTTTTGTGGGATTTGATTAACTATTTTTTGGGCATAATTGGTATTAATGTGAGATTTGAGTGCAAAGGTAATTTGGGAATTAAATTGGCTAAATTGATTTATTTAAAATAATATTTTTATTCCTATTATTAATTAATTGTGAATATATGATATTACCTTTGCGCATCTTATAAATGTAGGTGATGACATGGTACATTAGAGCTTAATGGAGGACAAAGATGGAATTAAAGGAGAGCACATGTGCAAATTTTATCTCCTAGTTTTGTGATTTTAATATGCTTGAGAAAGGAATTAGGCATTGTTTGGTGGCTTGAGTTTCTTGGCCTTAAGATCCCTCAAATTTTTTCCCATCTCCAAACAAGGCCTTATGTTTTATACTTACCAGAAATCAGATTACATAGAAAAACGGAGAGACACTCTTACATTTTGTAGATCGGATTTGGCACGAGACACTTGTTCTTTCTTCTCCAACTTGTTTTCTCCGTCTCGCACTTGCTCCTTCCTCCATAACCTATTGTTCTATCTGTCTTCATTTTTCACTAGTTATTTCAACTATTTTTCCATATGGAATCTTCTCCATGACCCAAGGAAGTTCCGGCTGCATTTTGATGGGAATTTCTGCTATGAGTGGCTAAACATTTTTGTCCGACGGTGATGAAGAAGCTTACCTGAGTCCTTGAGCAATTAGAGGAGTTCTTTGTATCTTAATTTCATCTTCTACTCTATATATATGCAAATTATGATTCTAGGTTGCTAGAGTTTATGATTTGTGTATATGGCTGAGAATTTAATTGGTTGATGTAATCTAGATGATGATATTTGTGTTAGATTTGTACTCATGGATTGTGATTAAACTATAGCACTCTTTTGTTATTCAATTGCTTTCCTCTATTCTCTTGAAAGCAATTGTTTGCTAGGTTTATAGGAATTAATTGGTGGTAGAGAGGATCTTTTATGAATCTATCACAAGATAAGTACTTCAAGGTGTTCCTAATTGATCAATTGAGTGTATGTTTAGATTAAACTGAGAAGTTAGGGATATTGATTAGTAAGTGTTCTTACTCGGTCCGGGTCAAATTTTTTTTATTTTTATTTTTTTAAAATTTGTTTCTTTAGAATTTCATACTATAAGCCTAAAATATTCTATTTCTCACCGGTTTAGTCCCGGTTTAGCTCTGATTTGACTCCGGTCTGACCCACTGACCCTTAACCCAGTACCCCGACCGGTTCACTGACCGGTCCGGGTTTAATTACCTTGGTTCTTACTAGTCCTTGCGCTTAGTTAAGAGAAGAACTTAGAATTAAAATTGGACAAGGATGGTTAGTGGAATCAATCACCTAGGACATTCTTCTCTTGCATTTACACTCATACCTCACTTTATACATTGGAAAACTCATAAACAAGTAGTTCTTTAGTTTACTTAGATAGATGAAATTCACATTCCGTACTCTTTGGTTAATTTGTTATTTACATTAGATTACTTGGAACTAAATATAGGCTCCACATAGAGATCGACCTAAGTTAGTTGCCCTATAATGCATTTAGCTTAGTTTTGTTTGATAGGCCCACGATATAGCTTTTCAAATTTCCTAATTTTTCCCTTTGTCTAATTTAAGATTCCTTAAATTTCGTAGGTTCTATAATTTGACTTATTATCTAATTATTGTTCCTTAAAATTTTTTTCTGAGAAAATAGGCATTTATTAAATTTTGGGATATTACAATTATGGCATATAATGATGCTCCAAAAATTACATGATACATTGTAGATATAAAATTAGAGCACATGTTGCCCAATAAGAGCATGGTTTGAATTGCCCACCAATGGCAAATCAGCATATAAATATTATTTTTGCCAGCTGAAAAAAAAAAAGAGCACATATTTGGTTCCACATAATTGCAGACAACACTAAAAAAAATTGTTTTCTTGATCAAAGATATGGAGCATATGGTAGTGTATTTAAAAAATAAGCATTTCTTTGTGGGAATGCAACCCAACAAAGAAATACCGTTAAGGAAGGATTGCAGGAGCAAAAGGAAAGCCCAAAACGTAGTCTATGACCCATCACTCACATTATCTAGCCCAGATCCAGATCCAATTTTGTTTTTATATATGCAGCTATAGCTACCTAAATTCTAAACAAGTCATAAAAAGATGCGAAAATTATAATAAAGAACCTAAGAAAAATAATATTTATTAAGAAAAACCATAAAAATGGTAATTATTTTGAAGGACCATAAATTCAAATATTAAAATAAAAAGACTAAATTGTTCATATGTTATCTCGCAATCCTTTTCTTCCTCATCTTTACCATTTGACGGTTAGGTTTTTCAGGTGTGGGGTTTTGACTATGACGAATGAACTATTTAAAGGAATCGATTATTAAAACATTATTCAAGAGCGATCGAAATGACAAAGATGAGAATACCAAAAATAAGAGCAAATATCAGGACATTCAAAAATATAAAACTCTGCTACATTTCTTACCCATTGTATCGTAACTATCTTGACTATGCTTCACCAATAAGTCGAGACAATTACAATACAATGGGTACAAAGTGTAGCAAAATTTTATATTTTTGAATGTCCTGATATTTACCCTTATACTCATTATTTTTAGGATTCTCATCTTTGCAATTTGGATCACCCTTGAATAATACTTTAATAATCGATTCCTTTTAATAGTTGATTCATCACAACTAGAACCGCGCACCTGAAAAACCTAACCATCAAAATGGTGAAGTTGGGGAAGAAGAGGATCGGGAAATAACACGGGCAATTTAGTCTTTCTATTTTAATATTTTAATTTCTAGTCCTTCAAAATAATTATCATTTTTATGGTCCTTCTTAATAAATATTATTTTTCTTATGACCTTTATTATAATTTTCCATAAAAATGATACAACCAAAAGATTAAATTATTTTATGGCATGGTTACATTTGCAAGAAATATGTGTTATGCCTTTTCTTTTTCTCATTTTCTTAATTTTAGTAACAAAAAAATGATGATAATGCAATATGAAAATAATAAAAATTATACTTTCATAATGCAGAATCACCATGTTTTTACTACATTAAAAAAATGACAAAAAAAATAAAATAAAGGGATAAGAAAGATTTGTCACAAATGTGACTAAGATATACAATTATTTAATTTTTGGGTTCTGTATTTGTAATTGCTATAGGTTTATGACTTGTTTAGAATTTAGAGAGTTGGTTCTAAATTTTCAGTTCTAGTTCCTTTATCAAGTTGTTTTTTCAATGAAGAACCAACCCTGTTTGGAAAAAGAAAAGGTAATAAAGAGGAATGATTTCTGTGGAAAAAAATGAACAAAACCTAGAAAAGGTTAGCTTCTTGCAGTGTTGATCTCTGAGAAAAGTAAGAGAGAAGAGAGATACGATGGTTTCAATGCAGAAGAACAAGATGAGATGATGATGAAAGGGTTAGCTAAATGCTACCGAAAGAAAAGTCAACACTAAATCCATTTTTTGTAGCTAACAATAACAGAGGGAGAGAAATAAAGAACACACCTGCCAAAACGTTTTGGTTAGAAAGACCAGAAAATGGAATAAAAAACCTTCTCTAACCATAATCAATATATATATTTTGTTCCTTGCTATTGATTATGGTTAGAGAAACGCTGAGATGGAATGAGAGTCACAAGAAGCTATTCATTATTAATTAGATGCACCATGAATCATCATCTTTCAATTCTCACTCTCTAACACAATTTCTTAAACGCATTACACGTAATTTAATTGTGGATGACTGCCTAGGGATGTGTTAAGAAGGTAATCTTGTTTGAATGGACTTGAGATATTATGGACATGGGATTCTAGCATAACCACCCTCCTTGTATACTTAAGAACATGGCAGAATCAACGAAAATTGATTCTCAAGTTAATGTTAAATTGAGAATCTAGAGTTTAAATGAATATAAGTATCTTGCAATCACTTATACCCTCTCTTAAGTTAAAATTGTTATTCCTAACTAATTTACTCAAGAGGCAATAAATGTTCAATTTTACTCTAATATGATTATATGGGTTTAATAGGTATATTTCTATCATATTCGTAAATTAGAATAAATTCTAATCCCACGTTATTTAATCTTATGGTTTAATTAAGATCCTTCCCCTAAAGCTAATCTAAATTTCTCAATTTTATTCTTAGCGGTGATCAAGCACTAAATAGACAAAATAAAATAGATTAAGTAAACAAAATAAAATTAAGCAAAAATTAATAAATTCATACCTACTCAAATACTTAAATTAATTCATAGCTACTCTAAGTTCAAAACCAGACATTGCTCTCAACAAAGTCATCATCTCAGCAAAATCAAAAGCCGAATTCAGAAAGACAATTGAAACAGAGTAAATCACTGTGCACACGCCTTCCCCTCCTTCACTGTTGACCGTCGAACTTGCAAGAAGATGAAGAGCAATCACCAGTCCTCTAGTTCAGTCGCCTTCATTGGTTCAGCTCACGAGGACGCCGACAGTGACGTGTACTGTGATCGCCGCCCCTCAGCTCCTCCGATTCAGCTCGAGACCTCTTCTAGTTCAGCTCAAGGAAGGTGATGACCGATCCACAGTACCAGATGTAGCTCCCCTGAAGACCAGCCGCCCCCTCCCCGTTTCTCTCCACTGATTTCTCAATGCATATTGCGGCTCTTCCTCTCTTTTTGACTGCTCTCCCTGCTCTCTGTCTATATTCCCCGAAGAAGACCCAGCTTCGCTTCTTTTATTAGGTCCTCCAATTCTCTATTCCCCACAAACGCTGTCGTGTCCCCCTTGCTCTTTCAATTTCCAGTTCTCTATCCAATAGCTCCTCAGCCCACTTTCACAATTGGTCCTCCTCTTCATGTCTTAAGTTAGAATTATAACCCAAGCCCAAACGTACATGCTCCTAATGGTCTTATTAAATGAAGCCAAAATGGAAACACATAAAATAAAATAAGATAAAATTAAAACAACTAATTTTTTTTTAAAGAAAATTTATCGTATTAAAATTAATTATTTTTATCCTAAATATTTACAATCTAAATCTCACAAATAATTTACCACTTTGATTTGATCTTTTCATAATAAAATCTCATTGAATATTTCAACATTGTATAGATAACTCTCCAATTATCTTCAAAATATTCTTTAAATGTATAAAATATGAAGAGTTATCAATCACCCTCCTTGTATACTTAAGCACATGGCAGAATCAGTATGAATATATGTAGATATCGTTGCAACTTTTTTATTGCTCTTCATATCATGCTTTATTTGAATTAAATAGGGAAAATTCCAAAAAACTACAGTGGAAATTAGAGAAGGACAGAAAGGTGCAGTGAAATTGTCATATCCCAGATTAGTGAGGCTGTAGAAATCTAGAATATGAAATCTTAATACAATTAACTAAATACCCTCCTAAGTGAGAGCCAAAAGGGAAACGAAGAGACACGACGAGGCAGAGTTTGAAAGGGCGTTAGAACAGAGAGTGATGGGAAAGCTTTGGGAGATGGAGAGACGAGGCGAAGGGCGGTGGGTTGATAGTCGTTGGTGGTGATTTGCGGTGTCATCGACGGAGGTAAAGGCGACATTGTGCTGTTGTGCGTTCAGCACCCCCTCTATCGGAGGTTCAGCGTTTAACTATTTCAGTTTGCGGTGTTCGGTGGCGCGGCGCGGGGAGTCGAAGCTTTGGCTGCGGTGGGGTGTCAGATGTTAATTAACACCACCTATCCCTAGATAAACAACACAAACTTCTCTATTAACACCACATGATACATTAACGACTCTGCCTGCTAGATTAACATCTTCAACCGAAAACTTTCACAACGTTTGTGTACTAATGCAATGTTTGTGACAAGAAAACATTATGTACTACTGTAGTGTTAATGTTCCCTTGTTATGAAATATGTGAATGTGTTCAAAGGGCAGTGTGTAACTCTTTTTTGGGCTTTATATGATTGGTGAATGTAATTATGCAGATTGTGATCTGACAGCAACTGATAAATATATCAAGGTGTTAATCAATAGAGCCATGTTGTTAATATAGAGTGACGTGGTGTTATTACCCATAGAACATCTATTTTTGCAAACTTTTTCTTACACTCGTCTTCTGTTGTCTGTGTGAATGGAAGATGTGAAAGTTGTTGTTTTGGGCATCGATCTTGTGATTTGGCAACTTCATTCCTTTTAAGATGTTAATGAAGGATGTTGAGTTGTTAATAACAAAAATTATGTTGTTACTTGTGGCTAACGTGTTGTTTTTCTCTATATATATTAGGACCATCACAACATGTTCCTCATACGATGTTAATAGAGGAAGTCGAGTCGTTAATAATGAATCTAATGTTGGTAATACATGGAGATATGTTGTATTTTTCCATCTACATTACGACATTCCCAAGTTATTCCTCATAAGATGTTAATAGAGGAATCAGAGTCGTTAAAAATGAATATTATGTGGTTAATATGGAGAAATGAGAGATGTTGTGTTTTTCATCTACATTACGATATTCCCAACTTGTTCATCAACATATGTTAATGGAAAAAGATGAGTTGTTAACAGCGAAGATAATGATGTTATTAGGGAGAGAGATGTTGTGTTTTTTCATCTACATTATGAATTTTCTAAATTGTTCCTTTGGAGATGTTAATGGAAGAATAGGAGTTGTTAATAGCGAAGATAATGATGTTATTAAGGGGAGAGATGTTGTATTTTCCCATCTACATTACGACCTTCCTAAATTGTTCCTTCAAAGATGTTAATAGAGGAATAAGAGTTGTTAATAGCGAAGATAATGATGTTATTAGGGGGAGAGATGTTGTGTTTTCCCATCTACATTACGACCTTCCTAAATTGTTCCTTCGAAGATGTTAATGGAGGAATAGGAGTTGTTAATAGGAAGAGGAGTTGTTAATGAAGAAACTCACGTTGTTAATTGAAGGTGACATGTTGTGTTTTTCCATTTATGTAGGATATTCCTAACTTATTCCTCACAAGATGGTAATGGATGAAATGTAGTTATTAACGATGGAGCTAATGTTGTTAATCGAGGGAGACATTTTGTGTTTTCTCATGTACATTAAGATGTTCCTAACTTGTTACTCTTAAGATGTTAATGGACGAAGCTTCGTCATAAACAAAGAAGATTAAGTTGTTAATAGTGTGTCATATGTTGTTTTCGTCCATACAACTTGGGACGTTGTGAAAGTTTTTAGTTGAAGATGTTAATCTAGCAGGCGGAGTCATTAATGAATCATGTGGTGTTAATAGAGAAGTTTGTGTTGTTTATCTAGGGATGGGTGGTGTTAGTTAACGTTTGACACCCCACCATAGCCAAAGCTTCAACTCCCCGCGCCGCACCGCCAAACACCGTAAACTGAAACAGTTGAAAGCTGAACCTCTGACAAAGGGAGTGCTGAATGCACAACCGCACAATGCTGCCTTCACCTCCGTCGATGACACCGCAGATCGCCACCGATGACCATCAACCACCACCCTTTGCCTCATCTCTCTATCTCCCCGAGCTTTCCCGTCACTCTCTGTTCTGACGCCCTTTCAAACTCTGCCTCGTCTTATCTCTTCGTTTCCCTTTTGGTTCTCACTTAGGAGGATATTTAGGTAATTGTATTAAGGTTTCATATTCCAAATTCCTACAGCCTCACTGATTTAGGATATGACAATTTCACTGCACCTTTCTATCCTTTTCTAATTTCCATTGTAGTTTTCTCGAATTTTCCCAATTAAATACTCGTCTTTATTATTCTCTCTTACACTCTCACTCCTTGTAATTAATGTTATATTCTTAAAACAAATTAGTAATTTTTGACATAAACACATTTATTTTACTCCACATTGATCTTCTACTACTGCATTAAAATATAACAGATGGGATCACCTTTGTTTTATAAATGAGTCTCTACTTTCTTTTGTTTTCAGTGTCAGAATAGAACTTATGAAGCAGTGTTTGTGTGGGCGTTTCAGTGTTTGGTCGCTTTAGGTTTTTGTGTATTTCAAACATAAGAGTGTCATCAAAACTAACCATATCTAACAATATGAACTAGTAACATTCTTTTATATATATATATGAACTAGTAATATCAACCACCACATTTTGTTGTCATATTCTACTGCTGCCATATTGTTGTATACACAAGGACAACAGCAAAGAGCGCCTATAGCAAGACAACAAACAGGGACAACGTTTGTGGTCATATTCTGCTGTCATATTCCAACATGAACTGCATTTTCTTAACAAAGTCATTAAACATATCCATATAATAACCATAAACTGCATACATCATTAAAGAAGTCATTTGCTTAAGACTAAAGATATAAAATAATACTTGGAAATATAATATATCCTAAATAATACCCAAGTAATTCACAAAAAGAGAATTGAACCATCAAACTCTACTTAGGTTCTAAAGCCATAAACAAAACACAATTAACCAAGTCATTTACTATGACCTATACATCCAAAAAGATTGCAGCTCCAATAATGCAATAAGGTTGGCTGATTCCACCTTATAAGCTACATCTAGGCTGTGAGCTTGCATTTAAAGCTTGCTTGAGTGCTTTACCACAAGTTAGAATTGGAAGTTAATTATTCATCTCCTTGAGTCTGAATTATTTAGTAGTATTCATTTAATTGCTTCTGTATAATGAATTAAATGAGTATTGCAAGTATGAATCTAGTGGTAACTTAGGTCCTTCTACTCTCCTGACAAATTGGCTGAAATATACATAAGAGAAATAGTAAGACTCCATGGTACACCGAAGAATATTATCTCCAACAGAGATCCTCTTTTTACTTTAAGATTCTGGAGGGCTCTACATGAAGCTATGGGTACACAATTAAGGTTCAATACGGCCTACCATCCTCAAATAGACGGACAGTTGGAAAGGACCATTTAGACGTTAGAAGATATGCTGAGAGCGTATGTCCTAGACTTTAAAGGGAATTGGGACTACTTTCTTCCACTTGCTGATTTGCCTACAACAACGGCTATCATACGAGCATTTAGATGGCTCTGTATGAAACACTGTGTTGGAGAAAGTGTTAGTCACCATTGTGCCGGACAGAACTATATGAGAGGAAGTTGTATGGGCTGAATCTTGTTAATCAGACCACAAAGTATATTAGAATAATTAGAAAGACGCTCCTTACAGCGCAAAGTCGACAAAAGAGCTATACTGATAAAAGGAGAAGACCTCTAGAGTTTGAAGTGGGGGATTATCTTTTCTTGAGAGTATCTCCAGTCACAGGCATCAGGAGAGAAATTAAGCATAAGAAGATGAGCCCATGATACATTAGTCCATTTGAGATTCTTGCAAGAATCAAACCGGTGGCATATCAAATAGCCCTACCTCTAAATTTGAGCAGACTCCATGATGTGTTCCATGTCTCGTAGCTAAAGAAGTACCAACCTCGTGCCTAGATCCGCAATGTCCGAAACACTTACCTACCGCAAACGGCTAGTTTTTAAATTTGAAGAACGGTCAAACGAAGCTGTGTGACTCTAATGGACATGTTTGAAATGCTTCTAACAGAAATTACAATTCATCTATATATATGGAGCATTAAACGAAGAACATAACAAGAACTGAAAACGCAAAGTCACATCTATCAATATATTCTTATATTTATTATTTGTGCTTCAGTGATTATACATTTGGTCTGTGAGAGAGTTTTTCATTACAAGCTCAATATTTGTTATTGAGACAACTTAAGGTTGTGGAACCTTGAGTTGGGAATTGGTTTACAACGTGTAAGGTGAAGCGAGTGTTCAGTGAAGGAACTTGATGTGTACTGAGGTGCCAAGAACCCACTAAATCTTGGAAGATATAGTAAAACTCTCAGAGAAGCTTTGAGGACTGGACGTAGGTCAAAGTGGTTGAGGCTAAACCAGTATAACTCCTGGTGTACACTTCGGTGATATTTCTCCTAGCTCTTAACTGCTTTAAATTTTCAATCAATTATTATATATGCAATGAAATTTCTAGTATCACCCAATTCACCCCCTCTTGGGTGAAACGTTTACACTAACATTTGGTATCAGAGTGTATGTATTCTTGTCAATGTATAACAACCTAAGAAGGATCTAATGGCAAGCATGGGTGAAGGAATTCTTCCCGATGGAGCTTCTATCACTAGAGCACCAGGTTTTAGTGGCGAAGAGGCTTTTGAGCAATCACATGCATATGGTAATATGTGCAGTGATGCTGAGACACTGCTGTACCCGGGGTGTCAAAAATACCAATTGTTGAAAGCAGTATTGAAATTGGTAAGCTTCAAAGCACGGCATAGATGGAGCGACAAGAGTTTTTTTAGAAACGCTTGAGGCTTTTAAGGACATGCTTCCAGATGATAATGTGTTGCCTTCTCGATACTATGACGCTAAGAAAATATTGCGTCTACTAGGGATGAAGTATAAAAAGATCCTTGAATGCTTTAATAATTGTATATTTTATAGAAAAGAGTATGAAGAGGAACAACAGTGTCTGATATGTGAAACTTTGAGGTACAAATCAAATAACACCCTTGCAAAAGTGTTGTGGTATCTTCCAGTCATACCAAGGTTCAAGTGCTTGTTTGCTAGTCAAAACGATGCAAAAAATTTGAGATGGCATGTGGATTAGAGGATATCCGATGGAAAGCTTCGACATCCGGCTGATTCTTCTCAATGGAAGAAAATCGATCAATTATTTTCTACCTTCGGTGAAGAACCTAGGAACCTTAGGCTTGGGCTTAGCATGGATAGTATGAATCCTTTTTGTAGCCTGAGCAGTGTACATAGTTTATGGCCTGTTATGTTGGTAATTTACAAGTTATCTTCTCTGTTATGCATGAAAAAAAAGTACATCATGTTGTCTATGTTGATTTCGGGGACCAAAACAACCTGGAAATGACATAGATGTTTACCTCGAACCCTTGATCGAAGACTTGAAAGAATTGTGGGATGAATGTGTTGATGTTTTTTACGCGAACAAGAAGGAGGTTTTTAAAATATGAGCCATAATCTTTTGTACTATAAATGACTTCCCTGCATATGGAAACTTGTCAGGATATAGTGTTAAAGGCCATAAAGCATGTCTAATTTGTGAAGAAGGAACATGCTACCATCAACTTCAACATGGAAGAAAGACAGTTTATCTTGGCCATAGGAGATTTCTTAGACGAGGCCACCCATATCGTAGATTAAAGAAAGCCTTTTTTGGTGAACAAGAGTTTGAAGATGCTCCGAAGGCATTGACTGGGGAGCAAGTTTATGAAAAAGGTGAAAAATATCAATGTTATCTTTAGTAAAACTACAAAGACTAGTAATGAAAAAAATATATGGAAAAAGATGTCTATGTTCTTCAATCTTCCATATTAGCACAATCTTGATGTCAGACACTGTATTGATTTCATGCATATGGAGAAAAACGTATGTGATAGTATTGTTGGGACACTGCTTAACATACAAGGTAGTTCTAACGATGGCGTGAAGGCAAGATTATATTTGTAAGAAATGGAGATACGAGAAGACTTGCATCCAAAGCCATATGGTAAGAGAACCTTTTGTCCTCCAGCTGCTCATACTTTGTCTAAGGATAAGAAAAGAAGCTTTTGTCAGTGTTTACATGGCATGAAAGTTCCTTCAGGGTATTCTTCAAATTTAAGGAAGCTTGTGTCAATGAAAGATTTGAAGTTAGTATAGGGCTAAAGTCTCATGATTGTCATGTCTTAATGCAATAACTACTCCCAGTAGCTATTCATGGCATTACCGAATATGATCTTCAACATATTTTGACTAGACTTTTTTTTCTTCTTTAATGTTATTTGTAGTAAAGTTATTGAGATAGAAATATTAGATGAATTGGAAAATGAAGGATATCTGATCTTGTGCCAGCTTGAAAAGCTTTTTCTTCCTTCCTTTTTTGACATCATGGTACATCTAATTATTCATCTAGTAAGGGAGATAAAGTTGTGTGGCCCTATCTATTTACGGTGGATGTACCCAATTGAAAGAACTATGAAAATCCTAAAAGGGTATGTGAAGAATGCAAATTGGCCTGAAGCATCTATTGTTTAGAAATATGTTTTTAAAGAAGCCATGGAGTTTTGTCAAGATTACCTGTCAAATGTTAGACATATTGGGCTTTCTGAATGTCATGATGAAGAAGGGGGTAGACGCGGGGCTACAGTAAAAGTGTTGATTCTGATGAATTGCAACAAGTCCACTTTTACATATTGAATAATGTTGTTGAAGTTCAAGATTATATTAATACTCATAAAGAAATTTTCCGGAAAGAAAATAGTCGAATGACCAAACAAAGGTTAATTAGGGAGCATAACAAAACTTTTGCACATTGATTCAAATAAAAGGTTGATGGAGAAGAATGTTTCTGATACTCCAGAAAATCTTGATTCTCTCAATCAAAATGGTTAAAACCAAAACCACCACTCTTGATACTCCTTTTGAATCTTCTATTCCTCAGAGATTACTTGAATATACTCTATCTCCTCCAGCCAAAAGACAGAAGATCACTCCCAGATCAAAAGCTAAAGTAATGCCGCAAGCCAAACCCAGAGTCAAGGGAGTTGTGATCAAGGAACCCATTGCCACAAGAGTTCAATCTAGGAAGGATATTCCTCCTGGCAAAGGCAAAGAGACTAAGGAACTATCTCTACCTCCTTCTGATTCGTCTGATACTCCTTCCTTTTCAGAAAAACCATCCAAAAAGGTCAAGTTTGACAGAAAACTTGCTCAAGCCATGTCAAGTATACTAGATGAGGCTCACAAATCTAGAGGAAAGAAGCAAAGCCAATCTTCAAAGGAACCAGAAGAAGAAGAAATCATATTCCCTCCAAAGGGATTCAATGTGAAGAAGATTGAGGAGTTTCAAAAATTTAGAGATCACTTTTCAAGAAGAAGAGTGTGCAAGATGAACTTTATTGACTCTAAACTTCTTCAAGAGGTATTGAAGTTCAAACTTATGCCTTATCTTGAATCCTATATGCCTTGACTTTCAATTAAACTTCCATTTTGTACCAAGATAGTGAGGCATTTCTATTACAATTTAGAACCTGTGAATGATCCTCTTCGAGATGCTTTGGAAGAAGAAATGGTTTCTAAGATTAGAGGTCAAGAAATCCTAATCTCACCTTCCAAAATAAATACCTGGCTAGGAATCGAGGATCCCCTTGAAGATATTTATCCTACCCTATACTCGAGCCAATTGTTTTGAGTTCTAAGGCCTGGAGAGATTATAGGACCTCTCAGTTTTAACCCGAGTGATATGTGCGATTTTCATCAAGTTCTATGGTATATCTATTCGAGAGCCATAGTCAACAAATCCAACAACTTCACTCATTTCATAGAGAGGGACTTCAGAAAATTTTCCTTAATTCTTCTCAAAGAGAAAAAAGACTTGGGAGAATATATTTTTACTAAAATTAAAAGATACAAATTTGAAGGAAAAACCACCACTCATATGCCTTAATCCTCAGCTTATATCCTTGTTTCTCAAAAAGAATAATATTTGGTACTCGGAGAAGAATGAACAAATTGATAGGATAATTCTAGTGAGACAAAATCAGATTGGGAAATTGCACATTGATATTTCCCTGAAGACTCCTCTTGAATCTAGTCCCAAGAAGAAAAAGACTGAGGATTAATCCAGTAGGTTGGATGATACTCAGTCGTCTGCTCCTGCTTCTACTTCTGCTTCATCATTCATTGGTTTAGTATTGCATACATTTATGGAGAATATTCTTAAGGGTTTTCATGTTGACATTGCAAATACTAATGCTGAATTAATAACCCACATGAATTTCAAGATAAGAGAGCTTGTGGAGCATATGGATAAGAGGCATAAGGAGATGTTGGCAGAACAGTGGGCACAGGGTGAGCTTCTGAGATCACTTCATGCCAGACTTGATGCTATGGCACCTGGTTCATCCACTCCGGGTCTATTTATGCCTACATCATTTTTTGAGCCTGTACCATCTGGCTAATACCCACTTCTGTGCCTTCTTTTATTTCTGAGCCAATATCACCTTTTGAGCCTGGACCTTCTTTTATCCCTCTTCCTTATTTTCCTATCACCATCTCCAAAAACCTCCTATTCTCTATCCTGACCCAGAAACATTTGAGACTATTCATATCACCATTGATGACTCAGTCTGGCCAGTTCAGCCTGAGCCAATGCCAACACTCATTGCATCCCCAACAGGCACTGAAAAAGTAATTGTCTCCTCTAGTGATCATCAATCACCTGAAAGAACAATGGAAGTGGAGATTTCTTCTCAAGTTCCAATCCCAAAAAGTCCTCTAAAGGATCTTATTATGGTTCCTCTTCTAGTACTTCCTGACCTAAACCTTCTAGCTCCTCTTCAAATTCTTCAAGTTTAGATGACTCACATGGCTCTGGCTTCACACATCTTCCTGTTAAACCCATCTCTACAGTCAAGCCATCTAGTCCTACCCCTTCTCTTGATTGATCCTACCCTTGTGATGAAGACAAAAAGGGGCAGAAGAACTTGGGTGATTTTACGAAAGATGATGTGATGTGATTTTGTAAAAGAATGTATGTGGATATGGGTGTATAGGGTTTAAGGGAGCTTTATGCTTTATTAGCTTTATTAGTTTCTGTTTTTAAGCTTGATTATGTTAAGTATCATGAACTCATTCTGCAGTTTAAAGTTGAAGTTATTTATAAATTGTGAACTAATGAGTTTTTGATTGTGTATGCAAGGTGAAATTAGAACATACTTACAAAATTATGAGCTTTGATTTTAACATCATTAAAATTGGATTCAAAAACATTTCAAATACTAAATTTCTCAAAATCATTAGATTTGAATTCAAAATGATCTTCCCAAAGTCATTTTGAAAGAATTTTCAAGTTTAAATTGAACAAAAGATTTCATATAAAAAATTATCAAAGAAGCATATGATTGGAAACTTAATTTCAAAATCTTTGTTCAAAATCACCAAGTTTTGTCTTTATCAAAAAGGGGGAGAATGTTAGATCCCATATGTTTTGATGATAACAAAGATTAGATGAATATTACAAAAGGTTTTGATAATAAACAAAAAGGTTTGAACAAAGTAACTAAGCTTCTCATGGCAGGCAAAAGCATTACTCGAGTAAGTACTCAAGTAATGAAAATAGAGGTGAAAGACAAAGTACAGGAGAAAGGAACATTGTTAGATTTTTGAAGGCATTACTCGAGTAAGCCCTTGATTTAACCTTGTCTTTGTGTCTTGGGGTCAAATGAAAAATATTTGTATCCAAGAATTGTAGTACAATGCAACACTCGGGTCGTTTTACTCAAGGAGCCTTTTATTGAATCCCAAGTAACCTAAATGCCATACAAATGCAATAAAACAAGGGGAAATGAGTTTTGGTTTTTCAAATTAATGACTAAAGGAATAATGCAAATTACTTAAATGCTAGACTAATATTTTTTTGGTATTTTTATAAAAATGGAGAATGAGTGAATGGAATGGTATGGAGTGGAAAATATGAATAATGAATACTTTTGGTAATGAAGAAAATGCCTATCCTTGCACAAAGAGATTATGGGAGTTAAAATTCATTAAGTCTTAAGAAAAACCCCAAGATAACACTTGAGTCTAATATTCCCAATTAATAGTAGCTCCTACAAACATAGCTAACTACTACTTCTTGAGATATTGTTTAAAACCACTTCATGTGCAATTGAAATTGGAATAATGCAACATGAGTCTTCTTGAATTTGAATGCTAAACAGCCCCTCAAAGATACAAATCAACCACATTAACTAGACAATAACATGCTAATTAACATAATCTTATTACAACCACAAAGAAATTCAAACATATATAATTTTCACACTACAAAATCCAATCTCAACTATAAATATCAAACCAACAAAGACAATTAATATCAATCTCAGTTCCAGAATCACAGATATAAAAATTCCTAAAACTAGGCAATCCAAATATGTAATTCTAGACTAATGGAATGATAGCAAAACAACTCTTTGTAGTCCATTAAGCTCAAGCACAAATCCCCACTACCAAGAAGTAAAAGATTAGCCTCTCATTGCTTTAAAATAACCACAACTCAGAATTTTGAACTAGCCAAAAAATTCATGAGCTTGCCGGAATCTGGAAATTCTTGTCGGAAAATGCTAAACTCGCCGGGAAGTTACAGACTTACTGGAATAACACAGAGATGGCCAACAAGAATAAGTTTAGAAGGATGAAGAATGTTCATAAAGATAGTGATATTATGGTAGGGAAACAGGGGAAATGGAAAAGGGAATGTAACAGTGAGTGGGTCGGCTAGTGATTTTCAGTGGAATGAGGCAGTAGTGGTTCAAAAATAGTGATGATGGTTGTGAAAGTGATAGTAGTATAGTGCAGAGGAGGTGGCCGTGAAAATAGAGGAAGGAAGATGGTAGAGCACACGACAGTTTGGAATCTGGAATATTGAGGAAGACGAAGTTGACAATGATGCTGTAAAGATGAAGAGGCGATGTGAAGATTGGAACAACGGAGGGAGAAGACGGAAGAGGTGGTGTGAAATAGAGATATGGTTGTGGTGAGCGATGTGGGAGGCTACGAAGAGGTTAGAAGAAAATGATGGAGGCAAAATAGAGGAATATTCGCCAGCAATGGAGGTGGTGGTGTCTGATGGTGGCCACTGAAACTGGGAAGAACAGAGGTGTGGCTGTGGTATTTGGTTCCGGTGACAGCGGCGTTTTGGTGAGGAAGGTATGTCGAGGCTCTCTTCTTTATATGGAAGTGTTGATGGCAGTGGTAATGTTGACAGTGGAGAGTCGACGGTGGTGGTGACTGGAGAAGGTAGAGGTCCTCTCAAACTCCCTCTTCCCGATCTTAAGCTCACAGGTCTCTGTTCTCTTCTCCACTGTGATCTCTCTCCCTCCTTTGAAGACTCAATGACGATGTTGGAAAGAGTGGTCACCGGCGGTATGGTGAAGAAGATGAAGGCCGCCTGTGACAATGGAAGAGGAATGCAGGAAGAAGATCTCATTCTCAGCTATGCGGCGCTACCCTTAACTCCCTCTGCTCTCAGCTCTTAGCTGCTCTCTGTCAAGTCTTCGCATATCCGAATCCCATGTCCACCAGCTAACCAAGTCGGGTCTAGGGTCAGGGGTATCGGATCCCTTGGTCAAAATGACGTGTTTTGACCAAGGGACCAAAATGACAACTTTGAAACCTTTCTTTGAGGGACTAAAATGCACATTTTTTAACCTTTGGTAGGGCAGAAGCATAATTTCTGAAATTTTTGGGTCCGAATCTGTAATTTTACACTGTCCCTTTCCTTCGTATTTTGTAATTTTCACAAAATCTGGGGACCTTTTCTGTAATTTTTCCCAGACCTTAAAATATTAATTTTAACCTCCAAAATCTGCAATTTTCTTTCAAAACATCTAAAATGTAAGATTAAGCACAAGGTAGCATCAAAAGTACAAGAAACAATTGCATGAAATAATTAATAAATTATGACAATTTTGCCCCTAATTGCAATTAATTCAAAACAATTGTTCCTAGCTAAAATTAGTGCTTAATTATGTAATAATACTCCAGAAAATGCATTAGAAATCCCAAATTAATCATGAAAAATCATGTAAAAATATGGTTCAATCAACCCTCGGGTAATAATATTCATTGCTCAAGGGATTACTCAAGTAATGTGTGAGAAATTGTTCCAAAAAGCTCTCTGTCAAAAATTGCATAGGTTTACTCGAAGGGATCACTCGAGTAATCTACAGAGTTATTTGAGACATTACTTGAGGGATCACTGGAGTAATCAGAAAATAAATTATCCAGTAGCTCTTGGCTAAGAAATGACTGACATTACTCGAGGGATCACTTGAGTGATATGCAAAGTTATTTGAAGCATTACTCGACGGATCACTCGAGTAATCAGGTAAGCAAAGAAGAAGTTACTATCAGCTAAGATTTTGATGACTTTAATCAAGGAATGACTCGAGTAATGAGAGTAGAATTGCAAACATTACTCGAGGGATCACTCGAGTAACCAAAGAAGAAAAGAAAGACTTACTCGAGGGACCACTCGAGTAATCAAGTCTACCAAGTATTATAAGATGAATTACTCGATGACTTACCAGAGTACTATGGTTAGTAAACGTTGACTTTACTCTCTGGCTTATTTTTAATAAAGTTACTCGATGGACTACTCAAGTAATGAAACATGATCACTCGAATAGCCACTCAAGTAATACATTACATAAAGCATGGTTTTAATCCAACGTTCATTGATTTGTTATCTATATGATTAACCTTTCATTGTATTAGCTTTCTAAGTATATTTGCAGAGAAACAATGAAGAAATCATGCATTGAGAGAGAAGTTAAACATATCGTCCGTAACGTCCGAAACACTTACTTACCGCAAACAGCTAGTTTTCAAATTTGAAGAATGGTCAAATGAAGCTACGTGACTCTAACAGACATGTTTGAAATGCTTCTAATGGACATTACAATTCATCTATATATATGGAGCATTCAACAAAGAACAGAACAAGAACTGAGAACACAAACTGTAATACCCCAAATTTTGAGTTTTGAGGCTAGAGAATAAGCCTAAAATAAGTAGACTGCTAAGCCCTGGTTTAGCAGGAGCCCAAATTTATTCCCTAATAATTCTTATATCTTTGGGATATTAAAGAAAGTAACATGGTGAATTTTGGAGAAAGTAATTACGTTTTGGTGAAATCGTCTATGAGGCAGTGAGTTTGTCATGCGATTTTGTATGATCAAATAATGAGAAAAAATTATGAGATTTTACAGGATGAAAGTATTTAATTTGAATGGTCATATGACTCAATTAGAGCTATATACAAAAAGTTATGAATTTTTGAAGTCAGCACAGAAAAACTGTGAAGTTTCTGGAACAACATGCAAAGATTGAAATTCTGGAGATTGTGTGCTTCCAGATAGCAAAAGGCTATATTTTTCCTTGAAACTAGACTCAATAAAGGTTCTATATCCTTTAGAATCACTCTAATTCAATTTTTCTAGAATTAGTTATGTTTTCTCAAAATTTGGGCAGAAATCGGCCAAAACTTTGTAAAAATCCGAAATTGTTGGAAATTGATAAATAATTAAATTATGACATCACCCTAATATTAAAACATCATCTTTTTCTTCCTCTTCAGCCCAAACTGATGCCATTTTCAGGAAAATAGGGAGAGGATATTATGAGCTTTTAGAGAGAGAAAGGAGAAGAGATCTTGTACGGTAAGCCGATTTCTCCAACGATTTAGCTCCTAACACGTATAACTCTGACCCTAAACTACTCCTCTTTGTTCTTTAAGGTTTTAAAGCTCAAAATATGTTGTTGAGCACTTAGGGTTTCAGCCACATTGAGGAAAAGCTAGTTGGAGCTTGAGGTAACTTCCAAACTCTTGTATATTGACTATTCTGGCTGTTGTGGACAATTTAATCATTGAAATTTTGCCGTATTGTCTTTGTGTGTAAAAATGGAAAATGGGTTGTGGGGGCTATTATGCTGCCCGAATTGGTACTAAATGGTAGTTGTAACCTAATGGAATAGTCAATAAAGTGGTTAGGAGTATAAAGGAATGCGTTTACGGAGTCGAAACCGAAAAACCCCAATTTTTTCTGGAGAACCTATACATTTCTGTTAGGGCTGTTAGAGGGCCTTAGAGTTATATTTTCAATGATTTGATGATTCCATTGAGTTCAGGAGGGAAAATTAGGTGGGGGTTACAGTTGGTCACTTTTTCAAAAAAGCCCAAAAAAGCATAATTACGAAAACACCCCTGAAACCCTTAAAGTAAGGCTGCCAAGGGTAATTATATAATTTGACATTGAATTTGATAATCTCGAGTCTAGAAATAGATTCGTTGGGCCAAAATATGTCAGAATAAGGCCATGTCAAACTTTTGGTAAAAGTACAGCTATACCGGGTACGGCGGGGCCGAGCTAGGTTGCTAGGGCATTTTGGTAAATTTTCACCATATACTCATATAAACCCCAAAAACATCATGGAAGTTTCTAAATGGTACATTTGGAATTGTAAGATCGATATGGAGCCCGATCTATTGGCAAGCTTTACGAGGCACACGTTTCGAGGCAGAAAAGGGTGAAGGTTGAGAACTTACCTCTCCTGCATGTATTTGATATTTGTGCTGGTGTATTGAGGCATGATATTGCTTTGCTTGATTATGTGAAACATATATGAATGATTGAAGCTCTGTTTCTATTTATGCTATGGTCATAAGTATGTTGTTTGAAACATTGAGCACGCGGATATGTCATTGTGTTAGCATGAGTTTATGTAATGCAAGCATGTTATGCATTAAACACTTATCTTGCATGCATATTGGTACTATTTTCCTACTGAGATTCTCTCGAATCTCACTCTCCCTTATCAACAATTTAAATAGGAGAAGATAGAAGATACGTTGAGAACAAAGAAAAAAACTGTATGAGGGGATTGCGGTAGTGGAATAAAGATGTGAAGATGTCTCTATTTCACTCGGATGGGTTCAGATACCCTAGTAGCCCTGTGCAGCTACATTGATGGTAATTATTATGTACGAACCCCTATGGGGAATTTTTATAATCATGCACATATTATCAGTATATTTATCCTATTCCTGTGTTACCCACCAAACCGCATATCATTTTTCGTGAATACTCTAGTAAGCGTGAAATTAATATAAGGGCATGACACAAACTCACATCAATCAATATATTTTTTGTGCTCTATTTTCTGATATTCATTATTTATGTGTCAGTGATTACACATTTTTTCTGTGAGAGAGTTTTTCATTACAAACTCAGTATTTGTTATTGAGACAACTTAAGGTTATGGAACCTTGAGTTGGGGATTGGTTTACAACGTGTAAGGGGGAGCGAGTATCCAGTAAATGAACTTGTTATGTACTGAGATGCCAAGAACCCACTGAATCTTGGAAGATATAGTGAAACTCTCAGAGAAGTTCTGAGGAGGGGGGTTAAAGTGGTTGTGGTCGAACCAATATAACTCTCGGTGTACACTTCGGTGATATTTCTCCTAGCTCTTAACTGCTTTAAATTTTCAGTCAATTTTTATATACACAACGAAATTCCTAGTATCACCTAATTTACCCCCCCTTCTTGGGTGAAACGCTTGCACTAATATAATTATGTGGCAAAGTTATTATTAGGCTAAAATAGAGGGAAATGGCGCATGAAGAAGGGAAAAAGAATTAAAATATGTATCATGTGGCAATTCAAATAAGGGTGCCATAATCAGGGACAAAATTGAAAGAATGGAAAATTTACCGGCAAATTAGTTAGTAATTGATGAAGAAATTAATTCCTAACTAAAAGAAATGAGGAGTGTGACTAAATGACTAATGATGCTAATTAAAGTAACCATGTAGTTACTTACTTTATGAGAAACAGGGAGAGTTGGACAGTTGGCAAGATTAGATGAAGAGAGAGTGTGTTGGAAAGCTCGAAGGAATTTTTAAATTTATTTCTCTTCCCTCTCTACTCCCATTTTCGGATGACATAGGTTAGGGAAGGGAAATTCCATCATTTCATCATCTTTCTCACTCTTATTTCTCTCTCTCTCTCTCTCTCTCTCTCTCTCTCATTTAGCTGCCATTGAAGAAAAGGAAAGAGGAAGAAGCTTGTTAAAAGATAAGCCAATAGACCCTTGAAATGAGCTCAAATGCCAAAACTCTCTTCTTTAATCTTGTTCCTACAGTTGAGAGTTTTGATTCTATGGTTTTAGATTTTTCATTGCTGGTGTTTGATGCACTCAAGAAAATCTAGAGGTTGGTAAAGTAAGGAACAAGTTAGTGCAAGTTATTGAGGTGAGTAAGAGAAACCTTTCTAAATGTATTTTGTGGCTAATGATTGAGGCTTGAATTTTTGGAGTTTTTGTCCTATTTTTCTTGGATTAGAGTATTAGAGAGTATGGCATGTTGTGATCATGGAAATGGTGACTTGTTGTGTGTCTTAGATAGATAGAATTTAATTGAGACCTAAATGTGAAATTTGGAGTTTTTGGGATTTTTATTGAGTTGTCACCTAAGTTATATCATATGAAAGGAATGTGAATATGGTTGTTTTGGTGTCTCCATTGGTTTCCTTATGAAATTCTATATGGAAATGGGTTTTGGATTGAGTTTTGGAACCATTGGAGACTTAGGTTGCAAAACTGGAAAATTTGGCAAAAGAAATTCTGTGCAGGGGACCTACTTTGTACAATGTTTTGAAGAAATTCTGTGAAACTTTCCAGTTTTGTAGTTCACATTGCAAACTTTCCATTGATATAAAGTTTGGCCATTTTGAGTTCTATGCTGAGATTTATGGTAGTTGAAATCAGCTAAGAATCAGGACAATTCTTGGCCGTTGCCAGAGGGGAGTTGGTCGCAGCCTAAATGTTTCTAGCCAATTCTTAGCCGCAGCCTGAGGAGGCTGACTGCAACCCATAAGTATCTGACCTACTCTTAGCCGCGGCCTAAGGATGTGGACTATGGCCCAAAGCTTTCTAGCTATCTGTTGGCCACAGCCTGTGGATGGGCTGGCCACGGCCAACCCCTGTTTTTAGCACTTTGTAATTTTGAAAAGTGATTTCCAATCTAGTTCTTCCCAACCCTTTAGGGCTATTGTTAAAGCCTTTCATAGCGACTTAAGGGACTTTAATTATAACCAAATTTAAGAGTTTTAAAGTCATTTAAGTATTGGAATAAGTGAAAACTTGTCGTCCTTAATTATGATGATATGATTTGATATTTGCCCAGAACTTAGGAGGCCTATGTTTGAACAAGAACGGAAAGAACAAGGTAGTGACACTTTCTTCTATATCATGTTTAATGCATTTTATGTTTGTATTTATTATTGAATGATCAATTGAGTGGCGACGGCTAGCTCATCATTGAATGATCGATTGAGTAGTAGTGGGTAGTGACACTTTCTCTTATATCACCAATATTCTTTTGAATCTTACTCTTTCCAATTATCAAATTTTAGCTAGGGCAAGTGGATCAAGGAACAAGCAAGTACATAAGGGCGACTAGGATTGCCAGCAGTAGTCTTTAGCTTTTGGATTTTTGGTTATCACTTTTAGACAATTGTATATAGTGATCATAATAGTATTTGTATTGTAATCCCCGATAAGGGAAACTAAGATGGGCAATGATGTCCTATAAAACCCTTTAATTAATGATATATCTTGGGTGAATGTCGGGAATTTTGCTAAGCCACTCTGATATTGTGTATGTAATAGAACTGAATAGGCCAAATGTTTTTAAAAGTGAATGGAGATCATAATATATATAGTTTTGGAAAAAAATTTTATTTATTCTCAATCTCTTAAATCGATTATGACATGTGTTTTAACATTAATTATGATCTTGGTGAGGACGGGGGTTACATGAGTGTTGTCGCCTATGATCGTATGTCCATGAATTTCAACAAAAAGTAGTTCCAAGGATATTAGATGTACACTTATATGACAAAGCCTATACACGTGTTAGTTGATTAGAGGATAGTCAAATTAGCCTTGGTGCTCTACCTGATTCAGTTAGGCAGTTTGTTATTCACTATGCTTATAAATACAATGTATTGAACTCTAGTTTATTAGATCAATAAGATTTGATTATCTCAATATTCTATATTCTCTGGTTTTTGGCAAGTGAATGTCAACAATTTTTCTGATCTTAACGATTTCTCATTCACTAAAGTGACTATGAAGCTCTTGGTATCTGATGATGGCAGTGTTATCATTGGTTTTAAATTTAAACTTTTGTTAATGCCATTTGAAGAGATGCTAGAGTGCAAGGATTATATTGAGAGCGTTAAGTTAATATTATGGACACAAAGTTTGGCATTTTTACTTCCTTTTGTTATGGTTGTTCATTGGTCATAGAGTTCAATTGAGTTTGTGAATTTCAAGCAATGTTTTGACTATGACCATTACTATGACTCCTACTTCTTTGCTGAGAGGATCCAAATAAAAATGAAAGAAATGGGAGTGGAAAAGAAAGCACAAAGCGGTGGCGTCTGCCACTAATAGTAAGAGGTGATGTTGTTGATGAATATTACGAAGAAGAAGAGGAATGTTGCAGCAACAATGATAAGAATTATAAAATAACAAGAGTGCCAAATGGTGTTACCACTACAACAAAACATCAAATTAGCGACGAAATTTAGTGACGGAAATTAGCGACGAAACCAAATTAGTGACGGAATTTGTTTCGTCGATAAAAAGACCGTTACTAATTATTAGTGACAGAATTTTACATTCTGTTGCTAATTTGTGACGGATTAGGGACGAAAAATTCCGTCCCTAAATTCCATCTCTAATTAGAGGCGACATTCACTAATTAGCGATGGAATTTTCCGTCCCTAATTAGTCACATAATTTCCGTCGCAAAATACTTTTTTATATAATTTAAATTGCCACATGTCCTTACCACGACCCTCTACATATCCCTCGCCAGCGGCTACCACGTGTACCCACCGTTAGCCATGTGTCCCAGTTAGCCACCGCCACCTTTCCTCCGGCCTCCACGTGTCTTGGTCAACCCCCACATGTCACCCTCCATCACACGCCATGTGTCCAAGTCACAAATTGGTTGCATTTTGTGACAAGTTGGGATTCGAAGCCTTGATCTCTCACGCGCGTGCCAGTGCCTTTGCCAGTTTAGCTAAGAAGAACCTGTGTAATTTAAATGTACAATCATATATATATATATATATATATATTGCTTTGCAAACAGAATTAGAAATAAAAAATTGAATATATTATTAAATATTTGAATTAAGTTTTCTTATTTTATTTTATATAAATATTATACCTAAATTTTTATTATTAATATCTTTTTTATTCATTTTATTATATATTTTATTTTTTTTGTATTTATAAAATTTGTATTTTTATATAATATATTATTAAAAATTCAAATATATTATATTATAATTTCAATTTCAAAAAAATATGAATTAATAATTTTATTTATTTATTTTAATATTTATATTATAAATTTATAATAATTTAAAATTTAAATTATTTAAAAATTTTATAATTATAAAAAAAATATAATTATTGAAAAATTTAAATATTAATAATGGAAATTAGAGACGAAAAATTAGTGACGGAGTTTTTTTCATCGCTAATTTCCATCGCTAATTTTTAATGACGGAATTAGAGACGAATTAGGGATGGAATTTAGCGACGAAATCTAATTTAGTAACAGAAAAATTCCATCTCTAATTTCTATTGCTAATTTTTAATGACGGAATTAGAGACGAATTAGTGACCGAATTTATCGACGGAATATGATTCCCTCGCTAATCCGTCCCTAATTTAGTGACAGAAAAATTCCATCCCTAAATTCTGTGGCTAATTTTAGTGACGGAATTTGTGAGGGATTAGTGATGGATTCATTTCGTCACTAATTTTCTATTTTTTTTTGGTAGTGTACTCGCTGGTCATTTTTGACACAAGTGTCACTAAAGAAGAGTGATATTATTGGAAGTGCAGGTTTAAACATTTCTCAAGTTTGGATTTTTAGGTCACTTGCAGGATTTGAGTGTTATAAAGGGCTTCAAACTTTGAAGGATACAAGGTTGTGTTTGGATGTTCCAACAAGAGATTGGTGTGGCCGTGACTTTTGTGTATCATTTATTCATTTCCCTGAATGGTTTGGAGACATGGCCATGGGTGTATTGTCTCTAGCCCTATTTGTTTTTGGGACTGATATTGTCTTTTTTTCTGATAGAAAAAGAGAAGGCATAGCCCTACAGGCTCTACTCTACTAACTCAGTACAAAGGTATTGGTTCATAACATCTTCCATGAGCAGACGTTTAACTTCATCAGGTTCTCTGTCAACCACAAGAAAATCCACCGTCATATCCCATGCTCTTTTTGCCAAGTAATCCGCCACCCTATTCTCCTCCCTACAACAATGTAGTATCTCCACATCTCACTCACGTTCCAGCATCGATTGAATTTCTAAGATTAAAGTAGCATCATGATGTTCATCAGGTACCAGTCCTTGAATAAGATCCAATACTTTGCTGCAGTCACTCTTAACAATAATACGCCTAAATCCTCCTTCCCAAGCTAATTTCATACCCACAAAATTCCCCAGGCTTCTGTTGTGATAACCGACCCGCTTCAAATCCTAAACATAAACCCTTGAATAAATTCGCTTTTTTCATCCCTTATCACCCCACCACAAATACAGCATCCCGACACTTTATTCCTGGATCTATCTGTATTAATTTTAACCATCCTAGCAGGTGGAGGGCGCCAACCCATACTTGGTGCAATGTAAGACTTCGGTTGCATATGGGTAGACATACCCCAAGACAACACCAACCCAGTACGTGCCAATAACTCCTGTTTACTCTATTGTTTATTGTTGAAAATATGGTCATTTCTTGCCAACTAAATATGCCTACATAGAACCGTAAACCAATGTCAAAACTCGTAGCCATACACATGATTACGACGGCGTAAACACCATGTTAACCAAGTGTTTCTATCAGTTGAGCCAAAGAAATGCCGATGCCATAGACTAGGTAGTGTCTCACTCCATATCTCTTTAACCATCGCACAATCTTGAAGTATATGCATAATTGATTCAGTCTTGTCTTGACAAAAAGGGCACATCTCATTCATGTGGATTCCCCGTTAAGCTCGTGCCAAATTAGTCAGTAAATGACCATGAGTGCATAACCACAAAAACATTCTGTAACGTTGAGGGACCTTCAGCTTCCATATGAGCCTCCATCTAAAAAAAAATTGCTTTCACCGTGCCCAACCAACCTCTTGTACGCTGCTTTTAGTGCAATTTTACTATCAGATGTCTATCTCCAAAAAGGAAAATCACCACTAGTATTGCGGTTAATATTCACTCTTCGGATTGCTAACATGACATGTTTTGGTAATAAATGCCCAAACTTATCCAGATCCCATTGACCCGATGATATAATACAGTCGGCTGCCTTCCATTCCTTTATTTCATCTGTTAATGGTTGAAGTGTCAAACTCTCCAATTTTGTCAAAATGGAGGACCCATAGATCATGCCAAAAAGACACCGAAGTTCCATCTGTAATCTTTCAGGCAATACTCTTTGTCCGTCGTTTTTCCACTTTTGGCATCAAATCACTGCCCGTCTTGTACTTTTCCCGAAGAAAATGAACCCATAGTGCATCTCGTTTGTGTATCAAGTTTCACCCCAATTTCGTCATGTAAGCCTGATTCTGAAGCCTTGCCTGTCTTAAGCCTAGTCCACCATCATTCTTCTGAGAACACACACGACCCCAGCTACCATATGTGGCTTACGACTCATGGATGTACTCCCCCAAAGAAATTGCCTGCACTTTTTGTCTATCTCATCACAGATACCCAGAGGGAGGGGTATAGTTTGCATTACATAGGATGGCATACCCAACACGACTGATGATACTAGAGTATGTCTTGCTGCCATCGATAACATGTTTGGTTTCCAGCTTGCTAGGCGAACATTCATCTTATCAAGAATAAATCTATATGAGGACTTAGTACTTCGCTCATGCAAGATCGGCATTCCTAAATATTTCCCCAAGTTGGAAGATAGGGAAAAATTCAAGAACTCACTAATGTCCTTTCTTCTCGTATGACCCACGTTCTTGGAGAAGTAAATGTGCAATTTTGCAGTATTTACTTTCTGGCCAGATATTTCACAAAAAATAATCTAGTATGGCTTTTACCACCCTGGCTTGATCCATATTTGCTTCTGCAAACAGAATGAGATCATCAGCGAAAAAGACATGAGAAATAGCTGTACCTTGCCTCGACAACCTAAAAGGTTTCCAATCTCCATCTTCTACTACAGTCTGGATTAAATGCCCCAACTTCTCCGTCATAATAACAAAGAGATACGGTGAGATAGGATCTCCTTGAGGAACTCTTTTGGAAGGGTAGAAGGCTTTTGCAGCACACCCATTCCAAAGTAGCTGCATTTACGGAGTAGATACACAAGCTTTAATGACATCACAGAGGTACTTAGGAATCCTCAGTTCATTCAAGCATTTGAAAAGAAAACTCCATCTGACTCAGTCATATGCTTTCTCCAAGTCAATCTTTATTGCCCTAAATCCTTGCTTCTTCTTCATGCTCCACATAGAATGAATGATTCCTGCACTAGAATAATATTGTCAGTACTTTGGCGCCCCTTCACAAAACTACATTGGTTCGAGGCCACAACCAATGGCATAATAGATTTAAATCTATTTGAAATAATTTTTGTAACAATCTTATACACTACATTACAGAGGCTTATTGGACGAAATCACAGAAAGATTGTGGATGATCAATTTTAGGAATAAGCACAATTTGAGTATCATTAATATTATGAACCCATTCCGGATTAGAAAATACCCTTTTAACCAATGATGTCACCGAAAGACCAACCGTATCCCATTGGCTCTAATAAAAAAGAGGATTTAACCCATCTAGACCCGGAGCTTTTAGAGAACCCATATCGAACAAAGCTTGTTTAATTTCCATTTCATCTACCTGTCTTCCCAAAGCACATCTATCAGTTGTATCAATCTCAGGATAGGTGCACCCAAACACCAAGGACCCCTGGTACGTACGTACTCATGTTTGTATATAGTTCTTCAAAAAATTTACTGCCAAATTCTCATATTTCTTGCTCATCATAAGGCCATTCATGAGAATCAAGTTTAAGAGCTAAGATCCGATTCCATCTTCTTCGACCATTCGCCTTTGAATGAAAATATCTTGTATTTCGGTCACCCTGAATATAACAAGTAGCACGAGAGTATTGGATCCACATAATTTCCTCCTGGGCCAAGATTTTCTCAAGTTCCTTCCACAATTCACATCGCAAATTCTCTAATCTCACTGATGGCCCAACTCTAGCAATTGTAGTATTAATCCCATCAAGACGTCTATAGAGCTTGTTCTTCATATAATTGAAATTCCCAAACTTACTGATATTGTCTTTTGACGGCTCTTGCTTGTGCTCTCATTTTTACTAATGAATAATAATTTTAAAAATATCTGAGTAAAAATTTAAGAGTAACAACAGTAATTTTGATCATTTTGAGAATAAATTTGTAAAACTTGTAATATCTTTCTATTAAGAAAACTTGTAATATCTTTCTATTAAGCATAAGTATCCTCCTATATATTGGAGGCAATTCTATTTGAGACACTGTCGGGCACTAAATGTCAACACCCGTTTCCATTTTGATAATCGAAGAGTAATAAAGAAAAAATTCAATGGGCATACAGAAAAGTACAATTATACTGATAAAAATATTCATTTACAATCCCAACGTCGTTCGTTTACAATTCCGATATTGTTCGTCGACGGAAACGGAAAATACAGTGGAAGTTTAAATATTTACAAATTTCACCAAAATATCACAAAATAGACTAATTAAGATCACGATCTTGTCTGCACCTCGAGACACGTGCCGCTCACTTACCGGTGTCTACATCTTTTTCCTTTAGCCCACTGGTACCTGTTGAGATGTTTATTTAAAAATAGGGTGAGATTCTGAAGAATCCCTGTAGAGACATAATATCGTTCATAGAAAATGCGAAAAGTAAATATGACATGCGCCAATGTATGCACAAATTAATGAACAATATAAACACATCATTGTCATGTATACATGAGTAGGGCTCAGCCCCACAATCTACACCGGTTGGACTTCTGCCAACTCCCAGTGTAAGTGCACCTCTGGCACTAACTGCCCCTCTCTAGACAAATCATGTTGATTAATAAAGTGCATTTACAAAAAAATGGCATCCACACAATCACATAACTTATGGCATAGTGTATGAAGGATAATGTCCCTACCTCAAAGCTTTAATATCCCCTATTTAATAGTGTCTCGTAACGTGTGCTGTCCCGGCGTTCGACTCGGTCCTAAAATATTAAATGTACCAGAAATAGGTCATAACCTATCCAAGTATCATTTTAGACTATTCCATAGTGTTTATTGTAGTTATAGTAGTCTATGGTGAAAATTTACAAAAATGCCCCCGGAACCCAGCCCGGCCCGCAGTACCCGGCCCAATGGCACGTTTTCCCAAAATTTTGACTAAGGCTATTCTAACTTATTTTCACCCAAGGAATCCATTTCTGGGCTCAAAATCACCAAATTTACTGTCAAATTATGAAAATACCCTTGACAGCCCCTATTTAGGGATTTCAATAGCGTTTTCGTAATTATACTTTTTCGACCTCTACCGAAAAATTGCCCAACTGTAACGCCACCTATTTTTGCCCACTGAGTCCAATGAAACCATTTATTTCATGAAAATCCAACTCCTACTACCAGATCTGGTCTGGCTGAAATATTGAGAGAAAAAATAGAAAAATGGAGCTTTGTGTTTTAGCTTCCAAAACTTGTACTTTCCCACTTCTAATCCTTAGTTAACTCATTTAAACATTTCATAATCATGATTTAAAGAAATTTGGGCAGCATAACCCATTAGGATTAGGACTTTCCAAATTTACAAACTTAACAAAATAACCAAATCCAACCATAATCATCAACAACAACCACATCTAATATAATCTTAGGATTTGTGAAGTTACCTTCTTGAATTCTTTTCCTTTCTCTAGAAGTCCTCCTCTCTCTTTCTCTTTGGGCTCAAGATTTGCTTGCTAATCCATGGAATTTATAGAAAGGAAGAGATTAGAGAAGAGATTTATGGGAGATTAGAAGAAGAAACCTTAAGAATCACAACTTACCTTAGCTCTTGCTTCCTTTTGCTCTCTAAATCACCAAGAACTCCCAAGCTCACACTCTCTCTCTCTCTTTTCTCTTTTCTTTGTGCGTGAAGTGCATGAAAGGAGGAAGGGAAAATATGTATTAACTTGTCATCTTTCATCTTAGCCCTTGATCTAGCCAATGGTTGAGATCTCTCCACCTTTCATGTACACCATACCTCCCACCATGATGTCTTGCTTTATGCCATACTCCCTCCACTTTATGTCATCCCTTGTCATCATTTGTGTACTTGAGTCTTATCTCCTTCTAACTTATGTCATAGAGTCCAATTAAGCTTGCATCAATTTCTTCTCCTTTCCTTCTAGTCCATCACGCATAAAGGGTCCTTGAGAAACCAAATTGGGCTTCATGTAATTGCCTTGGTCAATTGTGTAACTAATTATTATTTTATTGCTAATAACACATGTGCTCATATCTTAGTAATTCTTATTTAATTGTTTGGCATAAGATGATGCCACTTGGCATGTTAATGAGCTAAATAATTATTTTCCCATTCTATTTCCTTATTCCGCAAATCTTAATTTATTCCACTAAGAATATTCAATTAATACATTTTTCTTTATTTTCCTTGATTAAGTGAAATTAACTCCAATTAATTGGAAAATAATTAATCTTGGGCTAAATTGGCAAAATTATGAATTTGCTATCCCCTTTGTAATTTAATTCAATTTTTGAATTAATTTGCCCATTTGCTTATGAATATGAATATTTCAAAATTTACAAGATCCAAATTCATGAATATTCACCATTTTATTGAATTATTCAAATAATTACAATATATTTTTTGTGAATAAAATTTGGGGTGTTACACTAAATGTGGGTGCATCTTTTAACAGGGATTCAAATCTTAGTTCGTTATATTGTCAAGAATCATCTAACATCTATCAAGAGTGTTGTCGGATCCATGTAGCTGGACCATTGTAATTCAATTCTATCTCCCCCTCCAAAAAATCCCATTTGATCATAAATAATGAATTAATTAAATTAAATTATTAGAATCTACATCTACAAACTACAATGCGTTACTTATACCTTTTAAAAAACTTTTTTAAGTCTAAAATATATAGTGGTATCTAAAAGTAACTAGTGCTTTTTTTTTTTTTTAAATTTCCCATCAGAATTTAACAAATTAACTTGTAGATTGCTTACGTTTCTTTTATTAGGGAAGGTGTAATTGAAATTTTTGGATTATTTTGGACCAATCTAACAATAAAATGAAATTTTTTCTAAGATGTATAAAAAGGTTAAAAACACTAAATAACAATAAGGATGTGACGAATGAGGCAGTATATAATAAAAGTGGTGAGTTCAGTTATGTGCTTATTATTAATTTTTACTCCATTATTTGGATAGATTCTATTTTTGGGACCAAGATTATTATAGACAAAATCCAAACAAGAACCTAACTTCTAAAGGATTAAGTTGTTCTCTAGTTTCATGGAAGAAACAGAAGACTACAACAAAAAATCTTATCACACTAGCGAGATGTTCGTGCTCGTTTGGATGAGCGATTGGAATGCTTAAAAACAGCTTTTCAATTGTGATTTACGGTATACGAGGAATGTATGTGAGAGGAGTTGTGTCTCGATTTACGTAAAAAGCAACTTATAAGCAATATGACCGCCGAAACAAACACACGCGAAGTCGCCATTATAAAGCATGCTTACAAGTGGACCCCCACTATATGAATCCTCTGAAATGGCTTAATTGATTGAGTTGATTCCCACTAGTTATTTCTAATTTACGCTTTTGCCTCTTTATCTATTAAATGGAAAAAAAAATCAAAACAAGTAAAGACTCAAATTATGATAAGGTTAAAGTCCATTTTTGCCTTGGACAATGTCAAAAAATATCAATTTTCCCCTAAAAGTTTTTTTGGAGCAATGTCGGCTCAGAAGTTTTCAAATCATAGCAATTTTGCCCCGACAGTTATTCTAGTTAAGTTTGATCATTAGTTGATGAAATATGTTGAGTTGGCAAGTTTATATGTCATTCACGTCATTTTTGTTAAGTTGCAAATTTGTTCTTGAAGTTTGCACTAAGGAGCAATGTTGGCTCCAAAATTTTTTAGGTTTAATATTACCTTGGAAATTTCTAAATTGTAGCAATGTTGCCTTCACCATTATAAACATTAAGTAAAATTCCTTATTTATGAATCTAACTTGGATAAAAAATGAAGTGGATGACACATGAACTTACCATATAAGCATATTTAGCCAATTACCGAGTAAACTTGGATAATGGCTAGGATAAAATTGTTACGATTCGGAAACTTCCGAAGTAATATACCTCTTGAGTGAAAACTTTGGAGCTAACTTTACACCTAAACCCAAAGGAAAAATGACGTGGATATCATATGGGCTACCTGCTCAATATATTTAATCAACTAATAGTTAAACTTAACCTAGATAATAACTAAAATAAAATTGTTACCATTTGGTGAGTTCCATAATCACATTGCTAAAAAAAAAACAATAACTTTCAGGGCACTGTAACTTAACCCATTATGATACATAAACAAGTGGGCCCTTAAGATTGGAATTTTTCCCCCATGAGCAACGAGGTGGTTCGGCGCAAAGACTATGAAGGAAGTCAGCAACACGGCAATCCCCAAAAGCCACAAACACGGGACGACTTGACTTGACTTGTTTATGTCTCTCAGAATCTGGAGAGAAAGCAAGTCTCTGCAAATACTGAAGCTGCCATTTTTGGAGACCTTTGCTTGTGAGAGCTATTTCTTTCTATCGCTTCTCTCCACATCGATCCAGGTTATTTCTTCTCTTTAATTTTACTTCGCTTTATCCCATGGATCCATCATCCTTCTTCTGTTTTCCCAAATGATTTGTTGTTGATTCAATCTCTTTCTTAGCTACCTCACAGCTGGAGATCTAATTTCAACATTTGGAAAACAGAGCCTTAAAACCTTCAAAGTTATGGGTTTTATTTATTTTATTCAAAAATCAAAGTGTTTGTTCTTTCTTTCACCTTTTTTTTTTTTCATATGAAGAACAAGTAGATCCATTATTATATCTATGATTTGAATTTTTTCCCCACATGCCCTCTGGCTGGGGGTTGCCGTTTCCTATTACCATTTCTCGTGCCCATCAATACCCATAGTAGTAAAGTATCTCAAAATTGCTCCTCCTGTGGTTTTTCGATCCATTTCCCATTCTGTAGGGAAAACGGAGCTAAGAGAAAAGGGTTGAAAACAGAAATATGAAAGGAAAAAACTGAAAAAAGCATAAGTACAGTACTAACAAAAAAATATGGCTTTATTTATTGTTGTTGGAGTAAATTACTCCCTGGTATTGTTATTATAAGTTATTGAATGCATATGTTATAAATATAAGCATTTTAATATAATTTATTTAATTTTTTTTATCGATCTGTTGGAAAAAAAACTGAGTGTGGCATTTGCTCATTCAAATTTTCATGAAATCTGGGCCTCTGGGGGTAACTTTTTCTGAAGCTATCCTAGACTTACGATGAAGCAGAGCATTGCAACACTGCACGCGAGCTTTCCAGAAAGAGGAAGAGACTGAAACAAAATATAAACATGTGAGTGTGCCATTTGTTCATCTCTGCTTCTGAAGAACTTGTTTACAGAGAAAGTAAATTCTGAATCTTCCATTTTTGAGACCTTTGCTTGTGAGAATTATTTCTTTCAATCCAGGTTATTAATGATTTCTTCTCTTGTTTTCCCTTCATTTTTCACAGAAAATTTCTGCAAAATATTTGCTGTTTTCTTCTCCTAGTTGTAGCTTTTGATTATATTCAATCTCCTTACTGAGCTACCATACTGTCGTAGATCTCATAATTCTCGAACATTTGAAATTTTTTTATACTTTTACTCCTGAAAAACAAAGGCCCAAAACCTTCAAAGATATGGGTGGACTTGATCTACTGACTAATCTCTTCCTTTCTTTCATTCAAAGTTTTTTAATGAAGTAAACAGCTGATTTATTATTTTATTCGAAAAGCAAAGTGCTTGTTCTTTCTTTCTGAATATGAAGAACTACTAGATCCATTATTATATCAATGCTCTGATTGTTGCTGCAACTTTCCAGTTGCTGAAGGTTGAAGCTAGAAATTGCTATCACAACCATTGTTTTAATGCTCAAACAAACTTCATTGCTCGTATTGGGAGTATCAATTTACAAAGCTATCAAATTCATCTCTCATTCGCTTAATGGTAACCAACCTATTGCTGTTGGTGTTGATGATAGGTAGTTTAGCTTCTTCTAAATAACTTCACACTCTTTATTTGCTTGTTTGATTTGATCCTATAACCAAATGTTTGTTGACAGTTCATTACTATTTGTAGTTCTAATGATGATGTGAGCTTAAGTCAAACGGTTTCTCCTCATACTACCAAGTATGATGTGTTCCTTAGCTTTAGAGGGGATGATACCCGCAACAATTTTGCAAGTCATCTTTATAACAAACTTTGTAAGGTAGGTATTCACACTTTTATGGATCATGAACTCTGCAAAGGAGAACAAATCTCACCAGTACTTTTCAGAACAATAGAGGAATCAAAAATATTGGTGATTATTTTCTCTAAGCATTTTGCTTATTCAACATGGTGTATGGATGAACTTGTTCACATATTGAAATGCAAGAAAAAATTTGGAAGGGTTGTGATACCTATTTTCTATAACGTGGATCCTTCAAATATACGCAAACAAAATGGGAGTTTTGGGAAAGGATTTGATGGATTGAAGCGAAGATTTAAACACAATCAAGAAAAATTGCAAAACTGGAGAAATGCGTTAATCCAATCTACAAGTCTTGTTGGATGGGATTCCGATAGTATCAGGTAGCTTCAAAAATGATGCCGTTGTTCTTGGTTTCAGGGATTTATTTAATTGATCTTTACCATTCTTGCCAGAATATTGATGTTTTTGTTTCTGCTTCTTTATTTTCTACCTATATTAAATATGCCATTTTTGTTGATTGACATTTGTGCTAGACCTGAATTCAAACTTGTTGAAGAGATTGTCAAAGACATTCTAAGAAAGTTGAAGTATAAGTCATCATCTCATCTTGAAAGATTGGTTGGCATTTCTTGTCATATTGAAAACATTAAAAAACTTCTCACGGAGGCTCGTATTGTAGGAATATGGGGTATGGGTGGTATTGGCAAGACCACTCTTGCTAAAGCTGTATTTCAAGAGTTGAGAGTAGAGTTTGATGCTTTCTCCTTTATTGAAAAGGTCAATGAGCAATTAGCAAGAATTAGCTTCAATAAGATTCAGCAAAATTGCCTCAAAGACATATTAAAAGATGAGGACATCAACATCTATGACATAAAATCCGATTTTGTGAAAAATAGGCTTCAATGCAAAAAAATTCTTCTTATACTTGATGACTTGGACAATGCAGTAATAGCTGAAGATTTAACTAAAGTGTGTGATTGGTTTGGGAAAGGAAGTAGGATCATTATAACATCGAGAAACGAGCAAGTGCTTAAGAATGCTTTTGCATTTTCAACCTATCATGTCCCGAGATTGAATTTCCATGATGCTTTTCATCTCTTTAATTTGAAAGCATTCAAGCAACATGAACCATTTGAAGATTATATGGAGTTATCAAAATTAGTAGTGGACTATTGTCAGGGAAATCCATTAGCCTTGGTAGTGTTGGGTTGCTTTCTCTTTGAAAGACCAAAAAAAGAGTGGGAAAGTGCTTTGGAAAAACTCGATGAAGCTCTGCCCAAAGACATTGTTGATGTTCTGAAGTTGAGTTTTGACGGACTTGATAACAAACAGCAAAAGGTGTTTCTTGACTTGGCATTCTTAATTAAGGAAGGAGTTTGTACTTCTGAGAACTTGATAAGACAAATATATGGCTCTTCTGTGGATATTGAAATTAGTGTTCTTAGAGAGAAATCCCTTATTTCATTTAATAATCATACTGATCCTATTGAGATGCATAATCTTGTGATGAAAATGGGCCTTGAAATTGCCATATGGCAGCTATTCTCTAGTCATAAAACTCTTGTTCGACTTTGGAGGCATGAGGACATTTATGAATTTTTCGTTCACGACAAGGTGATGATTTTTCCTGTGTATTATTATTATTATTAATCTTATTTTCTTTATCATCATAATTATCAGATTAATTCCTAGTGATATTTGTTTTTCGATCTTCATGTTATTTATTCTTCTTTGGCGGTAAGTGTCCACATATATCATGAAGTTCATTTGTTTTATTTTATTTAATTTGATTATTCCTATAAGAAAATCTTTCTCGATTTGAATGTTCTAAAGTTGCATTGGGGGTGTAATTAAATTTATTCATCTACCTAAACTTAAAATATAAATTAGGACTATTGTGATATGTGTTTTTTTAGAAGGTAAAATTAGTCTATAAAGAATTTTCACTAAGCGATAAATTAATGATTCACAAGATTGATTTTTCTCTTACTATTTGGGGTAGTATAAGCCTGTATATGCATATGTACTCGTGTGATTGCTTTTGCAATAGTAAAGAAGTTAATGTTATTAGAAATACAAATTATTTGAAAATTGAAAACAAATCAAATATTAATGCGAGGGCTATAATGTGCTATAAATGGTTTCAGGCTTCATACCCATTACATGACATCAATGTTTGATGTCTTGTAACTGGGCATCTCTTTTGTCTTTAGTTCGTGCTTTTCCGATTAAAAGTTTTATCACACTTAGTGTTTTAAATGGCTATTTGCTTTTATATTTATATTATTTAAGTATCTACGCATGCATGCAGGTAACTAGTTCATATATTTTTCTAAATAGAGATCAAATATATTTGATTGCACAACAACATTTTTGGTCATTTTTTAAGGCAAGGATAATTGTGTTTCCATTGATTTGCTATTACTAGGGAATAGAGGCAATTCGATGCTTGTCATTGGACTTGAGCAAGATAAGAAGGAGGACTATATGGAGGATTAGTAATTTTCGAAAGATGCATAATTTAATATTCCTTAAAGTTCACAAGTCTGATAAGAGAAACCCTTCAGAGTTGACTATTTGCAACAATTTGGATTATCTTCCTGAAGAACTAAAGTTCTTTATTTGGGAAGAATATCCGTTTTCACATGTGCCATTACATTTTTGCTCTGAGAATCTTATTGCGCTTAGAATGCCTAATAGTAATATCCGACAGCTTTGGAACGGAAATCAAGTACGTATCATTTTTCGCATCAAACATTGACCAAATAATCCACATTGCAAATATTTATTTAACAATGCTTTGTTTTTTCAGGAATTTCTAAATCTACAGGAAATCATTTTGTGGGATTCAAAACATCTAACTGCACTCCCGGATCTCTCTCATGCCCCTAAGATTGAACGTGTGTATGTTGATGGTTGTGTGAATTTGGATCAAATCCATTCTTCAACTTTCCTGGGCAATCTTGCCGATTTATGTGTAGGATATGATGGGCCAAGGCAAATAAACATAGGGGGAAGTATGAAAGGAATAAGGTCAGGGTTAATAATGGTGCACAATTATTTGGATCTCAACAAGTTGTCATTTCATAAAGTGAGAATGAAGGTGATGGAATATGGCAACATGATATGCGATGTTGGATTCGAAGATGTGGAAATGCCATTGGCAGAGAGAGAGAAAGCAGAATTGAGATATTTACTTCCATTTGTGAGCAAAGTTGAATTGTTAGAGGGTGCAATTGAGTATGGGCACGATTTCAGGCAACATTATGACTATGATTGTGACTATGAGGATTGGGGTCCTCGTAGTGTTGCAGTTACAATGAAGGTGAGGAGGAGGGGTGATAGAGGAGGAGAAAGGCATGTAGTGGTGCCATTGACAAGAGAAATGATTAATGATCATCATCATCAAACATCAATGGAAGCTAGAGAAGGAGAAGGAGAAGGAGAAGAGGAAGAGAAGTTAATGAGGGAATATTATTGTGGTGGCAGTAACAATAGTTATTATACTACAATATTCACAAGAGTTCTCAGTAGTATCACTCGTTGGTCATTGTTGAGGGAACTGAGATTAAGAAAGAGTGATATTATTGTTGAAAATTCATTAATCCTCAAATCACTTTCATTCTCTCATGCTTCTTGCAACACTCTCCAAGATGCAACAATCTCCATCCACATTCCGCCATCCCCTGTCACTGTCCGACATTATGCTGGTTGGTTCAACTGTTATGCTGGTGGTTATATGTCTTTCTATCCTGATTATGACTTCATTGTTGAGTATGTACACTGGTAATTTTTTTAATTATCATTTAAATTTTGAAGGTTACAAAAATTATTCTTAATTTAAATTTGTCTTGTTTATTTATATTGTGTTTTATGAAATATTATTTTGCTGCCTCTTTTTTTTTTAATATTTAATTCACGTGTGTGGGGCCTCCGCACAGCTTCATAATGTACAAATTGTTAATCTTATTATGGCATTGCAATAAACAAAACAACTAGAGAAACAATTTTTCTTCCTAAGCTAGCTATTTCATTGCAACATAGCATGCTTATTAATTAATCATCTTGATCGATTTACAAATATTGAATTCAAGAATATTAAAATAAAATACATTTGTTTGACTAGCTACTAGTCAATGGACCTATCAATGGCCGACTTGCCCTTTTTATATATGATCATCTTTGGGACAAAAATTATTATAGACAAAATGCATGCAAGAACCTAACTTTAGAAAGATTAAGAGGAAGCAATAATTGAAAACAACAATTATAAATCTTATTCTATTATATAGAGTCTACTATATAGAGTCACCAACATGTAGGTTCTATATTTGGATTTTTCCACAATCTTCTTTCTCCTTTTCTTTTGTCAGAATCCTTTCTCCATCCTTTGATTAAAAAAATTTGTTTAAATTGTAGATATGAACTGTCCAAATCAAATTTTAATAGTTAGAATTATTTATTTAAATTTTAGTAATGTCATAATAATATTTTATAAGATATTGCATTTAAACCAATTATTTTTTAATTTAAGGGTGGAGAAGAAATTTTGAGAGGAAAAGGAGAAAGACGATTGTGAGAGAATTCATATTGTTATATGGATTCTCTTAGAGATTGTATTGCTATTATGGGCCATAACCTCATAAATGAACAAGTTGACTGGGTTGAATCCCACTTGAAGAAGGGTGTTGTCGGCTTTGTGCCTTGATAACCTCTTCAAGATTAAATCAAGGATTGCAATAAAGGGTGTAATCTCGAATCATCTTTCGAAAAGTCTTTTATTAATTACTTAAAAACTAAGTGTGATGATTGGTGTAAAACAAGTTAAAAATTATTTTTGAGCTTTTTATCTAACAAATAAATTATAATTAAACTAAAATGCTTTAAAAACTAATATTTTTGGATTTTTTGGAATAAAAGTGGATTGGAATGGAAATGAGTTTTGAAGAGTGTGATAAAAGCCTCGTAGAATAATGGATTTCATGTATCATTTGCTTCAAAATATTTTTTAGAAGTGTTCTAATTTGACAAAAAATGTTCAGAAGACCCTTTAAGTTAGCTTAAGCTAAGTGAATTAAAGCTTTCACACCGGGCAAGATCTAATTCCTCTAACCGAAACTTAATACAAAACACTAGCAATTGCAACCAAAGTCCCTCAAAATACCAAATATCAAACACCGTTGAATCTAGTGCATTAATCAATGATTATTCCTAGGCCTAGAAAATAATCACTTCTTAAAACACTATTAAAAATTACTTTGTATGCAATTTATGAAATCACTAAGTTTTTTAAAATACCAAATCCCATCGACCGATAAGTCTAGCACCAAAAAAGAGGAATCCTTACTCTAGAAATGCTATTAAGCACTTTTAATGTATGATTTAAATTAATTAATGCAATTGGTTCAATACATCTCCAAAATCAACTCAATACCTAAACAATACCATATAAGACAATAGAGAATTAATGGAATTAGACTTAAACATATATTTAACCACATATATTGACAAAGTTCAACATCAAATAATCCAAATCACAAATTAATCTAAACTAAGCACTTAACCAAATAACAAAGGTATAACAATATAAATACAATCTCCAAGACAAAAAATCATAAATACAAAATTAAACAAATAGATTAAAATATAAAACTCCACTTTTAGTACTTAGAACTCAAGCCCTTAACAATTATTTTCAAGAATTGAACTTCTAGCCACAAACTACAATTTTTGCACAGCCCCACCGAACACATTCAAAGTTTCAGCCATGGAGTTATTGACCAGAAAAACGAGCTCGATGAAATCAAGGAAGGATTGGTGGGTGACCGAGGAAAAGAAAGTGACGATGTAATGGAAGGGCAATGAAAGTGAAGGTGTTTGCTGCCAAATCTGAAATACCAGATTGAGTCTGGACGTTAATGCTGTCGTTTTTCCAGATTTTCGAGCTTAGAAGGTGAAGGTGAAGGTGAGGGTGATAATTGTGGATGGTGAAGGAGAGAGAGAGAACGAAGGCGATGGATCCAGTGTTGCTCGCGGCGCTCTCTCGTCTGCTTTTCAGTTCCTCTGCTCCAATATACCCCCTGCTCCAATATGCTAATCTTCTGTGGCTGTGGTTCAGAACGATGTTCGCGCGTGGGTTGTGGGTTGGGTTTCTCTTATTCTCCTCTTTCTCATTTTCTTCTCATCATCTCATATTCATCATTAAGTTAAAATAATATATAGTTTAAATTCAATATTTTATAAAATTATTTTTATAAACATAAATAAGTAAATTTAAAATTTTAAAATCTCATCTATACCCTTTATAATTGTAACAAAAAAAATTTAATTTATAAAATATTAAATCTAAACCATTCATTTCATGATCTAAGGATGGAGATGAGATTATGAGAAGATAATGAGAAATAGGACAATGAGAGTATCCTCTTCCATCGCCAGTGGCCTGTGGTGGTGGATGACGCCCCAACGGGAGAGTAAGAAGAAGGTGAAGTGATGAAGGGAGGCTTGAAAGTCCAGGTCCTCCGGTTGTCCGTATGCTGCGCCTCGGTTCTGAATTATTCCCCCTCACACGCAGCTCTGAATCAGACCTAACATATGCTGCCAAAAACGCTGTGTTCAGACGTGGACTAAACTCGTATTTTCACAATTAGTGAGACCAAACTGACATTTTGCAAATTTGAGCTCCAAACTACTATTTTCATACTTAATCCAATTTCTTCAAGCACCTACAATTTAAAGCAATTAATCCAACATCAAATCTTTTCAAGAATTGATAATTAAGAGTAATTATAACTTTTGTGATGATTGTATCATTTTTAGTCCTAATTTAATGTATTTCCTCTTAATATCCATTTATCACGCATTTTAAACTCAATTAATATAATAAAAACTCTCTAAATAAAATGTAAAAATATATAATAAAATTAGGGATTTGTCACCATTCGTTATTTTTAACTCGGGGTTTTGCCTCCTTATCAATTAAAAAGAAAATACCAAATAAGCAAAGACCCAAATTATAAAGGAACAAGGCAAATCCACATAAGGCCACAAATGCAGGACGGCTTCACTTCACTTCACTTGTTCATCTTTGAACCTGAAGAGAAAACAAGTTTGCGAATTCTGAAGCTACCATTTTAAGAGCTATTTATTTCCATCGCTTCCCTCCACATTTAAAACTTATTTTATACTTCAACTTCTAAAAAACAGAGCCCCAAAACCTTATGAAATAATGGGTGGACTTTATTTATTGACTAAAATTTTCATTTATTTTAGTCAATTTTTCTTTATAATTCATTCTTTGTGTTATTCAAGTTTTCTTAATGAACTAAACGGCTAATTTATTTATTTTATTAAGAAAGCGAAGTACATGTTATTTCTTTCACCTTAATCACTTCCCAGCAGGACTCTAAAACTCAAATACATGAGCAATAGCAATTTCGTTTATATATAGTGATGTTATCTTCATTATTTAACTTTCACTCCTTAATTTCCATTTTATTTCAGTTTAGCTTCAGCCTTTCTTTCTTTTCAACTAATCATATTTTCATCTGCACAAAAACTATTCCTACAAAACTTTGAGTGAATCTTTGTTTAGATAAAAAAAAGTTGAAATAAATTAACGAAAATACAGGAGCAAGGCATGTATTGGGTGGGGCCATTGACATAACATAATATGATTGATGATAGTAAAAGAGAAGTGATTAATGATGATCACCAAGTCCCAACTACGACATTAATGAAAGTTGAACAAGAAGAAGAACAGTTAACAATGGAATATTATGTTGTGCGGGGGCTCCACTCTTATTTATAATGTACAAATTGTAATCTTATTGTGGCATTACACTAAATAACTAACCTCACACTTTCTTTTTCTTTTTCAATTTGCTCCTATGACCAAAAATCATGTGGGAGCGCAAGATAAATGAAACAATTAATAGGCCAGCGCAAAAATACACAAAACAAAAAAATGTGACAATAACCCCTAAGGCCAGGGATGACCTAACCTGTTGACCATAAGGACAAATTTAATAATGAAATGTGAAATAGATAAATATATAAAAAAAAAAAAACCCACCTTAGGCCGGATTAATGTAATATTTCAATCTATATATTTCTTTATTAATTTTCTGTGACCTTTATGGCTTAATGAAGAACTTACGCCTTGTAGTTGGGTCTGCTGGCACATAATAAATGTTAAATTCGTTTATTAGACTCTACATCTACAAACTATAGTTAATAATCCTATCTTATTTTTCAAAACAGTCTTTTAAATCTAAAATACAAGCAAATGCCCAAATGATGATGATACTGGATGCATACAAATAAGTGGGCTCTCCTAAATTTAATTTTTGGGATAATTATATACAAGTCTCACATAAGAGAAAAAAATAAAGAAATGGTTTCTGAAGTTGTCAATAGATGCCCCTCAACTTGTCAATAGACGCCCCTCGACTTGCCATTAACAACTTCAGAGAACATTTTTTTATTTTTTCTCTTATGTGGGACTTGAATGTAATTATTCCTTAATTTTTTTTCCCAAAGTCAAAAGCAAAGGAGTCGGTGCCGGACAAATACAATGAAGCAAGAAGCAATAAATTCACACAAGTGATGAGCACTGCATTACTTGACTTGTGGAGAGTTGACCCCAAAGTCACGAACGATAGATCGAGGAGGTAAGGAGTTTCAAAAAATATATATAATCCATTTTCATCACAAGCTTTCCATTCAAAAATATATGCACAAAAATATCCCATTTATTCATTTTAAGGCAAATATGCAATTTTAACAACAAATTTTCTAAAAGGGACATATGGCACCATAAGCTTTTTTTTTAGTGATAAAATGCTCATAAACTTTATAAAAAGGGGCATTTTTAACACAACCATTATATTGGTACTAACTAATATGGGTCATACAAACTGTACATGTGTCAAATTTTTAATACATTTGACTGTTTTGACCGGAAAACTCAACAGTATAAGATCTTCCTCACCCTTGCTCTCTATTAATGTCCACCAAACAAAGTTGGTGGCTGTGAAATGACTCTGATCCACCTCCATTAAAGAAGTCAATGGAAGATAAAAGTGAGGGTTGGAGATTCAAAGGCCGGAAGGGGGGTGGGACGCGATTGAAGGTGCAGAGCGGAGGTCGAAGGCGTCGAATGGAGGTCGAAACATAGAAGGAAAGAAGCAGTCAGAACTATCGAAACGTAGAAGGGAAGAAGAGTCAACTTTGAATTCTTTTTGGTATGGTAAAAAAATTATTTATAGTTATAATTTGCATATAAAAGATTTGATTTTGATATCATTCCAATAACAAATACGATCATAATTGGATTCAGTCATATCTTATGGCATTATATATAATATATATACATAATATATATGTGTGTAAGTGTTGAAGAAATGATAAATGAATTAGACCATACATATATATATATATATATATATATATATATATATATATATATATATATATATATATATATATATATATATATATTAAAATACATTTCCAAAACATATTAGTGAGATGGTACAATAATGTTATGAAATTAGTGGGATCATCAAATCAATCAAGACCTACCCTACATCATAATTCAATGGGCTGACACTACTACAGAAAAAGGCTTTTAGAATAGCGCATTTAGACCGGTTATATTAGATAAGGTCTTAAAAAATTGACCGGTGGTATTCTTATAATTATAGTCAACTTTTAAGACCAGTTTTATTGAAACAAGATCTAAAAAATATTTTTTAGACTGGTTCCAAAAACAACTGGTCTTAAAATATAAATAATTAAAAAATATAAATATATGTAATATGTTTTCTATATTGGTTCTAAATATAATAGGTCTAATATATTATCTGAATTAAAGGTAATTAAAAAAAATAATGTTTATTATTTTTAAGACCGATTGTAAAGAAAAACCGGTCTCAAATATTAAAACTTTAAGATCAATTGTTAATAAGAACCGGTATTAAAAAGTTTCATTTTTTTAAGACCGGTTATTTTGTAAAAACTGGTGTAAAAGATTACTACTTTTAAGACCGGTTTTGTAGAACAACCAATCTTAAAACTGACCTGAATTTCAGCTCGCGCCCTAATTTCAACTCTGAAATCTGATACTCAAGCACATCTTGCAAACCCCTCCCTCAGTTCGTGGCAGCTCCTCCTTTCCACTTCTCTCATCCGTCCTTAACCTTTTCCACCGTCGACGCAAATGTATGGTTGAATACATTATCGTAAGGCTTGGCGTTTGTTCCCTCCGATTGGTTTCTTTCTCAACCTCATTTTCTTGCCTCCCCTGGGTTTCTTCGTTAAACTCTTCCTTCCCACGTCTCTCCTCCGTTCTTTAACAACACTGCCGGTTGGCGCAGGGGTACTGTGGATTACATTCCCTCGTTGTTTTTGCTTGCCTCCCCTAGTTTTGTTCCTCAAGCTCGAACTCTAGGTATTTATGACTCAATCAGACAAGATTTGCAATCAATTTCTTTTAATTAATTAAGAGTTGCATTATTGTTGTTGGCTTGTTTCCTTCGCATGCAATTGGGGGATTGAATTGCTGATGGACTGAATTGCCATGATCTCTAATTTAACTTTAAGTTCCACTTGGTTTTTTCATTGCTGGTAGACTGAATTGCCATAATCTCTTAATTGCCATGATCTCTCATTGGGAGATTCACATAGAGTTTTGTCATTGCTAAAGTATACAGTTGGAAGTGATGTATGTTTGAAAAAGGAAGTGTTGTATATTGATTATCAACTTGTGCATTGCAATTAATTATCGACTTGTCTATAAATTGTCACTTTAATAGTAGTTTTTTATTGCTCAAGTGCTGTATGTTTGAAAAAGGAAGTGCTATATATTGATTATCGACTTGTGCATTGCAATTAATTATTTGTTCATATATGCATAACTTAGGAATTGCTTTTGAACGATGCCTTTGTAGAGTGTGCCTTATTATGCTACTAAGTATTGTAGAGTCTTATTGGGATAGCATGAGGTCTCCAATTATTTATTGTCCTTAAAACCATCACAGCCTCTGCAAATTTTCCTTAAACTATCACGGTCCTTTAATAGTATCCTTAAAATGAGGATAATGAGGCATCCTAGTGAGGGTACTCTGGATCCAACTAATGTTAATCAGAGCGAGCCTAGCAATGCTTTGAGCCAGGAATAAAGTGAGCCATGTAACCATCTAATTGTGTTGACATGTTGAGATTGTTGTGAAAACATGTCAATGTGATGTGAATTTGATTGATTTGGTGTTTCCAATAGATTTCTTGTGAAATTTTGTGTGGGAATGGTGTTTGATGTGAAAATGAGAACCATTGGAAGCAATTGTGAAAATATGAAAATTTGTCCATTGAAACTCTATGCTAGGCAGTTTGTTTGTGTGGACGTTTTGAATGGGCAAATGTTTTATCAAAATTCTGAAACTTTCCAACCTTAAATTTCACATGCCAAGCTTCAAAATGGACATATTTTTCATGTCATTTCATTTTGTAAGCTGGGAGTTATGATTTTCCAAAATTTGGGATTAAAATAGGAATATGTTTTGGAGCAGTGTTGGATTTTGTGTAAGTATGTATTTTCGTGGTGATGGACAGTATTGATTCATATTTTTTCCTATGGAGAGGACTTAAATATCTTTCATTTGGCTCTGGAATCACCTTATTTCGATTTTTATGAAATTAGTTATGATTTTTGGAAGTTGAACCGAGAAATAGGATTTTCTTGGCCGCGGCCCAAATGTTTCTGACCTATTTTTGGCTGTGGCCAGTGGATTTGTTGGCCGTGGCCAACCCCCAAAAATCAGTATTTTGCACTTCTAAAAGATGGTTTTTAGTATAGTGTTTCCTATCCCTTTAAGCATGTATTTAGGCTTTGAGTAGCCACCAAAGATTGTGAATGATAACCAACATTAAGTGGTATGAAAGTAAGGATTTGGAATAGAAAATAACCCTATGTCGTTGATTTGGTTTATAGGGTTTGATGTTCGCTCTGATCATGAGTAAGTTATGCTGGAGCACTTGTGGAAAGAACAAGTGTAGGGAACTTACCTCTCCTGCACGTAATTGATATTTTTGTTAGTGTATTGATGCATGTTATTGCTTTGCTTGATTATGTGAAACATATATGAATGATTAAAGCTCTATTTCAATTAAGTTATGGCCATAAGTATGTTGTTTGAAACGCTGAGCTTACAGATTTGTCATTGTGTGAGCATGAGTTATGTAAGGCAAGCATGTCATACATTAAACATTTATCTTGCATGTATTTTGGTACTGTTTTCCTACTGAGAATCTCTCAAATCTCACCCTCCCCTACCAACAATTTAGACAGGGCAAGAGGCTCGAGGAGGGGACAAGCAACCAGGGGTGGTGAAGACTCCTTCGAGATGCAGATTTAGTAGTTGGTTATCAGTTATGGATTGAGATAACTGTATATGCTTGAGATGTGTATTTGGATATTTGTATGTGTATATGTTCGAATGAGTAATTGGTTATGTATATTGTAGAAAGGATATTATGTAATCCCCTATTTGGGAAAGTGTAATGGGCTAATGTGCCTTATATATACCCTTTAGTGAAGATGTGGAACCCAGGGTTGGCCGAAAATTATATTGTGTACTATGATATATAAATGTGATTAGCTGCACTGTGTATAATTATATTCGAAATGTGAATGTGAGACCAGGTGTATTAGATTTCGAAAGGTATTTGTGAAAACCTATCATAAGGATGGGATATTAAATAAGTTTTGTTTATCCGTTGGTCTCTAATTCATCTTAATTGCGTATTTTTGAATATTAATTACAGTTTAAAAAAGCAGGGGGTTACACTCTCCACTCAAAAAGCTTCACAGCCTCCATTGAATATCATGTAGCAAGTAATTCTATTAGCATATGATACGTCCTTTCACACAAGAGATTGGCCTACTAATTCAGTTGTTGACAAGTCAAGGGTGCAATTCTATCTTGAGAGGGATGATCTAATGTCCCTGGTAGCTTATCGACAACAACTTACAGTTTCGATTGTCCAATTATTTTTAATGTAAGTATCTTCTTCAATTAGAAGTAAATATCTTACAAATTACGTCATTAATTAAACTTTGATTTGTGTGCTTGCATTATTGTAGGTATATGAATGGTAGGTTGGTTTCCTCTGGCAAAAGCGATAAATTTGGATTTCTACGCCCAGTTCAACTCCACGACAGAGAGACCATTGCTGCTATCAAACATACATACTTATTAGAGAGGCTTAGTGAAACCCTAATTGAGTGTTTCTTGGCTCCATATATGCATTGGTAAAAAACAAATATATATTTCATAATATATATAATATTTTATATTTGCTTAATATATAGTCATCCTGTTTTTTCAAGAATCATTGGTAATTGGTTCTTCTATGCAAGAAGAGTTATACAGTCCTCCTCTTATGCTCCCTCCACCTAAAACCAGGGAATGAATTGAAGAAGACCATGAACTCGTAAGTTTTCTTGTATTGCCTATTGTTGGCAATTCATGGAATTTGTGTAAAATAAGTAACCTTTATGATTTTGATGATGATAGGGCTATGAGGACATTCCTACACTCTAGTCGTGGTAAGCATGTTCGTGACTCAAAAGACCCTACATGGATCATGCCAAAGGTTAGTACATAGTGGTTTGTTTTAAGAATGTATTCAATAAGGCATGTTTTATACTTGTTTTAATGATATCATGTTATTCTTTAGAGTCGTAGGCAACCACCCGGGTTTAACTTATGTGGGTTGTATGTTTTGAGACACATTTATAACATTATCACTCTAGGTATGACAGAATTTACTCAAGAGGTAAATGTATATTTCAAAAATTTTGTATTACTTTCATTCTTTTTTAAGTTAGCAAGTTAATGTTTTGTCTGGCTTTGGTGTTACAGATGTTTGAACTTGCTGACCCATTTCTGAACGAAGATATTGATTTCATCTGCAATTGTTGTGCAGAATTCATTTATGAACTTGTACAACAATAGTGAGTTTTTGTAAAACTGAGGAATATTCTGTATATACTGAGAAATTTTTCTTCCCTCGGCTTTTCTGTAAAACTTGTTGGTTGCATGAATTGACATGTTTGTTATTTTTGTGATTATGTGACATCATACATTTTTCATGTGAACTTGGTTGAGACATCCATTAGCCTATGTTATGTTACATTTTGTGATTATGTGACATCATGCATTTATCCATGTAAACTTGCTTGAGACATCCATTAGCCTATGTTATGTTACAAGTTCCCAATGAGCTAAAGAAAAAGGAAATGGTAAGTGGAAGAAAAATGAACACACCTTATGGCAATATTTATTTTGTTACAAGTTAGTTGTTGATTGCATAACAAACTCCATATATATATATATATATATATGACATGTATAAATTGAATATGGGGACTTGTCACCTAAATCTCAACTTCGCACTTAATAAGTATGGCCTTGGAAGCAACTTCAGGATATGTATTCTGGTATACAAACATAATCAAAGACAATAGAAAAAAAATCATAAAGCAAATTTTTAAAAGCCGTTGTATAAATAACCGGTCTTAAATATATTTTTAAGACCGGTTTTATATTCAACCGGTCTTAAAATTTTTATTTTAAGACCGGTTGTCAAAACAACTAGTCAAAACTGAAACTTTTAAGACCACGTTTAAGGACAACTGATCTTAAAAGTGTTACCATAGCTCTTAAAATGAGATATTTTAAGACTGGTGGTTATGGCAACCTGTCTTAAAATAATGAATTTTTAAGACCGGTTTATATTACAACCGGTCTTAAAACGTTTTCTTTAAAACCGATTGCTTAATTGGTCTAAAATGTATCAGACTTTTAAGACCGATTGTATCAAGACCTCATCCTGAACAGGCTTAAAAAATCATTTTGAACCATTCTTAAAAGTCATTTTTGTACTAGTGTGACATTAAGTTCACATATATGCCTTATGTATGTAAAGCTTTTAGTAACTTTTGACGGCCTAAACTAACTTGACTTTTAAGAACCTAAAAATTAAAGAATTGAATCTCTCAACACATAAAAAGCGAGGTAAAAGTTTTTTGTGCTCTAAAAGCATCGAAATACATTATTATATACCCTTGATCAAATAGAAAAAATATTTTACTGTATTATTTTGTTAAAAATAACTTTATATTCTAACATCTTGATGTGAACATGTGATATTAGCTAATATTAGTTGGATAAAGAAGAAGAAGAAGATATTAACTAATATTAAGTGCACTGTCGTTTTCTAATTTTAACTTGGAGGGACCATCTCGTGGAATTATCACCCACTATATGCACATTTCCATGGCCTTGACAAACTAGACACGTCACTTTATTTAACAAAAGGAACCGTTAAATGTCTGAATCGGGAGAAAAATAAAGAGACCCCTTGTATGGTTTTTTACAATTTCAACAAAATATAAATTTTTAATATTTTGTATATCATTTTAAGAGAATTGTGTAATTTTTCAAATGAAAAAGAAAGCTATATATATGTATTAAAAAATTAAGAAATTATTTTTTATAAGGAAAATTAAGAAGTGATTTTATTGATGTTAAAAAATGAAAAAAGAAGCGCTTTTACGATGTCATGTAGCTTTGGAGTTGAAATTTAATGTTTAGTTTTCTTTATTATTCCGTCAAAACAAAAATCTGTGTCATGTTGTATTGAAACTTAATTTCATAAAGAAGAAAGTTAAGAAGTAAACCTTAATTTAATGCATGCATATATGCATATGTAGTTTGGAAATTTCGTACAAGGAATTCCTATGATAAAAAATAGGAGAGGTTCCTTCATATATTTTGGCATTTCATTCTTTTGAAGGATAAGAATTCTTTGATTTGATTATTGAACATAACCATAATCATGTGGCTATAAAAATTGTAAAAATGAAAAGATATAGAGTATAACTATAACTACTTTTTTATGCCCCACCCTAGAAAAAAACCTAATTGACTTTAATAATTTTTTCTCCTCAATAATCTTGCGGATATATCCTCTCACGCGTTTTCCCCAGACCAATTGCCTAACCAATATTTTTTTATTGGCAAGTAACTATACGCATCAGTGCCCACTGATATTTTAACCTCAACTTGGTGGGACCAACGTTTGGAATTATCAACCACTACATTCATATTTCCATGTCCAAGACCTGGCCTAGCAAGACTGATACTTCCCTTTTTTCAATAAATTCATAGTCATACAAAACAATAGTTTATGTAATTGATATAATGTTTTGCTCTGCTCTGTCTATCGCATTTTCAGGTTGCTGAAGGTGGAAGCTAGAAATTGCTATCATATGTGTAAGAAAAATATAACTAAAAGGAGATTTGGTGTACTGGGGTGTATCCATGTTCGGATCCGGGTCAAAACTCCAATGCTCCATATTTGTGCCCACACAATTATTAGACTACTAGAACCTAATTGTGATTTGCACAGCAGATCACTAAAACTAGAAAGATGGTAGAAGAGAAGAGAATTGCCAGAAAACTCAATGGCGGGGTGAATTGCAATTGAGGAGGCACACCCTATTTATAGTGTTTTATGGAGGCCACTAATTAGAAAACGTGTGCACTCCTTCTTGCCCTCCAAGACAGCAATTAATTGATTCTCAATTAATTCCCTAATTATGGTGATTTGTTCCTCATTTAACAAATCTATAATTATTGCTAAATTATTCCCCAATCTGCAATTAATGCTGATTTTATTCTTATTTGATTAGACTACTTATATCCTAATCAAATAGTCCGGCCCATCAAGGGCGGACTTGGACCCGAAGTCCAACATCTCCCACTCGCACTTGATGGGCCTCCCATCGTGCATGCGTTACTCTTTCTTGTTTCATACTTAGCATCTGTCGTGACCGCGTGGGCAAAAATGTCTTTAAGATTTGGTGCTTGTGATACTAGAAATCCCTCATATCGGATCAGCATCCAAGGACACCCTTTATATATAACCGTAAGCTATATGTTCATTGCCTCATATGCCCCAGATTCTCCCATACATATTACTCATGGCATATCTAATCCCTGTCGAGTTAATATGTCGATAACTCATATTGCCTTCCACGCACATAGTATCCACACTTACTAGCTACACATAGAGCTAATAAGGGGTCGACCACAGATACTAGCACATCTTATTTATCTAGGAGTAAATCTTCCTTTTTGACTAAACATTAGTCCATCTTGACTTGGTCGCTTTTCTAGTTTTCACTCGTCTGATTGAATCAAGTGTGATCATGGAGCTTTATCTAAAGTAGCTATCACCAAACCAAGCTTTCATGATGCCGCCTAAGTCTTAAGGGCATCGTGGAAGGATTCTTCCTTCATGGGACTCACACTGTAGTGAACTTGAGATCTTTCACCTACATCCCGTGTTGTAGTTTAACTCTTAAGCACATGCAATATGAATTGCATGCTACGGTGAGGTATACATCGATTTCTTTATCTTTCAACGTACAAACATTAGTTCCAAAATGTACTCAATATTCGAACCAGAACTTTCTTTCACACAATATCTCTTTTACAATCTCACTTGTGAAAAAGAGTTCTTTGCCTGGCTACAGGTCTATATTCATGCTTTGATCCATTTTATGTGTATATGCACACATGTAGATCTTATCTCAGTCTAACTGAGGCCACTCAAACGTAAAGATTCTTCTCAACCATCTCATGGTGATCATTTTCTCATCTTACCCTCCCATGCCTCAGCAAAACATAAGAAGATGGTTGTTTGTGTGAGTGAACCAACCTCTTCTGATCTGTACGACATACAAACTTGTATACCTTATATGTATTTACTCATAACATACATACTATTTCTTTTATCTTCATATAAAAGAAGTTCACGACCTTACATTTTATTCACGCCCCAAAATTTTCACTAACTCAATGAAAATCAAGCTATGGGCTCATTAAGGGGATCTACCCATATTCTGTCAGTAGAAGGTCATTGAATTGTCGCTTTCCCTCTTTGAAAACATGTCTCTTATAGAGATACATCAAAAAGTATGTTTCACCTTGCTGAGATACTTAGGATCCTCATCATAAGATGTTATTGCTTAGATCCTTTTATCCACCATTCATTTCCAATCTCTCATAAGAATTACTTTAGCCATATGGCACTTTGAATGATGGCAGAACACGGCCTGCGTTCTATTTCCATGGATAACAGGAAAAATACTTTGTATGTTTCCTTACTTCATCACCATTTGTCTAGGTCTTGATTGGAGTATCCTTTCAAAAGGAAAGTTATTGTCTTGACAACTTAATCCATGGTTATTCTCATAACCTATTTCACAGCAGGACTAAAAACAACTTCCAAGTCTATCCAAAAACATTTGGTCTTATGTACACCAATATGTACATTCATATTACCAACTATAGTCTCACATGGGACTCTATCCACCTTTCTTATGTTGGATTCCTCATAGGACATGTAACCTCTTTAGGTTTATGCCCTTGACTTCAGGGGTGTCCATGGGTTTGCAATTTGACATCCTAAGATGTCTAAGGATTACACTTGTACATGTCTTAAGTGGAAAAGATTGTATCTTTCTTGTGCAACTCCGTTTATCTTATCATTCAAGATATTTGTTCAACCCATGACTTTCTCAACTCAGAATTTAAGGATTTTCTGATCCTTTATTCCTTTGACTCCCTTGACACTTGTTTCATATGTCATTTGATAAAGGATGACTTCACAAAGAATCATCACTAGACTGTTTGAGACTTATATAGTGTTCTTCGATTATTTCAAAGTCGGTGAGGCTTTCACCTTGTGAAAACCTCATATACTACTATTTGGGTGATTGTTTCTACGAAGCCCTTAAGCTGCTTCATGTATAGTTCATCATCCAATTTCCAAAATTCCAAATTGGAAGGTGGTCTTTATATCATCTTGATGCAATTTCAAGACTAAGCTTGTTATCATAGCCAACATTCAGAGTTAAAACGCACAACGGACAACCTTCTATTGTATTACCCCTTAGCCACTAAGTGTTTTAGGTTCTACATGCCCCTAACAGATTTGAGAACCTACTTGTTCCCAATCGCCTCTTGACTAGGTGACAAATTACCCAAACACGTATTTGGCTAAAATAGAATCCAAATCCTCCTGCATGACACTTTGCAATCCATCTTAGGAGGTCCTTCTAGTGTCTTTCAGACACTTATAGGTAGTTATCATCACCTTCTAAATGATGAAGAGAGCATTCAATCCATTAGGGAATCTATCCCTTATAGTCATTCGCTAGATGACAATTTGCTCCAAGGTAGATTTCATAGGATTCTTTTGCTATGTATGAGTAAGGTAATTCTCTCGTAACTTACCTTTTACCTCTTTCATTGTGAAAATGGTCTCAATCCTCCCACTCGGATCAATGAACTTAGAAATACTTGGTTATTCCTTGTCACTTGTGAACCTCTTAAAGAGATTTATTGTGATTAATACTTATTTCCTGCTAGGAAATCTGGGTTTTATGAACGTTGTGTCCCACGGTTTTCTCTCAGTCAATGAACCGCCATCATTTTCACTAATGAAGACATGTCATGTCAAATTCTCATGTCATCTCACAAAGAGATACCTTGTATACCTTGGCCCTAATCTTCCTTACTCATAGGAAGAATTATGAATATAAAGTTGATGACCCTTTTGGTCTTAACGAGCTTGGCCCTGGTCTAAGGCCCATCCACGATTCATAAGGTAAGGTTGTGACTGACATAGAGGGCATTTGGTTAAGTGTGAATATAATAGCTATGAGTCTACCTACCAACATATGGTTGATAGCCTTACTTATGCCATTATGTTCACAACCAAAACAAGGAGAGGTCTATCTCTACATTTCAACAACTCTATTATGTTGAAGGGTTCTAGGTATTGATAGTTGCCTAACAATGCCTAAAACTGCTTAAACTAATCACATGGCTATCCTAAACCCTTGTTAGTTGGAAAGGTCTTATCTTTAGTTTAACTAATTCCTGACTAGTTCAGCCATTATCTAACAGCTTCACACTTACCAAAAATCAAGTAAACATTACAGTATTTTGAGTAAACGTCCTCAATGTTAACGATACACCAAGCTCTTTGTGTTTTGCCCTCACATTTTTTGGTTCACTAACGTCATAATTTGCCAATTGCAGTGGATTTTCTCAAAAATGTTTCTTTGTCTTTTTGCCAGGTAGAATAAGTTCTCAACTTATTCATAAGGGTATTAACCCTTTAACACACGTTATTTAGCAAATACTCTTTTGTTAGTTTGATTATTTCTTTTAATCAATGTGTACATGTGGTAAGAAATGAAAATTTTTTATCCCTAAAATAAACATCAAAATCCAATGAAGGATTTGAGAATCATAGTCCCATCGATCCTTAACTAAAGAGATAGCAAATATGTGATTTTGTCAGTTGCAATTGCATGGAGTGAATCAGGGTGGTTTATCTATGCAGAGTTAATGTGCAAGTTCCAATCCCTTGATTCTATCTCTTTATTGCTTTGCATTTGACATGAAGTCATATGCTTCTGTGAAACATCCACAACTCATGTGGATTTCTACTTTTACAACCCTTAAGAATTATCAATGTAGTTTTTCATCTTTGTTGAAACCATTTAACCTCTTCTAGATCAAGTTTACCTTATAAGTTTCTTGCCCTCAGGCATAGAGGATGAATCCTCCCACTTTTTAGCTAAGTTCGTCTGACTAATGGATATTGAATCCTTCAGTCTTTCACACTCAAGTTCAATGTGGCGAATCACATTGATGATGTTTACAATATGCATATCAGAGGCAATCTTTACTTTCGTATAAACCTACTAACTAGAAGACGTGACTCACTCCCACTCACTGGGAGACATAGCTTCCTCCCACTCACTGGGAGATGTCTTATCACAACATACACTTATTGTTTGTTAGAAAGAACTTGACATTTAGTTTGTCTCAACTTCTTAGTTTGACATCTGCCTCAAGTGTTGTGTAACCCCCTTACCGTAATTACATCCGGATTATGAAATTTAAGTGAAATAGAGACCAATAAAATGAAATCAACAATTTATAATCCCTCATCACAAGATGGGGTATTTCCAGAAATCAGTTCAAAACATAGTTACTCGTGGTCTCATATTCACGTGCGGATATAATTACTTGAGAAATCAAATCACATAATAAATATCAGAGTGCGGAACAAAAATCTCGGCGAACCCCGGGTTACTTACATATATAATATGGGTTTAGAATTCCCAAAATGGGGATTACATATCCAAAATCATCATTTACATGACATATACAAATGGTAATCCCAAATCCCAACTAGATAACCAACATCCAAATACAAAATGTCCCTAAAGCCTTAACCACTCCTGGTTGGACGCTTCCCTTTTGAGCCACTTGCCCTGTCTGAAAAAGTTAGTCATTTGGAAAGAGTGATATTCTAAAGAATCCTAGTAGTAATAGATCACTCATACAATATATAAACACAAGGCATGTAATGTATCATGTTTACCAGCATCATCAACAACACTATGATCTATGGCTCGCTCCATAGACGACAGCACTCACGGCTGTATCACAATGCACTATACCCGCTTTCGCGGTAATCACAATGACAGCTTTCACTGCAATCTCAACGCCAACTTTCTCTGTGAACACTATGCCCGCTCTCGCGGTAATAATCATGCAGCAACACCACAATGCACAAGGTATCACAAAGCACAACGTATCACAAGGCACATAGTTCCACAATGCACAAAGCTCCACAAGGCACAAAGCGGCAGCAACACACAACGCATGATAGGCAAACATACAATACATTTACACAAAGTATAAGAAAGAAGTCACTATCTGTATCTTTCCGGACAATCTTTGGCACAGTGGGCTCACGTATCTGACAGATGTCAAATCCTATAACAATTTAGGGACAATTGATTAATCTCTTTTCCAATTACATATTTCCATAATACTCTAAGTTAATTATCATTTAGGACTCTTTAGGTGGCTAATAGAGGCCTAAACATATGCCTAAAGGGTTGGAAGAAGCTACCCTGAAGACCCCTTTTCGGAAGGCAAAACACAGATCTTAGACTGGATCACTCAAGTGAAGATGACCTTACTCGAGTGATGAACGACTCGTGCTCGAGTGAGAACGATTCTCACTCATGAGTGTTTGACAGTGAGCAACTACAACGACCAGAAAGTGCTCACATCACTCGAGCATGAAACTTTACACTCGAGTGATAACTCCAAATATGCTCGAGTCCCCGAAAGTACAACACAACGAGTGACAACCCGAGAGCACATGCAACCATCAAAGGGACAAGCTCACTCGAGCATACCCTCCAGTGCTCGGGTGAGATGGCCGTGCTTGCGAGTGTCAGAGCACACTCTTGAACAATGGCCAACGAGTGACAACCCGAGAGCAACCTTAACTCTGGATTCGCACCATTACTCGAGCAAGCCCTTGCTCACTCGAGTGATCATCAACCTCACTCGCGGATACAGAAGTGCACTCAAGCCTCATTCATAGAACCCAAGCAAAACTCGAAGCAGAAAAGGGAAAATACACACAGCACTTTAGCATGATCTTCCTCTGCTTGAGTGTTGTGCCTCAGAGACCAGAAACGCAGAAAACAATAGAAAATACCAGATGGTCATATTCATACCCAATGATTCCCAAACTTTATCAAAAGCTCATACACACTTAGCACTGACTAGGGAACACATTGGCCACTTTAAATACACTCCCAAAACCAATTTGACCACAATCAAACACTTAGGTCTCTATGATACACACAATGTCCAAATTTCATTCAATTCATTTCCAAACTTCAAAACTATATTCACTACTCAAAGAACTTCACAATAAATCATTCCAACATTAATCACAATGAAACTCCTATATTCAACATTTGGCACAAACTAGGGCAAATTTCCAGATTTCATTAACCTTAACCAAAAATCACACAAATCACCACCTTTCAAGATTCTGAAATCACCACAATGAAGCTCTCAATGAGATGCACAACATTAGAGAAGAGGATTTGAGCTTAAGAGGTTAATCAAAACATCAAAATCTCACCTTTTCTTCTTCCTTTTCCCTTGATCGCCGGAAACTATGGAGGGAAGAGAGAGAAAATGAGAGATATGGAGGAGATGATGATGATGTCTTCCTTTCCCTTTCCCACACACCTAGCCAAATAGGAGAGAGAGGAGAGAGAAAAGTGGTGTTTTGTCCTCTTGTGCCTCATCCAATGGCTTACCAAATGCCACTTGTCACAATCCACTCACTCCCTCTATAAGCTTACATAACCATAAAGCACAGGATTCCGACCCATAAACAGTGAATCTCAACCCTTGATCTTAAATACCATACACATGCACACCAATTCACATCACATTAATTCCAAAAGTGTTTAATTACACAATTACAATTAATCTCAAAGTCATTAGCACTTAATCCCAAATTGGGATATTACATGTTGCCTAAACAACATGTTATGACTTAGTACACTATGTTAAAACTTAACTTAGTTTAACTTTATGGAAGAAGATCACCTATTTCACTATCTTCCAACACTATCCACACGGCTTGGATAAGGTTATATTGCTCATACCAACATAAGTTTAAGCAATGTTGTTCTTTCTATACTTGATAGCATAAACCTTTTGTATCCTTCGGTTGGTTCAACCTTTAAATGCTGAAGACTAGTTGGTAGGCTATCCCTGACATTTCATTCTTCTTGAATGAAAGAGATTTGAGAGTTTCTAACTCCATAGATGTCTCTATTGAGCTTGTCCTCATAAGCTCAGTCAAATAGATTTGGTCATAATTGGTCACTTAGACGATTATGGTATACAAATCATATTTGTTCAAATAAGACAAAGGATAATTAGATGATAAGTTCACTAGTTTCATGTTCAGGAGACAACTGTGTCGACTCTCATCCTAATCATACTAGTTAACTCATCACCCTTTTAACCATAGTTTTCATTGAACACTTTCCCCTTTAGATTTCTAGACGCATTCCAGAAAAAACACCCACTCAATCAAAGAGAAGTTATATTCACAAGATAATAACACAATATCATCTAACTAGCATGAATGTTCAAGAAAACAAGAAGAGAATATACTTAATTCAATTCTAAAAACAAAGAATTTAAGCATAAATTCAATGAAAAGAATATTCAATAAAATTTTTGCCTCTTATTGTTGTCTCTTAACTAGGTTCTCCCTCTCATAGGCCCTTCTGACCATATGAACTTATGTAGTGTCTAGCTGCAATGTCAAGCTCCTCTTTGCCATGTTTACATCCACTCATTTGGATGTATTTGCAGCATACCTCCCACTTGATGAGATGATTCTCACATCTCTATCTGTCTTATCCTTTGTCACAACATATGTGATAAAAGGTTAACTCTTAGAAGTCAATGCTTCAATCCCAATTGAATCAATGTGGTTAAAAACATAGGAAGACTTGTTATTATTCAATAATTATTGAACAATTTCAAGTTGCTGCAATTTTTAGGTTTTATCTCTAAGGGTTTGAGTTAAGGTTGGATAGGATTTTATATTCAAAAACTCATTTGAATAATCCCTTACTTTTAAAGAATCTTTTAGTATTTAACCTTATGTTGCAACTGAAAATACTCTTAAAAAATAAGCCAACCTATCCCAAAAAAACAATAGAACCAACATTGATTCAATTCCAACATTTTTTGGGACCCTCTAAAAGCATATAAGCACATTTTTTGACTCAAATCACATCCAGACTTGCTTCAAATATATACAAATTATATATCAAATTGAAGCTCTCGAATTTAGAGATTTTTAGGAATAAACCGTGTCTCAATCGGAGGTCCTACGCATCATCACGTGCCCCTAGAAGGTGTCTGGATCAAAAAATCCTACAAAATTAGAAAATTCCAATGTTGGCCACTCTTGATGGTGGTTCGTGACCTCTACGCGCCGCCTTGCGGCCATCAGCAATTGACACGCGCCAGCCCAAACGACTCCACACGTCGTCCTCTCTTCGACGGTGCTTGCTCCGTGCCAAATGGAGGTCTAAGTGGGTCCCACGCGCCACTTGTCAATTTTTTTTGCCAGTGCTGACCATTAACCAATCAACGTTGACAAGTCAACCTTGACCCCGTCACTGCTAACATGGCACTGACGTGCCTGGTCAACGGATGACGTGGCCTTCGTTGACCGATGCTGATGTGGCGCTTTACGATGACATGGCGACCTCTCATTGGCGCCACGTGGGTTGGGTTGACCAATGACATGGTAGTTGACTGCCACATCATCATCTTCAACCTCCAGTTGGGTCCACCCGACCCGGTTGGAGCTCCGACAGGTCATCGCGACCACAAACTTCGAGAGGCCATATCTCCCTCGTTTGTTGCGTTCTTGGTGTCGTTGGAATTATAGTTCAGCGAACTACAAATCCATGGCATTTATTTGATTTAAAAACCTATGTTTCATTGATCAAAAAGTGAGTGATTTGGCGATGGCAACTAACGACCCGCGAACTTCTTTCCTTTGTTTCTCCCTCATCCGAACTCTGTTTGACGTATTCTAAGCATCGTTGGAATCGTATCTTCGATATCTACACATCCATGGCTTCTTTTGGGGCAAAAACACTCAATTTCAAACACCCCATTTTTTCTCAACATTGACGGCGCGACGAAATCCGACCTGGATGTGTGTCCTCTGCATCTCAAAAGCTTTCCTAGCCTTTGAGGGTTAAAGGCTCTTATTTTTCTTTCCACATAGTTCCCAAAAGACTTACCTTTAATATGAACGAAGATATGAACAACATAGGAGAAAGAGGAAAAAACGGTGCCATGAAGATCAGAGGAGAACATCGCATATGAGTTGCATATCATTGCATGAACATGTGAAGAATGAGAGGCAAGTACTCAAGCAAAAGAAACGAAATATATATATATATATATATATATGCTCACAACACAGATATATACATATATCATTGTTCATACACTAGGCAGAGACCCACGCATATGATCGAAAAAGGAGAACAAGGCATAAAGAATCAGAAGACAAATTCATATGGGCATATAGCATTCGAAACATATACATCCATGTTAATGTTGAACCCATAATATTGCAACTCTTGCATATTGAAAGCCTAGAATCATACATGTGAGAAGAGGAAAAAAATTATTCGCACATATTAACATTATATATATTCACATATATAATAGCACAGTGGAATTAGATAGGGATATAAACGAGTTATATCAATTAATTATTCATAAAGAATAAATCACACAGCCACAGGATCATCATGCTCTGATGCCAATGTAAGAAAAATATAACTAAAAGGAGATTTGGCGTACCAGGGTGAATCTATGTTCGGATCCGGGTCAAAGCTCCAATGCTCCATACTTGTGCCCACACAATTATTAGACTACTAGAGCCTAATTGTGATTTGCACAGCAGATCACCAGAACCAGAAAGATGATAGGAGAGAAGAGAATTGCCAGAAAACTCAATGGCGGGGTGAATTGCAATTGAGGAGGCACACCCTATTTATAGTGGTTTATGGAGGCCACTATTTAGGAAATGTGTGCACTCCTTCTTGCCCTCCAAGACAGCAATTAATTGATTCTCAATTAATTCCCTAATTATGGTGATTTGTTCCTCATTTAACAAATCCATAATTATTGCTGAATTATTCCCCAATCTGCAATTAATGCTAATTTTATTCTTATTTGATCAGGCTACTTATATCCTAATCAAATAGTCCAGCCCATAAAGGGCGGACTTGGACCCGAAGTCCAACAATATGGATGGAAGCACTACTATAATGCTTATAGGAGCTTTCATCCTACTGGCTTTGTCAATTTCCAAAGCTTCAGATTCATCTCTCCTTTACTTTATGGTAACCAACCTGTTGATGTTGATGATAGGTAAGTAACTTTCTTCTAAATAACCTCACACTCTTTATTTTCTTCTTTGATGATTTACTCCTCTGTATACATAGCCCAATATTTGTTAACAGTTTGTTTCTTTTTGTAGTTCCAAAGATGATGTGATCTTAACTCATATAATTTCTCCTTCTTCTTCTCATACTCTTGTTTCTCCTCTTGTTGCCAAGTATGATGTGTTCCTTAATTTTAGAGGGGAAGACACTCGTCACACTTTTACAAGTTATCTTCACAAAGGACTTCGTAATGCAGGCATTCACACTTTTATGGATCATGAACTTTACAAAAAAGGCCGACAAATCTCACTAGTTATTTTGATAGCAATAGAGGAATCATAAATATTAGTGATTATTTTCTCTAAAAATTATGTTTCTTCAACATGGTGTTTGGATGAACTTGTTCACATATTAGAATGCAAGGAAAAATTTGAAAGGGATGTAATACCTATTTTCTATAAGGTAGATCCTTCAAACATACAAAAACAAAATGGGAGTTTTGGAAATGGATTTAATATATTGAGACAAAGATACCAAAAAAACCATGAAAAATTGCAAAAGTAGAGAAATGCTTTAATTCAATCTGCAAGTCTCTCTGGATGAGATTCTAATAGTATCAGGTAGCTTCAAAAGCTTTCCCTTTTTGTAAATTTTCTAACCAATTAAATATGCCTTTTTCATTTGATTGATATTTGTGCTAGACCTGAATTCAAAATTGTTGAAGAGATTGTCAAAGACACTGTGAGCAAGTTGAAGTATAAGTTATCATCTCATCTTGAAGGACTTGTTGGCATTGCTTGTCATATTGAAATATTGAAAAACTTCTAAGTGAGGATTGCATTGTGGGAATATGGGGTATGGGTAGGGCTAGTAAGACCATACTTGCTAAAGCTATCTTTCAAGAGCTAAAAGCTCAATTTGATGTTTTCTCTTCATTGAAAATGCCAAAAAGAAATTAAAAAAAATGTCCCAAATAATTATTAAAAGAAGATGATATTAGCATCTATGACATAAGATCCACTTTTGTAAAAAGTAGGCTTCAACACAAAAAATTCTTCTTATACTTGATGATGTGGACAATTCAATAGTAGCTGATGATTTAATCAAAGTGTGTAATTGGTTTGGGGAATGAAGTAGAATTATAATCACATCAACAAACATGCAAGTGCTTAAAAATGCTTCTGCATTTTCAACATATCATATTTTGAGATTGGATTTCCATGTTGCCTTTCATCTCTTCAGTTTGAAACCATTCAATCAATATGGGCCATCTAATGATTTTATGGAGTTATCAAAATTAGTAGTTGACTATTGTCAAGGAAACCCATTAGCCCTTGTAGTGTTGGGTTGCTGTCTTCATGGAAGAAGAAAAGAAGTGTGGGAAAGTTCTTTGGAAAAACTAAACCAAGCTCCACCTAAGGACATTGTTGATGTTCTGACATTGAGTTTTGATGGACTTGATGACAAACAACAAAATGTGTTTCTTGACCTAGCATACTTATTCAATGAAAGAGTTGATATTTTTTTGAACCTGGTAAGACAATTGTATGGCTCTTATGTACATATTGAGATGAGTGTTCTTAGAGAGAAATCCCTCATTTCATTTAGTAATCAGTACGATTATATTATGATGCATGATCTTGTGAGGGAAATGGGCATTGAAATCACCAGTCAATGGTTATTCTCTAATATTCCTAAAAACAGAGGCACGAGGACATTTATGATTTCTTTATTTGTGACAAGTTAATGATTTATTTTGTTTATTTCTTCTTCCTATTCTTTTAATAAGCTACAATTTCTTGAACGAGCCTGGTCGTTTATATAAGCTATACTTTGTTTATTTATCAACATTTAATGTTATTTTTCAGATTCCTAGTGATATATGTGTGAATTTGGCTATGTATTTTTTCTAATTAAAATCTTTGAAAACAGTCGTTGTATGCTCTAGGCTTACAATGAATGTTTTCCTAAAATAGTTGTTGTATGTCACTTACAACGAATGTTTTAAAATTGTCGTCTATTTTAAAACTTTCAACGACAATCACATGCATATACGTCTCCCTGAAAATGGTCATTTAAATGGCATAAAAACGGATGTTAAAAGTATCTTCTGTAGTTGTGATAAGAGGAGTATACTTGTACTATTTGTCAAGAATCCAATTCATCTTCTAAATGCATTGACACATTTCCTTTGTAATGCGACGCTTCTAATTTCCATGAGAGAAACTTTTGATTAACTTGTACGGACGCATAGTTATCTAATTTGTTTAATTAACGCTACTTCTTTATATTTCAGCATTTCCCAAATCTAAAGGAAATCCGTATATCGTATTCAAAACATCTGATTGCACTATCAGATTTATCTCATGCCCCTAAGATTGAACGTATATTTCTTGAGGGTTGTGCAAATATGGCTCAAATTCATTCTGCATCTTTCCCGAGAAAGAATGTAATTATATTTAGATGATAGTGGGGCCAATGCAAATAAACATAAGCGGAAGTATTAAAGAGACAATTTCAGGGTTAGTGATTGTAATCAATTATTTGGATCTTTGCAAGCTATCATTCAATAAAGTCACAATGAAGCTCTTGGTATCCGGCAAGATCATATTTGGAGTTCGATTCAAACATATGATAATGCCATTGACAGAGAAAGTAGAATTGAGATTGGGGATACAAAGTTTGGCTTCTTTACTTCCATTTGTTAGCAGACTTGGTTGGTTTGAGAGACAAATTGAGTTTGGAGATGATTTCAAGCAATATTATGCGTATGATCCTAATTATGCTCGTCATTATAAGAAAAGTGAAGGCTGCGGCCGCGGTGACCTTAGAATTTTTGTGCAGGTGTGGGGTACTGATAGAGGAGGAGAAAGAGGTGTGGTGGGGCCATTGACAAGCAATTGATTAATGCTAATCAAAGAGATCAAATAATGTTGGTCAATTTGTAGTTGAAGAAGAGGATGAGGATGATGGGTTAATAATGGAATATTATGATAGTAAAAGTGCTTTTTCATTTATTGACGAAATTGCAATTATAGAAGAGTGATATTATTGGGAATGCAGGTTGCAGCATTGGTCAAATTTCAATCCTCAGATTCCTTTCACTCTCTCATTATGCAGAAGGATTAACCCTCACTTATCTCGTAATTGTAATTTTACGCAACCCGAGACAAAATTCCTCTTACACACTTATCTCATAAATCGTAAAAATTATTAAAAAAAGCTAATCCAAACACACACTAAGTCCGCCATCTAATGCTTCGCCCGATGACCTTACTTTCGGTGTACGTTATACTAACCTGGACTTGAAACCTCAGCGTACCTATCAATCTCCTCGTCCTTTTTTGTTGCAATGTTATGTTAGTACTATTCATTATGATGATTACGACTTAGCTGTTGAATATATAGACTGCTCGGAAATTTAATTATTGGTTCATGAAAAAATTATTATTTAAATTGGTCTCATTTATTTCTATTGGTTAAGATATACATTTCCTATAAAAAGTTTCATTCAGGAGTAATGTTATTCTTAAAGTTTTTTTGGGGCTTAAGATTATCCTAAAAATATTAAAATGAAAAAATATTGTCCTATATCATTAAATATTTTAACGGTCAACGTCAATTCAATGTTAGTTTTTTAATAGGGTGGAATAACATTGTCATACTTTAAAACTTCCGGGGGCGACATTAAATTCAAAAAACTTTTAAGGCAATATTACTTTACTTCAAAAACTTCCAAAATAAATTTGGGTAGAGAATACTCTCATAATCCATTTTTTCCTTTTCTTCTCAGAATCTTATCTCCACTCTCAGATTAAAAAATGAATGGTTTAGATTTAATATTTTTTAAAACTATTATTATAATATTTTATAATTTATTTTTTAAAAAATTTTTTTTGTATTGTAGTTATGATTTGTGTAGATTCGATTTTAATAGTTTAAATTTATTTATTTATATTTAAAATAATAGTTTTATAAAATATGAAATCAGAACCATCTTATTTTTTTAATTATAGGGTGGATATGAGATTTTGAAAAGAAAATAAAATAAAGGATTCTAACAGAACCCAAACCCATACATTTGCACATTAACCCATTTTAATTATATGCATGTATGTTACACTGTACTATAATAAATCTAATGGAAAAAAACTCATTCATTATTCATTCCGCATAGGTGCACATATATCATAATCTGTCTAGATTAAATAACAAAGAGGTAAGATCCTAATCCCGATTGTACAAAGATAATTGATGATGGGCTAAAGTATAACTTTAGTCTTTTAAGTTTTATATGAAGTATATTTTTTTACCCTTAATTTTATAAAGTACTCTTTTAGTCTTATATTTCTAACAATGTTAATATTACTAACGGAAAATGTTGACGTAACAAACTCAAGTAACGACTGGATAGCTGACAAAGCATATTTAGATTTTAAATTTTTTAATAAATATATTTAAACTATTAAACTAAAATAAAACGACAAATCATTACAAATGAAATCAACATTTTGCCATTTAGATTATTAAACTAAATTTTTTAATGAACAAATGTATTTATACTATTAAATTATAATTTTTTAATAAAATCGAGATTTTGATATTAACTACTTCATTAAACTTATATATATATATATATATATATATATATATATATATATATATATATATATATATATATATATATATATATATATATATATTTCAATTTACACATATTTTAAATTTAAGATTAATAATATTTAATTACACAATCATTATCTGAGTTTGTTGTGTCAGGGTTTTCCGTTAACAACAGTAACGATGTTAGAATTATATATCAAAATATATACTTTATAAAATTAAGGAATCAAAAGTATATCTCATGTAAACTTAAAAGACTAAAAATATACTTTAACCTTGGTGGTGTTGATCTTCACTCTCTCTCCACTTGCTTAAGAAGTAAACTTGAACTGGTCCTTGCCCAATGCCATGGTCAACACACCAACAAATTGCTTTTTGGTCCAAACCTTTATGGGAGAATTACCCAAAAATACTTTGGAGGCAAATTAATTACTTATTGCTACCAAGCGTGCAAGCAATCTTCCGTTTTGTGGAAATCATCTTCCGTGTGTGCAAAAATCTTCCATATAAATGTGCAAACAATCTTTCGTTATGTGCAAAATATCTTATGTTATGTGTAACAGATCTTTCATGATAGCAATTAACAATTAATTTACCTCCCAAATATTTTTGGACAATTCTCCCAATCTCTATTGGTTGGATTTGTAATATCTGGCCTTTCTGAATATTGACTAAATGCGCAATTAAAGGTAAGTGAAGGGCCAAATAAAATAGTAGACAATGGACATACCCAGTTAACTTCATATTACTATCATCTTGGGTTGAAGTAAAAACATGATTTTTTAATTAAAAAAAATTAGGAGTATGAAAGGGTAATTTTAAAAAGGGAGAATTGTTGATAAATACCTTTTTGGCAAATTAATTACTGAATACTACTATGGAAGATCTGTTGAACATAACAGAAGATATTTTACGCACAATGGAAGATTGTTTGCACATTTATATGGAAGATTTTTGTATACACGGGAAATGATTTGCACAAAACGGAAGATTGCTTGTACACACGAAAAATCGCTTGTATGCTTGGTAGCAATCAGCAATTAATTTACCCCAAAAGTATTTTTGGGCAATTCTCCCTTTTAAAAATTATGACACGAATTTAAGGAAAAATCTTGGAAGTTAGGGAGTAATGCCCTAGCCAATATTTGAAGTTTGAGGTATAGATAAGAATATTATTTCAAAAAGAAATTTTAAAAATTTATTAGAAATTTCCCTCTCTCCCCTCCTCTCCATGCCCTTTGTGCAAACGGACTCTTAAAATTGAATTAACTTTTTCTAATTTTTAGTTTTTTCAAATTTTGATATTTCGTTACCTTTAGAGGCTATTTGACATAAGAGATTTGGAGGGGAGGAAAAATTTTTATAACTTAAATTTTAAAAAATTAGAGAAATGGGTTTGAAAGTTCTTAATTAATTTTTCTTCCTCTTTTATTTTACATATTATCTTTATTAAAATTTTAGAATCCCACTTTTCCAACTTTTTTAAAATCAACTCATAAAAATTTTCTCCATCATCCCTTTCCTTCCATTTCCTTCCCGCCAAACCAACCCTTAAACATTTTGTAACTAATTTTTCAATATACTATCCAAAAAAGTTTACGCCACATTAACTTTTCACTCGTATGGGGAAGCACTGAAATTTGCTAATATCTCAGTTAAAATGGATCAGGAAGCTAACAATGAGTTGTGTCCATTACAAGTTCCACCGGCTTGTTGTTTGGATATTGTTGTAATGTCCTTGAAACAAATGTCAAGAGGTCTTTTACGACTTACGAGGTAAATATGTGAGAGGAGTTTTGTCTCGGGTTACGCAAACCATGGTTTAAAATCATGATTTTGGAAGTTCCCAAACACACACTATTCTTGTTATTCCCAAAAAAAACATCAACTTTTCACAAAACCATATTAAAATAAAAACCACATTATCCTAAATAAGTTTTATTTCAAGACTTTTACTACAAATTTTTCGCAGGTTGAAATAAAAGTCAGTGCGGTCAAAATTGTCGAGTCTTTTGAAGTAGGTTGTGACTTGTGAATTCCTCTAGGGGTAGGGGGAAAAAAGAAAGTGGGGAATCTTGTAATTAAGCTTTTTTCCCTCCCCCGTTGGATATCTTTGCCCAGGCTCCATCTTCCTGACTTCCTCCTTGCCTATCAATTGCAGGTACGGACGGACGGAGAAAGATGACGGCGAGCTTCACTATGAGAGACAGCGAGATGAAACTGATTGACAAGGAGCTCGGGGACACGAGCAGAGAGACGATGGGCAGCCAGCCATACCCACGACGGACACGGACTAAGGAGCACAATGATTCCGGCAACTTGCGTTGAGCGAATCAAACGAATTTGGGGCTTAGGGATTTTTTAGGGCAGAAGAAGTGAAGAACATGAGCAGCATCGGTTGGTCAGCCTCTCTTCTTTTGTTTATTTTTATTTTTTTAATTTCCTGTTCTGATCCCTTACCTGTCTGATTCTAACTAAATAATCTACTATAATTAATGAACTTCAGTTAACTAAAATTGTCTCCAGTCTTTTGAGAGAGAAGACTATCCCATGGCGTATTCTCTTTTTTCATAATCCACTTGCTTGATCCCACATATCTCTAGTTTAACCAGCATTTTCCTTGAATTTTTACGGCTATGATGTGGTGCGTATACAAAACGCCATGTCTGCTACAATTGCTAGAGCCTGGAAAGGAAGAAAGCTTCAAAAGTGAATATTTATGGAGACCTGGATCCTCTTCTTGAAGAATTAAAGTTCCTCTTTTGAGTTGATTGACCTCTTCAATCTGTGCCGTTAAACTTTTGTGCGGAGAATCTTGTTCAACTTATAAGGCCAAATAGTCGTCTCCAACAACTTTGGAATGAAAATCAAGTAAGTGCTTTGTTTTTTATGTTTAAAGATAGTCCCCCCCCCCCCTCTTTTTTGTGGGTGAATTATGTTTAACAATGCTCTGTTTTCCACCTAGCAGTTTCCGAATTTAAAGAAGATTGATGTAAGTAACTCAAAATATCCCATGGCACTTCCTGATCAATTGGAGTCCCCAAACCTTGAAAGCTTAAGCGTAGATGGCTGTGTAAATTTGGATCAAATCCATTCTTCAAATGTCCTGGGCAAGCTTACCAACTTGACTCCTGAATCCTACGAAAGGTCAGGGCACATAAACTTTGGTGGTGGCTCTGTTAATGGGATAAGAAAATATGGGTTTGTGACTGTAAACAATTTTTTTGATCTTAACGACTTCTCATTCACTAAAGTGACTATGAAGCACTTGGTATCTGATGATGGCAGTGCTATCACTGGTTTTAAATTCAAACTTTTGTTAATGCCATTTGAAGAGATGTTAGAGTGCAGGGACTATATTGAGAGCGTGAAGTTAATATTATGGGCACAAAGCTTGGCGTTTTTACTTCCTTTTGTTAGGGTTGTTCATTGGTCAGAGAGTCCAATTGAGTTTGGGAATTTCAAGCAATATTTTGACTGTGATCATTACTATGACTCCTACTTCTTTGGTGAGAGGATCCAAATAAAAATGAAAGAAGTGGGAGTGGAAAAGAAAGCACAAAGCTGTGGGGTCTGGCCAATAAAAGTAAGAGGTGATGTTGTTGATGAATATTAAGAAGAAGAAGAAAAGGAATGTTGCAGCGACAATGATAAGAATTATACACTAACAGGAATGCCAAACGATGTCGCTCATTGGTCATTGATGAAACAAGTGTCGATAAAGAAGAGTGATATTATTGGAACTTGAGCATTACTCTCAAGTTTGGATTTTGGGGTCACTTGCACGATCTGAGTGTTGTGAAGTGCTTCAAACTTTCAAGGATACAAGGCTGTGTTTGGACGTTCCAATAAGAGATTGGTATGCCCGTCACTTTTGTGTATCATATGTTCATTCCCCTGAATGGCTTAGAGACATGGCCATGGGTGTATTGTCTCTAGCCCTCTTTGTTTTTGGGACTAATATTGTCTTTTGATGGCTCTTGCTTGTGCTCTTTTTTAACTAATGAATAATAATTTTAAAAATATCCGAGTAAAAATTTAAGAGTGACAAAAGTAATTTTGATTATTTTGAGAATGAATTTGTCTACCTTTAATATCTTTCTATTTTTTTCTAAGCATAAGTATCCTTCTATATATTAGAGACAATTCTGTTTGAGATTCTGCTGGGCATTAAATGCAATTCATAATAGTATTTTTTTTATAATAATCAATACTAGTTTGCTAGTTGCACAATTATTGGTTTTTGCATTTATTTAGGTAAATTGATATTTATATTCATATAATGCAAATATATATCCTTTTTTTTTTTCAAACAAACACATTTACTCAACGGTTATTAATAAAGAATCGTAAAATATTTTCAGAATATTTTTTCGGTCGTTACTAAAGAACTGTATAATATTCTAAGCATATTTTATGGTTGTTACTAATAACCATAAAATATTTCTCAAAAGCTTGGATATTTAACCGTGGAAAACCGTTAAATATAGATAAATCTATAATAGTGAAATTCTGCAACTATCTCATGGTTATGTACTTTCACTCCTCGAGCTAATGAAATTCATAAACATGTGAGATCTGAAAACTATATAAACTACGCATACACTGTGTGTGTAAGTTGTGTATATAATAAACTATGGCATTGGTTGATTCTTTATTCCTGGAACAAATTTTTAAATAAAATAAAAAATTTCACTATTGCAAAAAAATAATAAATGACACTCATTTTCAAGAATACTATGGCGTTTGGGAAGCGTTGTAGCTTCTAGTGTCATAAAAGAAAGATATGGCACTTCTTAAATATATAGAAGCGCCATAACTTGTTTCTTTTTTTTTTTTTTTTAAATAGCTTCGTATGATGTTTCCCCAAAGAAGCGTCATAGGAATTTTTTTTTTTAAATGATTTTGCATAATTGTTTTCTTTTCCTAATGAAACCCTTTGTATTTACAGTCCAAATCCACAGTAAAATGTGTAACACCCAAATTTTATTCACCAATATGCATTGTAATTATTTGAAATATTCAATGAAGTGGAATGATGAATATTCATGACCATAAGAATTAAATATTGAAAATTGACATGTGAACAATGTTGCCAGTGAAATTTTCTGCGAGGCAATAAGTTTGTCATGTAGTTTTGGATGACCAAATGATGAGCAAAACTTATGAAAGTTTACAGAATGAAAGTAGACATCTTAAGCTTTAATTTAATAGGTAATGGGTAATTTTTGGAGCTGTATACAGAAAGTTATAAATTTTTGAATTTAGCCCAGTGAAACTGGCTATTTTCTAGAACAGCATTAAAGATTGAAATTCTAGAAATTGTGAGCTTCCAATTGGCTAAAAGTTATATTTTTTCTTGAAACTAGACTCAATAAGGGTTTTATAGCCTTTGAAATCACACCAATTGAGTTTCTACAAATAAAGTTATGATTTTTCTAAATTTGGTCAGAAAATCTGCCAGAATTGCCAATTATTCTGAAGATGGAAAAACAAATATTATGGCAATCTTGTAATTATAGGATAAAATAACATCAGCTTATTTTGCTTTTCCTATGCGCTTGGGGCATTATTTTGGGCTGACTAAAAGGAAGAGAGAAGAATTAAATGTGAAAATGTGAAGTTGTGAGCATATGTTGAAAAGTCAATAAAGCATCATAGGTGTGCAATTAATGTGAGATAATTAGAGAAAGCCTTATGGATGCAATAAGGACCCATCTAGGTGTGAACTTGGGCTGATTAGGGAAAGGAGGAAATTGGTCAAAGTCCATGGAAATTTATGACTCGAGTCATAAAAGGATAAGGTCAAGTTGAAAGTGTCATCAAATTTGATTAAATAATTATATTCTAAAAAGAGAGAGAAATGAGATATTTTGTTTAAAGCTTCCATCATCTTTTCCCATTTTCATTTCACAACTTCACCAAGAGAAAGGAGAGAGAGAAAGTGTCATAAATACTTTGAGAAACCTAGGGTTCAAGACAGGAAGAGGAAGCAAAAATCAAATGTAAGCTTTGTGATTTTAAGTGTTTAAGCTTCCTAATTTGTGTAATTCCTCTTCTAAATTATTCTTCTCTATGAAAAACCATGTTTAGTAGGCAAATTTTCAAGGTTGAGGAAGGGGAGGTGACACCTAGAGAGAGAGAGAGAGAGAGAGAGAGAGAGGAAGAGAAATAAAAAGGTAACCATGAAACCTTGATGTTCTTGTTGATTCTAGCTAGTTGTTGTGATTCTTGGTTTGATTTATGAATTGTTGGTGGATTCTGTAAATTTGGAAAGTGGAAACCCTAAGGGGTTATGCTTCCCAGATCTCCTCTGTAACACCCCAAATTTTATTCACCAAAAATATATTGTAATTATTTGAATAATTCAATAAAATGGTGAATATTCATGAATTTGGATCTTGTGAATTTTGAAATATTCATATTCATAAGGAAATGGGCAAATTAATTCAAGAATTGAATTAAATTACAAAGGTGATAGCAAAATCATAATTTTGCCAATTTAGCCCAAGATTAGTTATTTTCCAATTAATTGGAGTTAATTTCAATTAATCATGGAAAATAAAGGAAAATGTATAAATTGAATATTCTTAGTGGAATAAATTAAGATTTGTGGGATAAGAATTTCTAAGATATGAGCACATGTGTTATTAGCAATAAAGAAATAAATAGTTACACACTTGACCAAGGCAATTACATGAAACTCAATTTGGTTCCATGAGCACTCTTTATGCGTGATGGACTAGAAGGAAAGAAGGGAAAAAAAAATTAATTGATGCATGATCACATGTCATAAATAAAGGGAAATCATGACCAAGATTGAGTACACACAAAATGGAGTGGTGATGGAGTGCATGAGGATAGAAGCTTGAGTGAAGAAATAAGCAACATGATTATATGGTGGAGTGCACATTTGGACTTAGTTGGAGGAATGATGAGTGATTGGAAGAGGACACATGATTGCATGAAGAGTGTGAACATAGGAAAAAGAAGCATGGACTATGGAGAAAAGGAAGGGAGAGGACGTCTTTTTTAGGGAGCAAGCAAGGGAAGTCAAATGAAGAAATTATGAGGAAGAGGAGAGTGTGACAAGTGTCACATTAGAAGCCCTTGATCAAATCAATGGCCAAGATGAAAGATGACAAGATTAGTACATATTTTCACTTCCTTCTTTTACACCTCACGCACAAGTCATAGGAAAAAGGAAGAGAGAGTGATTTGGTGAAGTTTGAGATTAGAGAGAAGGAAGAAGAAGAGGTCAAGGTAAGAAGGTTCCTTTGGTTTTTCTTTATTATGGCATTTCCTTAGATTCTTCTCTAAACTCTTGTTTCTCATGAATCTATGGTGGTGAAGAGACACTTTGAGATCAAGAAGAGAGGGAGGAGGAGCCTAGATTAAGAGGAAACCAAGAAGCCAAAGAGGATAACTTCATGATCTTACCTTCTTGAGTTGTTGTTAATAATTATTGTTTGGTTTTTATGATTTTTGAGTTGAGTTGTAAAATTAGAAAATCCATAACCCTAAGGGGTTATGCTGCCCAAAATCCTTTAAATCATGATTATGAAGTGTTTAAATGGGTTAATCAAGGATTAGAAATGGAAAAGTACAAGTTTTGGGAGCTAAAACACAAAACTCCATTTTTTCCAATTTTTGACCAATATTTCGGTCAGACCAGAACTGGTACAAGGAGTTGGATTTTCATGAAATAAATGGTTCCATTGGACTCAGTGGGCAAAAATAGGTGGGGTTACAGTTGGGCACTTTTTCGGTAGAGGCCGAAAAAACATAATTACGAAAACGCCACTGAAATCACTAAATAGGGGCTGTCAAGGGTATTTTCGTAATTTGACCATGAATTTGGCGATTTCGAGGCCGGAAATGGATTCCTTGGGCGAAAATAAGTCAGAATAGCCTTAGTCAAAATTTTGGGAAAACGTGCCATCGGGCCGGGTACGGCGGGGCCGGACCGGGTTCCCGGGGGCATTTTTGTAAATTTTCACCATAGACTAATATAACCTCAATAAACACTATGGAATAGTCTAAAATGATACTTGGATAGGTTATGACCTATTTCTGGTACATTTAATATGTTAGGACCGAGTCGGACGCCGGGACAGCACGCTTTACGAGACGCTAATAAATAGGGAATATTACAGCTTTGAGGTAGGGACATTATCCTTCATACACTATGCCATAAGTTATGTGATTGTGTGGTTGCCAATGTTTTGTAAATGCACTTTATTAATAACATGATTTGCCTAGAGAGAGGCTGTTAGTGCCAGAGGTGCACTTACACTGGGAGTTGACAGCAGTCCAACCGGTGTAGATTGTGGGGCTGGGCCCTACTCATGTATACATGACGATGATGTGTTTATATTGTTCATTAATTTGTGCATACCTTGGCGCATGACATATTTACTTTTCGCATTTTCTATGAATGATATTATGTCTCTACGGAGATTCTTCGGAATCTCACCCTATTTTTAAATAAACACCTCAGCGAGTACCAGTGGGAAAAAGGGCAAAGAAGTTGTCGCCGAGAAGTGAGTGGCACGTGTCCCGAGGCGAGGATATGAACGCGGTTATGCTTTAGTCTATGCCTGAATATTTTGGATAATTTGTAAATATTAAACCTTCCGCTGTATTTTGTTTCCGTCGACAAACAATATCGGAATTGTAACCGAACGACGTTGGAATTGTAAACGAATATTTTTATCAGTATAATTGTACTTTTCTGTATGCCCATTGAATTTTGTCTTTATTACTCTTCGATTATCAAAATGGAAACGGGTGTTGACATCCTCAAATCATGGTGTCAACACCCGTTTCCATTTCGATAATCGAAGAGTAATAAAGACGGAATTCAATGGGCATACAGAAAAGTATAATTATACTGATAAAAATATTCGTTTACGATCCCAACGTCATTTGTTTACAATTCCAATATTGTTCGTCGACGGAAACAGAAAATACAGCGGAAGTTTTAATATTTACAAATTATCCAAAATATTAAGGCATAGACTAAGGCATAACCATGTTCATATCCTCGCCTCAAGACACGTGCCACTCACTTTTCGGCGTCAACATCTTTGTCCTTTGGCCCACTGGTAGTCGCTGAGGTATTTGTTTAAAAATAGGGTGAGATTCCGAAGAATCCCCGTAGAGACATAATATCGTTCATAGAAAATGCAAAAAGTAAATATGTCATGCGCCAAGGTATGCACAAATTAATGAACAATATAAACACATCATCGTCATGTATACATGAGTAGGGCCCTGCCCCACAATCTACACCAGTTGGACTTCTGCCAACTCCCAGTGTAAGTGCACCTCTGGCACTAACAACCTCTCTCTAGGCAAATCATGTTATTAATAAAGTGCATTTACAAAACAATGGCATCCACACAATCACATAACTTATGGCATAGTGTATGAAGGATAATGTCCCTACCTCAAAGCTTTATAATCCTCTTTTAAATGTGCCTCGAAGAACGTGTCGTATCCGGCTTCCAAATCGGTCCTAAAATATTAAATGTACCAGAAATAGGTCATAACCTATCCAATTATCATTTTATACTCATCCATAGTGTTTATTGTGGTTATATTAGTCTATGGTGAAAATGTACAAAAATGCCCCCGGGAACCCGGCCCGGCCCCGCCGTACCCGGCTCGATGGCACGTTTTCCCAAAATTTTGACCAAAGCTATTTTGACTTATTTTCGCCCAAGGAATCTATTTCCAGGTTCGAAATCACCAAATTTAGTGTAAATACTCTTGATAGCCCGTATTTAGGGATTTCAGTGGCGTTTTAGTAAATATACTTTTTTGGCCTCTACCGAAAAAGTGCCCAACTGTAACCCCACCTATTTTTGCCCACTGAGTCCAATAGAACCATTTATTTTATGAAAATCGAACTCCAATTACATATTTACCCCTGACAGCCCCTATGTGAGGGTTTTAAGGCTATTTTTTGTCATTTCACTTTCTAGGGCTTTTCTCACTTTGCACCCAACATGAACCCTACACAATTTTCCATTCTAAACACAATGGAATAAAAAAAACACCAAAATCTAGTCCCAACACTGTCCAACCCAGATCTTGATGAAATTCTTTAATAATTGGAGAAAATGGAGTTTTATGATTTCAATCCATAAAACACCTTCTTATGACCTTTAATCACTTGTTTAACCACTTAATCCCATTCTAAACATGATTAGACTAAATTTGGACAGCACCTCCCCTTAGGGTTAGGACTTTCCAAATTTACAAACTTGACAAAATAACCAACTCCAACTACAATCATCAACAACAATCACATACTAGCATAGTTTTAGGATTTGAGAAGTTACCTCTTGAGTTCCTTTCCTCTCACTCTCTAAACATCCTCCTCCCTCTCTTCTTGGGCTCAAGATGAGCTTGCTAAACCATGGATTTCATAGAGAAATAGAGATTAGAGAAGAAGCTTATGCTAGTTTAGAAGGAAATATTAAGGAATCACAAACCTACCTTAATCTTTCTCTTCCTCCTTTTCTCTAATCTTCCAAAGAATTCCAAGGCACTTCTTCTCTCTCTTTCTCTTGTGTTATGCGTGAAGTGTATGAAGGAAAGGGAAAAGAACATGTTTTATTAATTTCCTCATCTTTCCTCCTAGCCATTGATATAATCAAAGGTCAAGATTATACCACCTTGCATGCACACCATTCCTCCTCCCATACCTCCCACCATACCCTCTTCTTTATGCCATACCTTCTCATTATGACCACCATGCACATGCCTTCACTTAGAGTGCACTCTACCTTTGTCGTCATTGATAGATTCATGTAGCCTTTGACTTGCTTGCTTCATTTGATTTCCATTAGATTGGAACCAATTTTCCTTCTCCCTTCGTTGCCCAAAAACATGCCCCCTCTCATGCTCCAACTAAATCAAGTGTTCCTTCCATTTACTCAAGTCAATTGGTACAAAAGTTGGCCACCTAACCTTATGACATAAGTAAGGACTTATGACACAACAATTATCTCCATCATCTTTTATGTGGTGTTGACACTTGGTCTCATTGGATTTTGACACTTGTCTTCTCCTCCTTCATTCCTAAATTTCTAAAATAATTAAGAGAAAAAGGAAGATTACTTTATTTCTCAAATTTTCGGAATAATGCCAATTCTGGCAGATTTTATGCCTTAACTTTGAAAAATCATAACTAATTTTTTAGACATCGTTTCAAGGCGATTCCAAAGCCTATGGAACCCTCATTGAGTCTAGTTTCAAGGAAAAATATGGAATTTTACTAGATATGATCATATTATTCCCAGATTTTCAATCTTTGACCGCTGCTCTAGAAAATTTCCAGATTTTCTGGATTAACTTCAAAAATTCATATATTTTTGTACATAGCTTCAATTGAGTCATATGACCTATCCAATTAAAGCTTAGGATGTCTACGTTCACCCTGTAAAATTTCATAATTTTTGGTCATCATTTTTTCTTCCAAAACTATATGAAAATCTCACTGCCTCGTAGGCGATTTCACTGAAAACACTATTCAACTTTCAATTTTCAATATTTAATTCCTTTGACCTTAAATATTCACCATTTCATTGAATATATATAATAATTACAATATATTCTTGGTGAATAAAATTTGGGATGTTACACATGGTTAAACAGTGTTTAAATGGTTAAATAAGTGGTTAGGAGTGAAACGAAGTAAGCTTTAGATGTTAGAAATCAAAAACTACAATTTCCTTTTTCATGACCTATGTTTTGGTCAGGGCTGATTGGAGGGGTTGAAGCTGGATTTCAATAATCTAATGATACCATGGTATACATGAGGGAAAATTATGTAGAATTGATGTTGAACACATTTTCAGAAAAGTCCTAAAAAGTGAAATTACAAAAATACCCTTAAACCCTAAATCGGGGCTGTCAAAGGCAAAACTAATATTTGGCAATAATTTTGTGAAAATTGAGGTCAAAAATGGACTTTACACGCAAAATTGTATTGGAATAGCCCGGGTCAAAATTTCTGGAAAAGTACGGTCGAACTGGGTACAAAGAGGGTTAGATCGGGTCTCCAGGGGCATTTTGGTAATTTTGTGGTTTTAGCAATGATAACTAACACAATGAGTTTAGAATGAATTATGAGTGACTAATAACTCATTTATCCTAAATTTGGAATTTTAGGATATACTGATAGCTTGAGTCGGATACTGTATGGGATTGACAGTTAGTCAAGGGAAGGGCAATCCAGGTAGTGAACTTAACTCTCCTGCATGTATTTGATATTTGTGCTTGTGTATTGATGCATGTGATTGCTTTACTTGATTATGTGAAACATATATAAATGATTGAAGCCCTATGTCTATTTATGTTATGGCCATGAGTATGTTATTTGCAACATTGAGCATGTAGATATGTCATTGTATTAGCATGAGTTATATAACGTAAGCATGTCATGCATTAAGTACTTATCTTGCATGCATATTGGTAATGTTTGCTATTGAGATTTGTTATGTATGATTATTTTTTATGATGTTAAATATAGATGTCACATAAAATCAAAAAGTTTGCATGATATGCTTATCTTTTACATTGACTAACTACTATATTTAATGTGAAATATCTTGTAGATTAGTCAAGCAAAGAAAGAAAAAGATTGAAGATAGTGAAGAAAGAGATTAAAAAAAGAAGAACTTGCAAGAACTAATGGGAATATCAAGATCCAAACTATTAGAAGTGATACTGGAGGTTTCTATGGTCAAATAGAAGTTAGAATGGGTCAATATAAAGCTAAAATAACTTATACGGAAGTTATGCTACCTCCAGAAGTAATAACTTGAGTGATCACTTGAGTGATATGCCACTACCTCATTTTAGAGGTGATCACTCGAGTGATGACCTAGAATCACTCTATGATGAGAATTCTAACGTACTCTGTTTTCACGCAGCATAATAGAGGTCTGATATTTTGATAATATCTCTCTAACTACATGTCGGATTGATCTAAAACTAGTTTCATATGAAACTAGACTCCCAACAGAACTATGAACACCAAAATCACATTAAAATGAGTTTAGATGAGAGAGATACAATTTGTTGAAGTTAACACATAAATCACTATTATATTCTAAGACAGCTTTAGTGTTTTGGATATAACTCCCAAACTACACATCAAATTGTGACAAAACTAGTGTCATATGAAAGTAGACTTAAAGAGCTTTCTATGAATAAGTAGTTTGTCATATTTGAGGTTATATGCTAAGAGTTATGCCTTTTGGAAGTTGACATTAAAAACTTTGAAGACTATCAGGAATATTAGACACTCCTTCAATCATAACTTTCTATATACAATGATTTTAGAGCTGTTTTTTATTGCATTGGAATGTACACAGCAAGAGCTTTCCGATGATATATCATTTGCCATGTTTTGAATCAAAATAAAGAGATCACTCAAGTGATCACTATCACTCAAGTGACTATTGGAGTAATGCTTCCCAGGAGAATAGAATAACGACTCGAAGATTCCAAAAATCATAGGAATGATTGTGTAACTCATTCCCCTTGCTTATAATCACTCTAACACTTCATTGTATTAGTGTTTAATGAATTTCTCCAAGAATAAAATGAACGGATGTTGCAAAGAGACAAAAGTTGACTTTATGGAAGTGAAGCATCCAACATTTATAATGGCTAGTTTTCAAATTCAAGCAAATGGACAAAAGAACCAGTTGCACTCTAACAGATAAGTTGAAATGCTCAAGAGGTCATCAATTTTCATCAACTATAAATAGAAGAGCATTCAGAGTTCATAAGGACTATGAGGACAAAAAGCCAACGTCAACATGCTCATATCATAAGCTGTCCACCTCGACCCAAACACTCTATGTTCTTATTTGTTTTTTATATCATGTGTATTTGAGAGAGTGATTGATTGTATTATGCTTCAGTATTCATCTTATGTACTTTTGAGAAAGAAGATCAATTATAATCTTTCATCATCAAAGTTGTATCCTTATGATGTGTGTAAGGGGGAGTAACTCTGCGAGAGATTTGTAAAAGGCTTTACAAGTGACCGACTAAACTTATGGGTTGTAAAGGCTTTTCTTGTGCCCAGATTAAACAAGAAGATAGTAGATTTGAAAATCTTAGGAGACTGGGGACTGGACGTAGGTCATTGTGGATTAGACCAAACCAGGATAAATCACAGTTTGCATATTCTCCTTCCTAAGCTCTTATATTTCCAGCATATATTATTTAATCTAACTGTTGATTTATGATTCATTACGTTCATACTTATTACTTTTACTAAGATGTGAAAAGATTTTTAAAGTTCTCAAGTTTTTATCTTGCACTCAATTCAGCCCTCTTGGATGTCGGCCAGTTCTAACAAGATTCTCTCAAATCTCACCCTCCCCCCAACCAACCATTTAGATAGGTGATCACATGAGGTGTACTGAGATAAAAGAAGAAAATCATGCAAGAGGAATACAGTAGTGGAGCAAAGACGGATAGATATCTGCGTTTCATGGAAATAAGTGTAGACATCCTAGTAGCCTTGTGTGGCTACATTATTTGTAATTATTATGTACAAATCCCTATGGAAAAATTTTGTAATCATGTTCATATTATCAGTATATTTATACTATTCCTGTGTGCCCACCGAACTGCATAATTACCACTCTGGTCAATATCAGTGTTAAGTGGTATGTAAGGTTGAAGGCTTACAAAATGAACAAAACCAAACCAGAATGAAATAACTCAAAACAAATAATTGATTCAAAAAATCATTATTAAATGTATTTAATTGCAACAATTGTTATGTACAACTAATTTTAAGTTAATAAACACTCATAAGATTCATGACAGATTTTAACTTAAAAAGACAATAGAAAGAAGAAGAATAAGAAAACGTACGGACTCAAGCTTCTGTGTGTGTGTATATTTATATAACTTACAAGCAAAGGAGCTTCTGTAGGAGATTGAGACAAGAAGGAGAAAAACACGTTGGAGGCTAAGCTTTGTACTGTAATGAAAGTGGCAACCAAATGTTGAAGAAATGAGCACATGGAGGAGACAAGAAATAAAAAAAAGTGGAGGAACCAAGGAAACTTCTATTTGCCACACTAAAAGAAAGGAGGGAGTAGTGGGACAATGGCACCACAACTTCAAAACAAAGAGAAGGAATGTGGATCGTATTATATAGGAAGAAGGGAGTAGGAAGAATGATAAGGAAAGGTGGTGAGTGGGGATGAAGGGATACGGACTGGGAACTAATAGAGTGGAAATTTAGGATAAGATTTCAAAAAATGGGGAACTTAGGGCATGCGAAGAAGAATATATATGGCGGGTTGGACAAATTTTTTAAAAAATGTAAGGGAGCCTGTATGGTGCTTGCTGAGCAAGCATCATACAAGGCTTCAAGAAAACTAGGCAAGCGCCATAGCTTCCCTTTGTTTAAAAAAAAACTTTTTTTTTAAAAAAAAAGCTTTAGAAGGCGCTTGCTAGGCAAAGGCCTTCTAAGGTAGTTGAATATTTGGCTAAGGCGCTAAATGTGCCTTGAAAATTCAAGGTAAGGCACTTTGCCTTGAGTATTATATTCAAGGCATAAAGCCTTAGAAGGCTTTTACTGGGCAAGCGCCTTCTAAGGCCTTCCCATGCTCCAGTTTTCAATGCCACAGTGGTTTTAAAATTTAAGTCACAGTGGCACCTTGTATGACGCAGGACTAAGGATGCACCATATAAGTCCTTATTTTTTTTATAAAAAAATAAGATGTAATACCTTAGTTACATTATCATTCTGATGAGTCTTTCGTAGTGAATCTAAACCACTAAGTGATATTTCTTGGCAAACAATTTCAAATCCTAACTCTAAGACAAGATTCGAACCTACACTTGAAGCAGGTTTTCGAATAAATTAAAACTTTTCGAAGATTTTTCTTCATGGTTCCCTACTCATTGTGACTCATATTTCCTTAATTCTCTTTATTATCTTAATCAGAGTGATTCTTTGTTCATTTTTATGTGCGGAAAGTTTCTTAACTAATGGGCTTGTACTATGCAATTACCCATTTCTAATTCAATTACCGTGCTTAGGAAATTTTACTTGTCCATCATGCAGTGATATACAATTAATCACTCTACGTTTATTACACAATGGTTCAACATGTAAATATTTCTTCTCCTTCGTTGCAACTTTTTCTCCTGGCACAGTGCCTTACACTTCTCTTTGGTGCTTCGCCGCCTATATGCTTGGGTGAGGGAGAGTGAGATTCGAGAGAACCTCAGTTGCAAACTTTCTTAACTAGGCATACAAGATTCAAGCTTAATGAATGACATGCTTACTTACATAAATTCATACTAGCATAATGACATACTTGCATGCTCAATGCTTTACACATACACCTATGGACATAACATAAGTAAAAACAGAGTTTCAATCATTCATACATGCTTCATAATCATACCATTCATCAAAGCAATTAAACACATCAATACATAAGCATACTGATCAAGTAAATGCAAGTCAGGAAAGTTATACTACCTTCTATCTTCAAGTTCCCTTCTTGTATCTTTTTCTTTAATCCATTGAAGTTGTTTGGAAATTCTCTCATTCTTCTTCATTGTCATCTCATGGCCCTAGATAAATGTCCATATTATTAGATCCTTGACAAATAAATATCCAATAGGCTACTTTAACCTATAGGATTTGTCTTTATTCTTTAGGCCCATACTTGTCCCAATTTTTAATAACTCAAGACACCTTGGTTAATTAACTTTAAAGTTAACACATTGGGCCCAATGGGTATTTAATGGGCCCACACTAACTTTATGTGCTTTACTTAACCATTGAAGTTCAAATTAATTACCAATTACCCCTTACTTTCTTATTTTTGCCTAATTACCAAAATCTGCCAGAATTTTCAATAATCTTTGAAAATTCATAACTAATTGTACAAATGTCCAATTCTGATGATTCTAAAGGATATGTGACCCCTAATTAGACTAGTTTTAGGGGAAAATATAGCCATTAAACTTTTAGATGCATATCAATACAATATCTCACTTGATTGATCACTGCTCTCAGAATTTGCCAGTTTTCTAGTCCAAATATTGGAAATTCATAATTAAATCTAAAAAATCCAAATGATTTGGTTCTAGATTATATAAAAAGCTCCTCAAGTCCTCTATTAGTGAAAAATATCATAGAGCATTGATTACAGACACGCATTTTCCCAAAATTCATCAAACACAAACTGTTACAGATTTCGTTCCAGAATCAAGGTCAAACTTTGAAAAATTATAACTTTCAATCCACTTGTCCAAATAGCTTATATTATATATCAAATTAAATCCTAATATGTTTACTTTAATCCTATATAATTTTATAGCATTTGGACTAAGTTTGACTAATCGAAAACACATTTCAATTACACTGCCTCCGGAAAACGAATTCAAGCAGCTTTAAACATAAACTTTCAAAATCATCATTTAACCATAAACACATGATTAAACCTCAAAAATATCCCTTGGAAAAAAAATGAATAGTACTCTACCCTCATAAAAACACATCCAGACAACAAATCAATCGGTTCAAATCGAAGATTATACGTACCTCTATCCAATTCTATAACCGGTTCTTGATTTTGGCAGTACTTCGGCCAGGTAGATGACACCACACACCTCTAATCAAGAATCCAAAACCATATAATTATTGATCTCACTGAGAGGAACAACATTACAGAAGACTTCAGGAGCTGGAAAAGCCGAATCGGTGGTGAAATTGGCTTCAGAACTCAGGAACTTTTACTATTCACACTTTCCCTTTCCTCTTCCAATTTTCTTGTTTTTTTTTTCTGATTTTCCCCCTTCCTTGTGGCCCTTAAATGAAATTATAAGTGTGGGGGAGAGAGAGAGTAGTCTTCTGATGACATGTGTCACTTGCTTTAATCCTACGGTGCCATGTGTTCTGATCTAGCTTCAGATGATAACAAGTGCCCTAAAAGCATCTTCTTTTCTTTTTCTTTTTCTCTCTCTCTCTTTATGCATCCTTACATTTTAGGGAAAGGAGAGGCCTGACAATTTCCTCATACTCCCAGGTTTGGTATTTGAGAAGTTAAGTATGTGATCGGGCCGGAGACCATTGGATTCCCTAGGTTCAAGTGCTAGGTGGCGCCTCCTGAGAGTGCCAACACAAAAGTCACTTTATGACTCTCACTATGAAGTGACATGTGTCCTTCTCTCATTTGTCTAACACAAAAGTGGAATGTACTTTGTCATGATAAGAGGACACTTGTCAATCTCTCATTTATCCCACACAAAAATTGTGTCATCATTGCTTACTTTACTAAAGCTACTTTATCGGTGTTCACTCAGGACTCTACTTGGGCTTTGCTCGGGAATGCGACACGTGTATCAAGGCTCGCTAAATGATGCCAGGTCAGAGTATATGTAACACCCCAACTTTTATTCACCGAAATGTGTCGTAATTATTTGAAATATTCAATAAAATGGTAAATATTCATGCAATTAGAGTGTGAATAGTGTTGGGAATGTAATTTCCGATGAGATAGTGAGTTTGTCATGTGGTTTTGGATGACCAAATGATGATAAATAAAATTTTAAAATTTTACAGGGTGAAAGTAGATATTTTAATTTGATAGGTCATGGGTAATTTTTGGAGCTATATACAAAACGTTATGGATTTTTGAAGTTAGCCTAAAAAAACTGTTGATTTTCTAGAACAACATTTAAAAAATTTAATTTTGGGAATTATATGCTTCCAATTGGTATAAGGCTATATTTTTTCTTGAAACTAGACTTAATAAGAGTTCTATAGCCTTTAGAATCACTCCAATATGATATCTATAAATTTAGTTATGATTTTTCAAAATTTGGACAGAAAATCTGCCAGAATTTGCATAAATCCGAAAATAGGGATTTTGGACATTAAATAATTAGAGAAATTAAGGGATAATTACAAAAACTATTTCTCTTCCTCTTTCCCTTTATTCTTGTCAGTTTTGAATGTCCAAAATAGAGAGAGCGAACTTGAATGATTTCTAAGGAGAAGGAAGGAGAAAACTTGCAAAGGTAAGTAATTTCTTTGGTAAATTAACTCCTAACCTGTATAATCCTTCCTCTAAGCTTCTCTTCTACATGGATTATGATGTTTAGGAAGCAAAATTTTAGTATTGAGAAGGGCTAGGGTTCAGCCAAGAAGAAAACAACTAGAGGGAAGCAAAGGTGACGTCCTAAACTTGAAATTATTGTTGTTGTGGCTGCTGTGGTTGATTTAATCATAAAATTTCTGGTTAAGTTGCTATGATTGTAAATTTGGGAAAATTTTGAACCCTTGGTGTTATGCTACCAAAATTGGGCCTAAATGGTAGTTATAATATAATTAAATAGTTAATAAAGTGATTAGATGTAGAAAAGAGCAAGTCTGCAGAGTCAGAATTTAAAAATCCTAATTTTCCCCGAAGAATCCTAGGTTTCAGCTAGTGCTGTTTGGAGGGATTAGAGTTCGATTTTTGACAATCTGATGATTTCATTATATTTAGGAGGTGGGGTTACTATTGACCACTTTTCCAGAAAATCCCTTAAAAGCATAATGACTAAAACACCCATAAAACCCTAAATTAGGGGCTGCCAAGGGCATTTTTGTCTTTGGTAGTGAATTTGGTAATTTTGAGGCTGGAAATGGATTCCTTGGACAAAAATATATCTGAATAGCCCGAGTCAAAATTTTGAGAAAAGTACGGTCAGATCGGGTAAGTCGGGGTTAAGGCAAGTCCTTAAGGGCATTTTGGTAATTTTTCACTATAGACTCATATAACTATAAAAAAACTCTTTGAAAGTGTCTAAATTAGTACATGAATGAGTTTTAATCTAATTCTTATACATTTGAAATTTTAGGACCCGATTGATAGCCAAGCTGCAACACAAACTTCGAGGAACTGGATTTTGTGATTTTTGCCTAAAATTGGCAGTATTTTCACCCAAATTTGAAAATTTATATATTTTTTGTTGACCTTCAATTGAGGTGCTTCTAAAGGCTACTTAACCCCTATTGAGTCTAGTTTTAAGAAAAAAAATAAAGCCTTTAGCCAACTGGAAGTTGAAAATTCCCAGAATTTCAATCTTTGAGCGTTGTTCCAAAAAGCAGCCAATTTCACTACATAAACTTGAAAAATTCATAACTCTTGGTATACTGCTCCAAATGATCTATATGACTTATCAAATTAAAGCTTAGAGTGTATACTTTGATTCTAAAAATTTTCACAACTTTTAGACATCATTTGGTCATCCAAAACTACATGACAAACTCACTGTCTCACAAAAAATTTTCACTGGCAGTATAATCAAATTCTCCAAAATTTGCCCTCCCATTTCACTAAATACCACCAATTGGAGTATTCACCCTTTTATGTACATCACTATTCATCATTTTATTCTATTAAATATCTCATTACATAAAGGGAATATTGGTGACAAAAATTGGGGTGTTACACTTTTCATTTCTCAAAAACTTAATATCATATCCATGGATGAGGCAGTATTCCCTCACAGCATGTTTAAACTCTTCATTGAAGTGAACTCCATTATTCCAAGCTCAAATTCAAAATCTTTAGACATCATAGTAGGATTGTATTTTATGTTCCTTGTCAATTTTTTATTTTCTTCCTCATCTGATACATAATCTACATATAACTCATCATCTTCTAAATCAGAAATCATCTCTCCGATGTTATCTTTAAATTGACCAGACAAAGGAATTATCTCTAAACACTCTAACTGATTTTCTGCCACATTAAAAGAACTCCCGTTGCATTGCCCAACATCCTCAACAATATCAGCATCAATAAAATGGTGAAAATAATCATCCTCCAATTATTCTTCATCACTATCCTCAGCAGACAAATCATGTAAGGTCTCGTTCTCACCCTCTATTACTAATGCTTCATATCGTCCCATTTTTTAAACAACCTAAGTCGTGTAGCTAAAATAAAAATTCAGAAGCAGAAAATAGCAACAACAAATAAAGAGTCAGAATGGAGAAGAAAGATCCCTCACTAGAACACCCACGCATTGAAGAAGACAACACACCCACCCTTGAATTAAATAAAATGGTGAATAATTATGGCTAAAGAAATTAAATATTGGAAATTGAAAGGTGAACAGTATTTTCAGTGAAATCGCCTACGAGGCAGAGAGTTTTTCAAGCGGTTTTGTATTACCAAACGATGACAAAAATTTATGAAGTTTTTTAGAATGAAAGTAGACATCCTAACCTTTAATTTAATAGGTCATATAACTCAATTAGAGTTATATACAAAAATTTATGAATTTTAAAATTAGCCCAGAAAAATTGTGAAGTTTCTAAAACAGCATTCAAAGAAATTAATTCTGAAAATTTTGTGCTTCCAACTAGTGAGAGGCTATATTTTTTTCTTGAAACTAGACTTAATAAGGGTTCTATAGCCTTTAAAATCACTCTATTAAGATGTCTAAAAATTTATTTATGATTTTTCAAAATTTAGGCAGAAAATGTGCCAGAAATTCAAAAATGAAGGAAAAATTTAATGGCAAACTTGTAATTTTGCTAATTTAGCATAAAATTAATTATTTTCAGATTAATTGAATTTAATTTCAATTAATTAAGGAAAATAAAGGCAGGAAATATATTTGGTCAAATAAAATATGAATTTGTGGAAAATTTGAGCGAAAATGCAAATTTGACCAAAATTGGAACTTTATGTGTATACGTAACTTGAACAAGTTGTGAAGTCATTTGAGACCAAAGGGAAGGACCCTTAGGTGTCTCCTACATGTAGTTTAAAGAAGAAAATATTGGTTGGACTTAAGAGCATGGTTACATGTACGTAAGTGTTTATGTACATAAAATTCAATTTCTGGAATTATGATATAAGCATACTTAAAGATGACATAAGCATGGACTTATAAAATATTTCTCATCTTCATCCTCTTCTCATTTCCAATGTGAAGTGCAGCTGAAAATAGAGAGAGAAAGTTGAGAAATTTAGAAAGAGAAAGAGAAGAAAAAGCTTGCAAAGGTAAGTGATTTCTTCGGTAAATTGGTTCCTAATAATGCGTATAACTCCATTCCTAAACTACTATACTATGTTATTCAAGGTTTGGAAAGCTCAATTTTCATTGTGAAGAGAGCTAGGGTTTCGGCCACTTTAAGAAAAGCCAGAGGGAGTTTGAAGTAACTTCAAAACCTTTGTATATTGATTGTTTTGACTGTTATAGACAATTTAATCGGTGAAATTTGGCCGGATTGTCTTTGATTTGAAAATGTGGAACTGTATAGGCCTAGGGGTTATGCTACTAAAATTTGTTCCAAAAGGTAGTTATAAATGTTAATAAAGTGGTTAGGAGTAAAAAGGAACACATCTACGGAGTTGAAATAAAAAAACCCCAATTTTCCTCGGAGTTCCTATAAGTTTTGGTCATCTCTAGTTAGGGGGCTATAAGTTGTATTTTCAATTATTTGATGATTCCATTGAGTTCAAGAGGGAAAATTAGGTTAGGTTACAGTTGGTCACTTTTTCAGAAAAGCCCAAAAAGTATAATTATAAAAACGCCCAAGAAACCCGGAAAGCGGGGCTGTCAAGGGCATATCTATCTTCTGATAGTGAATTTGGTAATTCTGAGTTTGGAAATGGATTCTTTAGGCAAAAATATGTCAGAATAGCCCTAATTAAAATTTTGAGGAAAGTACAGTCAGATCGGGTACGACGGAGCTAGGTCAGGGTCCCAGGGGCATTTTGGTAAATTTTCACATAGACTAATATAACCACAATAAATACTATGGAAGTTTCTAAAATGGTACATGAATGGGTTTTAACCTAATTCTTGTACATTTAATATTTTAGGACTGAGTTGGGAGCCTGTGCTTGGCACGCTTTTCGAGGCACACCAAACGGGTTGAAAGAGACTTGAGGTAGGAATATTATCTTTCATACATCATGTCATAGTTCATATGATTGTTGGGATGCCATTGTTTGTGCTTTTAATCAACATGGTTTGCCTATACGAGGCAGTTAGTGCCAGAGGTGCACTTACACTTGGGAGTTGGCTAAAAATCCACCTGGTGTATGATTAGTGGGATAGGAGCCCTACTCATGTATACATGATGATGATGTTTGGTGTTTTATATTGTTCATTAATTGGTGCATACATGGTACATATCATATTTACTTATCGCATATTATGTGAACGATAATATGTTTCTACTGATATTCCTTGGAATCTTACCCCTTTTCTAAATATAAATATCTCAAAGAGTGACAATGGCTTGAAAAGCAAGAATGTAGATACAGAGAACTGGCGGACATGTTCCCTGAGACAAAGATCGTGATTATAGATAGTCTATCTTTGGAATATTTTTGGATATTCTGTACATATTTGTAAATATTATCGAATTTTGCACAATTATTCCAGTCTATAAACAATTACTTTTATCAGTATACATGTACTTTTTTGTATGTCTGTGGAACTTAGTTTCTATTAATGTGTATATCGAAATGGAAACCGGTATTGAAATTTTTGGTATTAGAGCCCAAGCGGTTTTGGCAGAGCTAATAAGCAATTCTGGCATTATCAAAATGGTATACTGATGCAGTTTTGTTTGCATAGTGATACGAACCATCAGCGATTGGAGTTTAATCAGTTTGAGGGAGGAACATGTGGGATCACTTTTGTCTGTGAATTAATGTACCCCAGGCCAGAGTATCTCTAAGGAGCAGCAATCTGTCGAGACAAGGACACCCAGGGAACAGGTCCAGGTTAGAACAGTATATACACCTCAGTCGAGACTTGAACCAGTACCTCTCGAGCAGATGGGAGATTCAAAGTATCCACTTTCTGATGAATCAGTGTCGGAGTTCTGCATTGCTACTGTATCTAGAGCTAGACCAGTACGTGTGAAATATGATCTACAGCCAAATCTGAAGTTGTGGAAGTTTGCTCGGTGTGGGTACTTATGGGCCTTTAATGAGTCTCATAATCCTATAGCTCAATACCTTAAATATATGGATATTATAGATACATTCTACTGGGATCAAGTTCCACTATTGTTAGAGTATCCAGACTGGGTTTGGATTCGTATGATCATGTACTTTTTACCAGATACAGCAATTTAGGCCAGGAAAAAGAATGTTATAGTCGAGCGAGACCCGAATGATCATTTTGTCGAGTTTAGGGATCATATGAATCGGTATATAGTATATTACATATACATCGGGTGATGTAGGACCCAGGTAGTGTATCTTGGTGATCAGAGGTGACCAGCACGTATTTCGAGGTAAGGGCAGTCAGGTGGAACCAATGGATGGAAGAAGATAGAGCTAGAGTCGGTGTTTTGGGAGGGTATATAAAAAGTTGAGCATGCTCACCCCAGGGTAATCCTAGGATGGGTGACCCCCTGAGAAGCTATATGTATATTAAGTTATGTGATATAAAAAGGATAAATATGTTATGTACAGTAATTTATAGGGTTGTATGATGTTTCTATTTTTCTGTAACTACTGTAAATAGTTGATGTATGTTATAAATGATATATCTGTGTACCCAAATTATTATGAAATGACGAAAATACCTTTGCATCTATATGGAAATTTATTTTTCCTTATTTTCATTTAGCGAGGTACCAAGATGATGCATACAAGGGAAGGAGATTATGACCTAAACTGGGAAGATAGCCCTGACTCTATGCAACAAATTCAGAACAGGATGGCATGACAACAACTTATGATAAGTGATCTTAGAGATGAATTGCGCGAGTTACGACAGAGACAACGAAGATTAGAGTATCTTGAAAGGTAAGAGGGTGAATATAATTCATCTTAGCAACCTCATCAGGAGCCACTGCCCATGCTTGTGTATGAAGAAAATGTTTTTCAAACATAAGTGAAATGATTTAAGAAACAACAATTTCCTACTTTCTGAGGGAGATTCGATCCCCTGCAAGCAGAAGAATGGTTATTCGCATTAGAGCAAATTTTCATAAGATTGATGTGCTCCAATGATATTAAGGTTCAATTAGCTATTCACAAATTAGAGGGAGAGGCGAATGTATGGTGGAGGAATACATAGTTGATTCTACAGGTATGGAATATTCCAGTAACATGAGAAATGTTCCAAGAGAAATTTAATGAAAGATATTTCTCTCAACCAGACAAGTTAGCAAAAGAAAAGGAATTCCTCAATATACGATAGGATAATGAAGAGAGCTTTGATGAGTCCTGGCACGTTATGTTCAATTGCCTCGATATTCCTTATACCTAAGACAACAGGATGACGAGGAGTAGAGCTCCGATATATTGATACAAGGGTTAAAGCTAGAATTAAGGAAGAAATTGATTTCTAAACACTTTACAGTGTTCGCCAAGGTGGTTGAAGGGAGTTGACTCGCCGAGAATGACATGTTAAGCTTGCACCGTGATAGAAATAATGACTATAGGGATGTGTCTGGTAGTGGGAGTTCCTAACAAAAATGTAAAGATCAGGATGAATTATCTAGAGGGAACTATAAATGGCCAAAACAAGCTGGGGGTCGTGGAGGTCAGAATTCTGCTAAGGGTAGAAAATGCTAGCGGTGTCACAAGCCATATCATCCTGGTAAATCATATAGAGATGTATCAGGAAGATATAACTCAACTGGACGGGATCCAGCTAGTCGAATCTATTTTCGGTGTCGAGAACTAGGGCATCCTACTAAGAATTTCCCATAGAGGCAACAACTAGAGGAAACTAAACCAAGAGCTCGTGAGGTACATGTGATAAATCAGGAGGAGGCCAGAAAATCTCCTAAACTTATTAAAGGTACGACTTCTTTTAATAGCGATTCAATGGGAGTAATGTATGATTCGCATTTAATTATTTATTCATTGTATATGCTCCATAGTGATGCTTGATACTTGATTAAATTTGGAAGCTAGTCCTCGATGAGAACATAATAGAGAGAATAGAGGATAGGTCAGTGGTCGGTAAATTCCCTAAAGCCTTCTGAAATATAGGAGGGGACAATAGGGATAATTGAGGTGGAATGATGTTAAACCCCGATAAAAATTGAAGTTTGAGTTGTGATTGAGAGAATTGTAATTTGAGAATCAAACTTAGTAGTTGAGTTGACTTCTTAGGCATTTGATATGGCCTAAAGTTGTTTGAGGTATTAGAATATGATACATAATGTATGTTAATTATGCAGTAAGTCGATCTTAGAGGATTCGATCTGATGATACTAATGGTTAAAGATAGGCTTAAATTTGATATAAGCTAAGATAATTCTTTGATTGAAATGTGAATTGGTTGCACTGTGGTTCTATTCCATGATGGAAGGTTGAACCTTGTGGATAGTGTTAAACCTTCAGTAATGTTTTGAGAATAATACCCGAATACCATGAAAGTTAGAATAGGTGTTATTGATCATGAATATTAGCAAATCTATTGGGTATAACTGAGGAAACGATTTCCAATGTATGTGATGTTAAGGTTCTAGATTTCATGATAGACCTAAAAGTTGGGTTAGGGACCCTAGGTTGTAAAATCTTACATGCCAGATATTGGTCTAGACCTGTGTGTCCAGAGGCCCCAAGACATAGTGGACTAGCATGTCCTTAGGTGGTGAATTTATTCAGAATCGTGTTATAAATAGTGATAATCCATGAAGTTGAGGAAAATGATTTCCCGGCTCAGCGAATGATAAGATTTTAGGCATGGAATTATGATCCAAGAATCAGACACCATCGTTAAACTAATTTCTTAGGAATTTGAATTAACTTGGATGATCTGAGGTACTAAAACATGGTACTAAAATGAATTAAAATGTGTATGAGGTTTTTCGAAGTTGCTCGTTGCTAATTAGCATAGGGAAAGATTTTCATAATAGAATATTCCCTTATTGAATGAGAATAGTTCTTGATAGAACAAAAGTAGCCACGAGATAGGGTCTCAAGGTTGAGACAAAAAATAAAATATGAGTGGCTTTTGGTTTCCTTGTACAATGAGGGTAGAGTATCCTGATGAAAGAAGGAATTGATTTGCCTGCTATTCTACTAATGTGAGGCTTTATTAGGAGCCTATTGGTGGATGGCAGATAGCGTGTTAAAAGGTATGAAAAACAATAGCAGGGAATCGTGTTTTGACAGCCTGGTAGACTGACGAATTCTCTGGAATTAGTTTTAGAGGATATGAATAGGCTACCCTAGAAAGGGTAGTAGAATTGGTAAGTATGTGTACATTTCCATACGAATAGACTATGCTTACACCCACAGGTGTCAGGGCTGTTACAATCGACGTATGTATGAATGGTATAATGAATGCTAAGGGACATGAATCATTAGTGGACTTGATTGTCTACTGTTGCATGGCTGATGTCAAATGCACTTGCTATGTTTACAGACCATATGACTCAAATTTTTCATCCACACATGGTCCTATTTGTGGCAATCTCTATTGAAAACCTATTGGTGAACAATGATAAACCTAGTAAGGGGAAAAGCAACTCTATGCCATCTTGAGTAAATGCGAGTTATGGCTTTCGGAGGTGATTTCTGATCCATGTAGTCCATAGCAAGGGATCCTGAGTGACCCTAATAAAGTGGAAACAGTACTGAACTGAGAAGGCTAGAAACTATGGTTGTGATACGTAATATTTTGAGTCTTATCCAGTAGTATGAGGGGCCTATACCGAAATTCCCTTGAACTCAACATTATGCATGGGATGATGATTGTGAGAGTAGCTTCGGAGAGCTGATGACGAAAATTTATTAAAGTACCAACACTATAATCACATATCCATAGTGGACCTTTGTTGTTTTTATTAATATCAGTCGACATGGATTGGGAAGGGAATTGATGTGAACTGGGTGAGGGCATATGCATCTTGTCTATCACGCCCTTATTTTAATTTCAACCTTTTTCAGAGTATTTGCGGAAAACGATATGCAGTTCGGTAGGCAACACAGGAATAGCATAACTATACTGATAATATGTGCATGATTACATAAATTCTCCATAGGGGTTTGTACATGATACTTACAATTAAGGTAGCCGCATAAGGCTACTAGGGTGTCTAAACTCATTCCAGTGAAACGGAGACATCTTCTCATCTTCGTTCCACCATTGCAATCCCCTCATATGGTTCTCAGTATTGTTCTCAGCATATCTTCTGTCTTCTCCTACCTAAATTGTTGGTAGGGGAGGGTGAGATTCGAGAGAATCTTAGTAGGAAACAGATACCATAATGCATGCATGATAGATGCTATGTGTATGACATGTTAGCTTTATCTAGATGTATGCCCCATAATGACATTTCTGCATGCTCATTGTTTCATACAACAAGACTATGGCCACAGGGAAAACAGAAACAGAGCTTCATTTATTCAAATATGCTCTACACAATCAAGTAAAGCAATCACATACATCATTACACAAGCAAAGATATCAAATACATGCAAGTAAGGTAAGTCCCCTACCTCCAATCTTTCTCCTCGATTTGCATGCCAACAGCTCGGGGCTCCATATTCGATCCTACAATGCCAAATGTACTATTTAGATACTTTCATAGTGTTTCTGGGGGTTATATGAGTCTATATTGAAAAATTACTAAAATACCCCCGGGGACCCGGCCCCATCATACCCGGTCCGGCTGTACTTTTCTCGAAATTCTAACCTGGGCTATCCTGACATATTTTCGCCCAAGGAATCCATTTCCGGACTCAGAATTACCAAATTCACTGCCAAAAGACGAAATTTCCCTTGGCAGCCCTTATTTCAGTGTTTTAGGGGCATTTTCGTAATTATACTTTCTCGACCTTTTCCGAAAAAGTGCCAAACTGTAACCCCACCTAATTTTCCCTCCTGAACTCAATGGAATCATCAAATCATTGAAAATCCAACTCTAAGACCCATTTATAGCCTAGACCGAAATATATGAGTTTTCCAGGGAAAATCGGGGTTTTTCGGTTTCGGCTCCGTAAACACGTTCCTTTCTACTCCTAACCACTTTATTAACCATTACATTAGGTTACAACTAACATTAAGACCCAATTTGGGCAGCATAACCCCTAGGCAACTCAATTTCCAAACTTTAAAACCAATGGCAATCCGGCGAAATTTCACCGATTAAATTGCCCACAACAGCCAGAATAAGCAATATACGAAAGTTTGGAAGTTACCCTTTACTTCCTTTTGCCTTTTCCAATAACAGCTGCAAAAACCTAACTCTCAACACATATTTGAGCTGCAAAATTTGTGAAAGACCAAGAAGAGCAGCTTAGGAGTAGAATCATACGAGTTAGGAGCTAAATCGTCGGAGGAATCGGCTTACCTTGAAAGTTTTCTTCTCCTTTCTCTCTCTATAATTCCACACCTTCTCTCTCTATATGCAGCTGTGCAGAACGTCAGAAATGAGCTTGGGAGGAAGATGATGACTTTTTATTTTAATATCTAATATCATATTTCATTTATTTGATAATTTCCCAATTTTCGGATTTTTACAAAATCCTGGCAGATTTCTGCTCAAACTTTGAAAACTCATAACTAATTCTAGAAAAATAAAAATGAGGTGATTCCAAAGCCTATAGAACCCTTATTGAGTCTAGTTTCAAGGAGAAATATATACTTTTGCTTTCTGGAATCACAAAATTCCCAGAATTTCAATCTTTGCATATTGTTCCAGAAATTTCACAGTTTTTCTGTGCTGAATTCAAAAATTCATATCTTTTTGTATGTAGCTCTAATTGATTCATATGACCTATCAAATTAAAGCTTAGGATGTCTACTTTCATCTTGTAAACTTTCATAATTTTTTATTATCATTTGATAATTCAAAATCACATGACAAGCTCACTACCTCAGAGGCGATTTCACCGAAAACATAATTATATTTTCCAAAATTCACCATTTTACTTTCTTAATACCCCAAAGATATTAGAAACATTAGAGAATATATTTGGGACACCTGCTAAACCGGGGCTTAGCAGTCCGCTTAATTTAGACTTATTCTCAAGCCTCCAATCCCAAAATTCGGGGTATTACATTGTCAGCTAAAGCTTTAGGAATTGAACTATTCCATCCATAATCTTAAGTTGATATAATTCTTGTACTAAATCTAGAAACGTTGCTTTTATAGCGTAACTATGGAGTTGTACTGTGACCACAAATGTTGAGATATGTATACGATCAAAAAGAGCAAAATATTATGTAGTGTAAGTGGATATAGCTGTTGAAAGATTAAGACCTAGAATGTAAATGTTATCCAGGGCAGGCTAATGTTGTCGCTGACGCATTGAGCTGCAAAATAGTGCAAGTGGCAGATATGATGATTTATAAGCAAAAAGCCAATTCAGGAATTTTAGGGATCTTATTATGTATAAGAGATCTTGATCAACGGTAATAATGTCAGTAAAACATATGCAGAAGTGTTACCCCGAAGTTTATGGTTATGAATGTGTGGCAAATTTTGGAGACGGAATTTATTTAAGTGGGGGAAAATTGTAACACCCCAAATTTATTCACCAAGAATGTATTATAATTATTTCATATATTCAATAAAATGGTGAATATTTACGGCCAAGGAATTAAATATTGGAAATTGAAAGGTAAAAAGTGTTTTCAGTGAAATCGTCTGCGAAGCAGTGAGTTTGTCATATAGTTTTGGATCAACAAACGATCACAAAAATTTATGCAATTTTTCATAATAAAAGTAGACAGCCTAAACTTTAATTTGATAGGTATATGACTCAATTAGAGTCATATACAAAAAGTTATGAATTTTAAAAGTTAGCCCAGAAAAACTGTGAAGTTTCTGAAATAGCATTCAAAGAAATTAATTATGGGAATTTTGTGCTTTTAATTGGTGAGAGGCTATATTTTTTCTTGAACTAGATTCAATAAGGGTTCTATAGCCTTTGGAATCACTCTGATATGATGTCCACAAATTTAGTTATGATTTTTCAAATTTTGAGTAAAAAATCTACTAGAAATCCGAAAATGAAGGAAAAATTTAATGGCAAACTTGTAATTTTTCTAATTTAGCATATAATTAATTATTTTTTGATTAATTGAATTTAATTTCAATTAATTAAGGAAAATAAAGGGGAAAATATATTTGGAATATTTTGGTCAAATAAATATGATTTGATGAAAAATTTGAGCAAAAATGCAAATTTGACCAAAATTGGAACTTTACGTGTATACGTAACTGGACTAAGTTGTGAAGCCAATTGAGACCAAAGGAAAGGACCCTTAGGTGTCTCATACATGTAGTATAAAGAAGAAAATATTGGTTGGACTTAATGAGCATGGTTACATGTACATAAGAATTTATGTAGATAAAATTCAATTTTTGGAATTATGACATAAGCATACTTAAAGATGACATAAGCATGGACTTATAAAATATTTCTCATCTTCATCCTCTTCCCATTTCTGACGTGAAGTGCAGCTGAAAATAGAGAGAGAAAGTTGAGAAACTTTAGAGAGAGAAAGAGAAGAAAAAGCTTGCAAAGCTAAGTAATTTCTTCGATAAATTGGTTCCTAACGCGTATAACTTCATTCCTAAGCTACTCTATTATGTTATTCAAGGTTTGAAAAGCTCAATTTTCATTGTGAAGAGAGCTATGGTTTTGACCACTTTGAGAAAAGCCAGAGGGAGCTTGAGATAATTTCGAAACCTTTGTATATTGACTGTTCTAGCTGCTATGGACAATTTAATCGATGAAATTTTGCCGAATTGTCTTTAATTTGAAAATTTGGAAATGTATAGGTCTAGGGGTTATGCTACTGAAATTTGATCCAAATGGTAGCTATAACCTAATTAAATAGTTAATAAAATGGTTAGGAGTATAAAGGGAACACGTATGCAGAGTCGAAATCGAAAAACCTCAATTTTTCACGTAGTTCCTATAAGTTTCGGCTGGCTCTAGTTAGAGGGATAGAAGTTGGATTTTTAATGATTTGAAGATTCCATTGAGTTCAAGAGGGAAAATTAGGTTAGGTTACAGTTGGTCACTTTTTCGGAAAAACCCGAAAAAGTATAATTACGAAAACATCCCTGAAACCTGGAAAGCAGGGCTACCAATAGCATATCTGTCTTTTGGTAATGAATTTGGTAATTATGAGTTCAAAAATGGATTTCTTGGGCTAAAATATATCAGAATAGCCCTAGTCAAAATTTTGGAGAAAGTACAGTCGGATCGAGTACGGTCGGGCCAAGCCGGCGTCACAATGGCATTTTGGTAAATTTTCATAGTAGACTAATATAACAACTATAAACACTAAGGAATTGTTTAAAATGGTACATGAATGAGTTTTAGCCTAATTCTTATACATTTGATATTTTAAGACCGAGTTGGGAGCCTGGGCTTAGCACGCTTTTCGAGGCACACCAAATGGATTGAAAGAGACTTAAGGTAGGAACATTATCTTTCATACATTATGTCATAGTTCATATGATTGTTGGGATGCCATTGTTTGTGCTTTTAATCAACATGGTTTGCCTATACGAGGCAATTAGTGCCAGAGGTACACTTACATCTGGGAGTTGGGTAAGAATCCACCTGGTATACAATTAGTGGGGTAGGAGCCCGACTCATGTATACATGATGATGATTTTTGATGTTTTTATATTGTTTATTAATTGGTGCATACATGGTGCATATCATATTTACTTATCACATATTATGTGAACGATAATATGTTTTTACTGAGATTTCTTAGAATCTTACCCTTTTTTCTAAATATAAATATCTCAGCAAGTGCCAACAGCTCGAAAGGCAAGGACGTAGATACGGGAAACTGACGGACACGTTTCCCGAAACAAAGATCGTGGTTATAGATAGTCTATCTTTGGAATATTTTTGGATATTCTGTATATATTTGTGAATATTATCAAATTCTGCACGGTTGATTCTAATCTGTAAACAATTACTTTTATCAGTATATATGTAATTTTCTGTATACTTGTAAAACTTAGTCTCTATTACTCTATGTATATCGAAATGAAAACAAGTATTGACAAAACACACAAAAATGCCTTTTTCTACTTTGAGAACGGAACAAAAATACTTAGTATTGTAGACTAGTTTGGACTCCTTGCTTAATGAAAAAGAGAATAAGTCGCAACCATAGCACATGATCAATGGTGCCATCTTCATTGAATAAATGGCGAGTAGAGGAAAGGACGTTGTCTGCTGAATGATTGTGCGCGTTGGTCGAATTTTTTCCTGTCCCTCTGTATATTTTAATGCTATCTTTCGTTAGTTATCCCTCGAGCAAGTTTTTTAAATAAGAGGGGCTAACAGTATTAACGTTAGAAAGTTAACGGATTTAAAAAAAAAAAAGTGTATGTACCAAAATAAAAATTGGATGAAACCATAGAGACTAGCCGAATGGTTTTCCCTTTAATGTTATAATACTTCTTTCGATCTTAATTATAAGATAAACTTGACTTTTTTAGAAAAATTAAGGAAGTCAATTAAATCACTTCAGAATATTTTTATTTTTATTTTTATTTTTTTTCTTCAAACTAATTAATTTGACTAATAAACTGATATATAATATAAGAATACTAAAAATATAAATACTTTAAAGTGATTTAATTGGCTTCCTTAATTTCTCTAAAAAAGTTAACTTTGTCTTATAATTAGGACCGGAGGAAGTAATATTTTTTAATGATATTAAATCTTAACTGTTAAAATTAATCTAACGGTGTAAATAAAGAAGTAGAAGAAAATTGATAGTAAAAGAAATGGAAATACCTCTTTCCTGATAAAGAGATCCTCTCCCCGAAAATAAAGAAGTGATGAAAAATGGAAGGTAAGGAAAATACAGAGTCACCTCTCTTTTAAGGATGCCCAGCCCAGCCCAACCCACGTCATCATCTCCAGCTTGGCGCGGGTGGCATAGATTCTTATTTTGGGCGGGGGGGATCATGTGCGGCGTTAATCAACACTCAAATGGCCCTGAAACCGTCAATTTCACATAATTATTTCTAGTACTTAAATGTCAACACAACCTACTGTCAATAACTGAATATTGTGGTGCTCATTGCAGGAGATCGGGACCAATGAGAGGACCACTTTAATTTCTCTTTTTTGGACAAGTACCCAAGATAGCGACAGACATCGAAAAGACGAAATCACCCTCATTTGACTTGATCTGCAACGGGGTACACGATCGGGACAGTTTCGGGATTTCACGTGGGTCATTTTCAATTAAAAGTGTATACGAATGAATCCCCTGACCTGAAATCAAGTGAAACTTGTTTTATTCGCCACTAGCGTCATTTTTCGTATTTCATGAGCCTACATGTAATTAATTTTTTTGCCAGCATACATTTCATTTTAATGAGTCCTCTTTTATCATAGATGGACTAGTTGAAAAGCTACAAGAATTTTGATGCCAACGCACACAGTAAAAAAAAAAAATTATTAAGCACATCATAATTAAATCAAATAAAATTTTTACATTGAATAGCCACAAAGTTGAAGGAATATTAATATATCTTATCTTTATTATAATACATATTTACTTAATTTGATTATATTAAATATATTAGTTAAGTTAGTTAATATAACATGTTTTTTAAAACACTTTAGTATTTATTTGGAATAGCAATTTGAGCCTTCAAAAATAGTTTTTCAATTATGATTTAGGATATGAGAGGTAAGTATGTGAGAGAAGTTTTATCTCGATTTATGTGAATAAGCGCTTTTGAAAATATCAAACATGATCAAAATGAAACGCAACTGGCAGGGATGGCTCGCGATTTTTTTGTCAAGCTATACTCACTTGGAGAGCCCACCTTCACTCCATCTCCAATTATAGGTGCGTTCCCTAATATCACAACACTTGATTTTGAGATTTTGAATAGAGCCATCACAATGGAGGAGGTTAAACGTGCACTATTTGAAATGAAACTGTTAAAATATCCTGGAATTGATGGATTACATGCTATATTTTTCCAAAGCCAGTGGAATATTGTTGGTTCAAGTCTTTTCTCCTTAGCTCAAAAGCTATGGGCAGGCAATTCCTTAGACCCATCATTTAACAAAACTCTGATTGCCTTAATTCCAAAAGTAGGTACACCCAACTTCATCAATGAATTTAGACCCATCAGCTTACACTCAGTAGTTTACAAAGACCATTACTAAAATTCTCTCGAATTGCCTCAGCACAATTCTACCGAAAGTCATAGGCCCATATCAGACCAGCTTCATCCAGGGAAGGAGTATTATAGATAATATCATAATCTCCCAGGAAGTGATACACTCAATGAGAAGAAAACAAGGAAAAGGCGGAGGGATGGCACTTAAAATCAACCTCAAGAAAGTTTTTGACAGATTAAGATGGGACTTCATTAAAGATACTCTTAAGGATGTAGGTCTCCTAGAGAGTATGATCAAACTAATAATCCTGTATTACTACTGCTTCTATGCAAGTGTTATGGAATGACAAACCCTCTAATGCTTTCTCTCCACAAAGAGGCATTAGGCAGGGTGACTCTCTATCACCATATATTTTTGTACTCTATATGGAGTGTTTATCACAGGCCATTACAGCTGCTGTTAGGAGTAGAGAATGGAAGGCTATCAAAATGGGGAGAAGAGGTGTCCCTCTCTCACACTTGTACTTTGCTGATGATCTAATTATCTTTGGGCATACTATTGAATCACAAGTACAAGTGATTGAAAAAATTCTCCACGCCTTTTGTAAATCCTCAGGACATAAGATCAGCAATTGCAAGTCTAGAATATATTTCTTAAGAAACGTCCCTAGGACAATTCGAAGAAGTATTTGCAATCGAATCAAATATCAGCAAGCTGAGTCACTTGGCAAATACTTGGGTGTGCCTCTCATTACAGGTCGAGTTTCATCTAGCACCTACAAATACATACTAGAGAGAGTCCCAAGTAAGCTTGCAGGATGGAAAAGTAGATCTCTTTCTCTTGTTGGTCGAATCACATTGGCAAAATCAGTGTTATCTTCCATTCCCTTTTACACGATGCAAAGTACTCTCCTTCCAAACACATGTTGTAATGACATTGAAAAGGTCATTAGGAAGTTTATATGGGGTTCTACATATCAGCATCATGGAGTCAACCTTATTAAATTGAGTGACCTTTGTCAACCGTTAAAAAATGGGGGGTTGGTCTCCTCCACCTCCAATCACAAAATAGAGCATTCATTTCAAAGCTTATCTACAAGCTCTACTCTGATCCACATGCTCTTTGGGTTCGTGTATTAAAAGGAAAATACGGTATGGATGAAATTGAGGAAAGCATTATGAGAAAGCACTCTTCACATCTTTGGAAGGCCTTAGTTCGAAACTGGGACGACACATTCTACAACATTAAGTGGAAGCCAGGGGATGGAACTAAATGCAAATTCTGGACTGATTATTGGGTAGGAGATTATGGGCCATTGAAGCATGTCTCATTTGTTGATATTCATGAATCTGATCTGGACACACCTATATCAGACTTTATTGATGAGGATGGACATTGGAAATGACATTTGTTCTAGGACCTCTTGCCTCCTAATATCCTCAAAGATATATCAGAGATTAGGCTTGCTAATCACCAAGAGGACCCCTCATGCTTTTGGAACTAGACAGCTTCGGGACGCTTCACAACTCGCTTGGCTTACCAGGCTGTAGAATCGATTAATTGGAATGTAGCTGATAATAAATGGAAAAAGTTATGGCAACTCCTAGTAGCTCAAAGAATAAGAACCTTCTCATGGCTGCTTCTTAAGGAGAGATTGCTCACTAATGTTGAAGGTACAGGAGAGGAATAACCATGGATCAACGCTGCAGTTTATGTCAAGGAGGCATAGAAGACATCAACCATGTCTTTAAGCATTGCCCACTTGCTTCATCTGTTTGGACAAAGATACTACCTGCGGATATTTGTATGGATTTTTTCAAGAATGATGTAACATCTTGGCTAGCTAATCTGCTGAGAAACTCCCAGCTCAACATGTCATGGAAGATTGGATTTTTTGTCACCTGTTGGAAGCTTTGGGAAGTTAGAAACCACCGTATCTTCGCAAATGGAATTTTTACTGCTGAAGGAGTATTGGCACAAATTAGAGCAGTGATAGATCATACATCTAAAAGTTTTTCTACCTTCAGATTTCTCATGTAATTTTTCCCAGTTTGAATCTCTCAGTTTTATTATTATACTCTCTTGTACCTGTACAGTTTTTTCTGATCAATGATATTCCATTTCTACTAAAAAATAGGAGTAAATTAGGAAAAATATTGACAAATATAAAAAATTTATCTTATATGTAAAATCACTATGAACTTTACAAATATGTCTTATATTAAATACCGGAGGGAGTATTAAAAATTACTCTGCCTTTTATCTTCTATCATTGTTTCTTTATAGTACTCACTCATATTCTTAATATAAGACTCATTTGACATTTTTAGAGAGATTAAACAAGTTAAATGTATTACTGAATCATAACATATATTGTATATTATTAGATTATATATCAATTTATAAATTTAAAAAATTAATTTTAAAAAATAATAAATATAAATATTTTAAAATAATTTATTTAATTTTCTTAAATTATTAAAAAAAACTTAATCAACAAGTACTATTTAACTAAATACTCAGAAAATTTTGAGAAAATAAATACAGTATCTTTTCTAATCGGGATTTTCATTTCTGGCCATTTATTTCGAGCCGTTGTTATGTAATAAATATCCCTTCCCCACATTGGCGTCTGCTTTTCGTCGTCTCGTCTCGGTCGCGTTCTTCTTCTTCACTTGCAAAGCAAAGCCTTATTCTCTTCACTGCGGACTTCGGATGCTCTGAACTACTCTTCAGCGTTTCCCAGATCCGGTAATTATTTGAAAATTCCGTTTAGATTTGTCATAGACTCATAGCCGCGTCGTATATTTTTACAAAATTTTGCAAATTCAATCTTCTTGCGTGTGTTTCTGTCAATTATATCCTTGATTTTGCTACTGGTATGTATTGAAATTTCAATGACATCGCTTTCTCTTGCTGGTTTCACCTGGTTTTTTTGTCCGCTTCTGCTTCTGCTTTTCATTGACTGTAATTGGTGTGTGGTGGAGTTTCGGAATTCAGGGATGCTTTTGAGTTGAGGATCGATTTGCTACGGATTGAAACTGTTTTGTTACTATGTGAAATGGTCATAGCTTTAATAAATATTTTTCACGAGTGGTGGAAGATTTTTCTGGCTTTGAATGCGAAAGTTTTGCAGTTAGAATCTCCCAAGGAAAACTTATATTCAGCGTGATTCTATTTATCATTTGGTTGCTTGAATTATTAGAATGATGCTGAGAATGGGCAGTCTCTTAAAGGATTGCCATGGTTGTTCCTTTTTATCCATATAAGTTCCCTTTGTTTAAATTTTACAAGTTTAAAGCTGATCTTCCTAGGGAAAGGGATGTGTGAAATTGTGATTTCGTTTGTGCGCTTCCTCTGCATTCTTACATGGAGGAGGCTAATGCACTGCAATATAATCGTTAGTTATTTATATTTTTGGGAGCACAAATATAAAAAATATGCAGACATGTTTCCTACTGATAGAGATATTAAGTTATTTGATTAAGCATTAATGGTAATGAATTATGCTTACTCTTGTTAAGTTGAATAATCTGTTCTCGATAAGCATGCTCTTCTAGCTTTTAGTCTTCAATTGCTTCATGAGCCCAAATTTCTTGCCAAAGCAACTTGACATTTCTTTTGGCAGGATTTTAGTTCGAGATGACAAAGAATGAAGATTTTATGGGGGGATGTTAAAAACGTCGGAGTACTAAACATTTACAAGCCCCAACTACCTCATTTGAATCCAAAGAAATAATCAAGTTGGGGAGACTTTGAAAAGAGAATTTCATTTGAAGCCGTTTCTTGTTAATTTATTTCTGAAAGCACTTTTTTTACTTGGATTTCATTTTTTGGTGAGGGCATGGATCATCCTGCATCAGTTTACATAGTCAAGGTCAGAGAACTTCTCCCGTTGCTTTACTATTATTAACATGTTTTACATTCTTTCCCCTTCTCTGCCATTTTCATATTTCTCCACCTGCTTTCAACTTTTCTTGAACATGCATCTGCTTCATTTTTCTCTGTCAGGACTCATGATGAATGAACTCCTTAAATCAGCATTACGAAATCGCACTGGAGGTTTCTTTCCAATAGCTGTTGTAAAATATTTTTGGTAGCATTGACGTCATTGAAAAGCTCATGCAACTTCGTCCAGGAGTATAGTAAATATGGACAGAGCAGATACATCAGGCTTTGTGAGCGGTGGATGTTGTACATTGGGATTTCTTTTCCACCATTGTAGATCTTGTAGCTGTGTGTGCTGAAGTTTTTAGCGCCTTTAACTATTGTAGCATAGGCGCAGGGCACAGAATGGATCTAAACCAGAAAGCTATATTGTATTCTCATGGTGCTGAACTCAGGATAAAAGATGACTTAGGTGATGCTACACTATCGTTGAATGGGTTTGGCTTTGGGAAAAACAATACAACCAGTTATTGCAGTAGTAAGAACAACGCTGGATTGAATTTCTTCAACTCTTCAGATGATCAATGCAGGTTGGTTCTGGGATTGGGCCCAACTCCTAGGGCATATGACAATGAATTCTTGAATCTTGGCTCTAGAAAGAGGAAGGAAAGAGACAGTTTGTTTCCACAATGCATGCAGCCTGACAGTGATTCAATCCTGCAACTTGGACTTTCTGGAGGAACTTATGAAGCTTCAAGTGTTCTGGACTGCTCAGGTTCATCTGAGAATGAAGCAAATATGTCCTGTCTTTCAAGCCGAACATCTTCTGAAAACAACTATCCTATGGTTCCTGTGGTTGATGAGGGTTCCACCTCAGCAAAGAAATCAGGTGGCTACATGGGTTCACTTCTCCTGGCTCCAAAAACAGATACTGCTGAAACTTTATTGCTGACACAAGAACCATCTGATGCTACAAATTACTCACTTGGCCCTTCATCATCTTTGGAGAACCGAGCAAGCAACTTAAAGAGATGTAAGTTTCTTGGATGTACGAAAGGAGCTCGAGGTGCTTCAGGATTTTGCATAGGACACGGGGGTGGACAGCGATGTCAGAAGCCAGGCTGCAATAAGGGTGCTGAGAGCCGCACAGTTTACTGCAAGGCTCATGGTGGAGGGAGGAGGTGTGAACACTTGGGTTGCACTAAAAGTGCTGAGGGGAAGACAGAATACTGCATAGCTCATGGGGGTGGCAGGCGATGTGAGCATCCAGGTGGGTGCACTAAGGCTGCGAGAGGCAAGTCAGGACTTTGCATAAAACATGGAGGAGGCAAGAGATGTAAGATTGAAGGGTGCACGACAAGTGCTGAAGGGAAGGCGGGGTTGTGCATCTCTCATGGGGGTGGACGCCGGTGTCAGTACCAAGGATGCACAAAAGGTGCCCAAGGAAGCACCATCTTCTGTAAGGCTCATGGTGGTGGAAAGCGTTGCTCATTTGCAGGTGCGTATGAAAGATTTTGTTTTTTTTTTTTTTAAATCAATTATGATTTATTTAACTGTATATTTGTTTCAATTTGTTATAAAAATGACAAACATGCCCTTTTTTTTATCTTTGATCAAATTTTTTTAATCTAACTTTGAAGTTTTACAAATATGGTCCATTAAGGAAAAAATGGTAAGATGCACAAACTTTCAAAGCTTAGGTGATCTACGGATAGATGGCAAAAAAAAAACAAAAACAAAGAGTCTGCAGATAATTTGGTTGACATTCTAAGGTTGACCATAAAAGGTCATCTAACTTCAATTTAAATGTTTGGAAATAATTGGATCATAATGTAGATAAGGTGATTAAACGATTGTGAATTATAGTTGTCATCACTATTTGCAGGTTGCACCAAAGGTGCTGAAGGGAGCACACCACTATGCAAGGCACATGGAGGAGGAAAGCGTTGCCTCTTCAATGGCGGTGGTTTATGCCCCAAGAGTGTCCATGGAGGTACCAACTTTTGTGTTGCCCATGGTGGTGGGAAGAGGTGTGCTGTGGCTGGTTGCACCAAGAGTGCCCGTGGCCGAACAGATTGTTGTGTTAGGCATGGCGGGGGTAAGCGATGCAAGTTTGAAGGTTGTGGAAAGAGTGCTCAAGGAAGCACTGATTTCTGCAAGGCCCATGGTGGGGGAAAGAGATGTGTTTGGAAGGATGGTAAGTGTGAAAAATTTGCTAGGGGTAAGAGTGGCCTCTGTGCTGCTCACGGCAACTTGATGATGCAGGGGAGGGAAACCAACAAAGGAAGTCTGTTCGATTCAAGACTCTTCCGCGGTCTTGTACCATCTGCTTCCATTGCTCATAGTGTTTCTTATAACAATTCCTCCTATGGAGTCAGTGCTGTTTCTGAGCACAATGATTCTAAGGAAGAACCAACGAAACTGCAGTATCTTATACCAGAAGAAGTGTTGGTTCCACTCTCAATGAAATCATCTTCATCGCCATCATCTCTTCCACACTTCTTGGCTATCAAGAAGCCAAAAAACAAGAATGTTTTGGAGGAAGATATTAATTTTGATCTCCCAGAAGGCAGGGTTCATGGTGGTGACTTGATGTTACATCTTGGTGGAAATTTCAAGAATGCAGCCAGTGTAATCTGGAGGGACCCGGTTGGCTCAAGTATGTAAATTCATTTTATCAAAGTGTGAATAAGGTTTCTGTTGCTTGTCCATTATCTCTTGTAAGTATAATGTTGATTAGTTGGTTGCTAGGCTATTGTTTGTGGTTTGATCTATGGCTTTCATTCTTGAATAAGTAGGTTGTATCATAAACAACAGCACAATGTTGAAATACTTGGCTAAACTCATTAGCCAAGTTAGTCTACACATTAAAAGGGGTGGTCCCTTTATCTTCAAATTCTTAATGTTGTATATAAGCTTCAATTTCTGGAGTTCCTATTATTCGAGCATCATGTTGTTCATTCTAGTTATATATAAGTGCACATATTTGTAATATTAACATGCCTCTGTACGACCCATTCTTTTTTTTTTTTTTTTTTGTGTACGACCCATTCTTCTTGAGAGGGCTTCTTGAAATGTTCCTTCCATGGCTTGGCATGCATAAGTTTGTGAAACGAAGCTTTGTCTATGGGACCAACAGAAGTTGGCGCAAATGGGTAGGTATTTGTGTCACACCAATCCGTTCTTGGGTTTGATCCCAGAAAACGGAAGGTGTAAAGAATTTCTCTTTGGAGCTCTCTCCCTTGGAGCGCCTCAAAGAGGTGGTTTTCTTTTGGCCCTATTTGGTTCAATCCCAGGAAACGGAAGGTGTAAAGAATTTTTGTTGGGAGCTCTCTTCCTTAGGGCGCCTTAAAGAGATGGTTTTCTTTCGAGCCTATTTGATAGGGGGCCAGGACTAGTCGGGGGTCGGGGGTTCACATTGGTAAATCCGGCGTTGGCCTTCAAGTTAAAGTTTAGAAAGTGAGTGTACCGAAAGTCAAAAATGATCCATTGCATAAACCATTAAAAAAAAAGAAGCTTTATCTATATGGCATATTAATCTTCGATTCTCTTTTACGAAAAACAAACAGGCTCACTATTCACTAAAATTTTGAAGATATTTTTTTAGTAATGAAACAATTTTCACTTTCACTTTAAATAATTTATTATGGTTATTGTCATCTACAAATCCCAGTGTGGCAACATCGTTATCAAAGCACAGCACAAATTAAGTTTGGACCCAAATAATTTTTATACTTATTTTTTTAAGGAAAACAAGCTATATCTCCACGTGTAAATATCCTTTAAATTCTAATTTTCATATTTTTTTTTTTTGAAAAAAACAAAAAGCCATCACCTTTTTTTTTTAACTTGCGTTATCACACCCCAAAGGCCCAAAAGCCACGTCTCAATTCTCTTTCTCAAAAACCTTATCCAATGGCTAGCACCTTCTCCTTCCCCAGCTCGAACCCCTCCTTCATCTCTTCTTCTTCCTCCCGCAGACGTTTCAGATTCAATCTCCAATCCTCCTTACAGCTTTCCCCCACCACCACCCTTCCTCTTCAAACCCCTTCCCTTCCCAAAACTGGTGTCATCGTCGTCGGAGCCGGTCTCGCCGGCTTAGCTGCCGCCATCCACCTCAACTCTCACAACATTCCCTTCCTTCTTCTGGAAGCTTCTGACGCCGTCGGCGGCCGCGTCCGTACTGACTCCGTCGATGGCTTTCTTCTCGACCGCGGATTCCAAATCTTCATCACTGCTTACCCAGAAGCCCAGAAGCTTCTCAATTATCAAAGCCTCGACCTCCAGAAGTTCTATTCAGGAGCTCGGATTTTCTACAATGACGAATTCCACACTGTCGCGGACCCTATTCGCCATTTCTGGGACTCCGCGAGATCCCTAGTGAATCCTATCGGTTCCGTCGTCGACAAATTACTCATCGGCGGCACGAGAGTCCAGGTATTGACCAAATCTGATGAAGAGATTTTGAGTGCTGAGGAATCTACCACGATTGATTTGTTACAGCAAATAGGGTTCTCCGATTCCATCATCGGAAGATTCTTCCGGCCATTCTTCGGCGGAATCTTTTTCGACAGAGAGCTCGAAACGACCTCCAGGTTGTTCAATTTCATCTTCAAGTGTCTCGCTCTCGGCGATAATACTCTTCCAGCCAAGGGCATATCGGCCATTCCAGAACAACTTGCTTCGAGGTTGCCTTCCAGTTCAATCTTGTTCAACTCGAAAGTAACTTCAATCGATCTGGTTGAATTCGAATCGCCGACTGTGACATTACAGAACGGAGAAGTTGTGACGAGTGAGCTTGGAGTGATTCTGGCGGTTGAAGAACCGGAAGCGGTCAAGTTGTTGGCGGGAAAGGGCGGTCCGGTTCAGAAGACCCCCGTTCGGAGCACTGCTTGTTTGTATTTCAAAGCAGGCCGAGATCAAATCCCGGTTCAAGATCCGGTTCTGTTCCTGAACGGGTCGGGTAAAGGACTGGTGAATAACATGTTCTTCCCAACCAATGTGGCTCCATCATACGCCCCACCTGACAAGGCTTTGGTGTCTGTATCACTAATCGGGTCGTACGACGGCGTGTCTGATGAAGATTTAGCTGCTAGAGTTGTGGAAGAACTTTCGGGTTGGTTTGGAGAGAAAACGGTTCGGGCATGGGAGCACTTGAGAACTTACAGGGTCGGGTTTGCCCAGCCCAATCAAAGGCCACCCACGAATTTGAAGAAGAGCCCAAGAATCGGGCTGGGTTTTTATATCTGTGGGGATTATGTGATCTCAGCTACGTTCGATGGCGCTTTGGTCTCAGGAAGAAGAGCTGCTGAGGCTTTATTGAAGGATAAAGCATTAGCTCGAGCTTAACAGTAATGTATTTCGACTGAAAATATTTTTTCCAAAAAAATTAATATAATTCGTTTTTTCATGAAGAGAAATTAAAAACATTCTAAATTAATTTTCACATGAGTTAAGATGTTTTTTTAATTTAATTTTTATGTCCTATGATAGTTGTTAGTTAGTAGTCCATAGTAGATACAAAACCACCGTACATCCTTCATGATTATTGATGAATCAGAAACATTCACATGATGGTTTATTTAGATAACAAACACAAAGCTTATGTCAATCATAAAATATTTTTAAAATAATAAGTTATGTTAATAGAGAAAAGGTAACCAAGTCACAGAGAATGAAACATATTTTTTATTAAAAAAATAAATAAACAGATGGCAAAAAGTTATAGGGTTTAGGTGCATGGAGGTAGACGCAATTGGAAGGAAGACCTCTTTTTTTTTTTTTTTGGACAGACCTCAAAACTCAGATAAGAGGCAAAATGCTTTTACACTAAGCAAACAGTTACAAAATTAAGATTTGTTAACAATTAGCAGGAATTAAATATATGTGGACCTCATTTGATTTTTTAAGATCTGGTTTAATCCAATTTGAAATTAACAAAAAAATCACTAATTTTAATATGATCTCATTAATTTGAAGATTAATATTTTGGTCAAATATCAATCAACATTTTGTATTTAAATTTCATATATGTTGTGAATTTTAAATACTCGACTTAAAATCTAAGTTTGAATTCCCGCTGTGAAAAGTATTCACATTTAATGTCCTAGAATACTTTAAGCATGATTACCTTCAATAACATGATACATGTGCCGAGCAAGAAAAAAAAAATCTTGACTTAAAACCTTTTTCAATATAAAAAATTGGTTTTACATTTTAAGTCCTACGTTTAGGACCACATAAGTAGCTGCTATTCAAATCTGGAATAGATACCCATGGACAAGTCTTAACTGGACACAGAGACGTGTGGGCCCTTGTCTATTCGTCTATTTTTTTTATGTTAAGTGTTTTTTTTTGCCAAGATTTTTCTGTTAAGTACTAGGATCCTTCTATTAAAATCAGTCATGTGACTCGTAAATTTTAGAACTCATAACTTACATAATCTATGTTCTCTTGGGTAAGGATTGTATTACACAAGGAACAGGCCCATTAACCTGAAACCTGGAAACGTTCACACACGATTTGGGCCCTCCTCGTGCTATAGATACCTTAAGAAAAGTACTTTTGTTAAGTTTTTTACAAGGTATTAAAACTCGGATCGGTCATTGAACCGGTCGGGGTACTGGGTTAAAGGTCAGTGGGTCAAACCGGGACCAAACCGGAGCTAAACTGGGACCAAACCGGTGAGAAATTGAAAATTTTAGACTTATAGTATGAAATTCTAAAGGAAAAATTTTTTAAATTTTTTTTTTTTTAAAAACCCAACCCGGACCGAACCGGGAACCGGACCGGTTCGCCGGCCGGTTCGCCGGTTCCCGAGCCGGACCGGCCGGTCCGGTCCGGGTTTTAAAACCCTGGTTTTTTATATCTATTTCGTTATATTCTCCAATCATATGTGGTCATATGTCCTATTTTTGAATTATTATCATTTAACTATAAAGTCAAATAAAAAGAAAGGACACATGATAATGCATGATTAGAAAACTTGATGTAATGGATATAAGGAACTTGATATAAGTATGGTACTTAAAAAACTTCGTTCGGTTATTAGAAACTTAATGAAAAGAATCTCGGTAAAGATTTGGCAGCAATGAACTTCTTTATGTTTTTATTAAATTTTAACTATTTAAATAATAAAAAATGGTAAATACAAACTTATATTTACTTTCTAAATTAATTATTTTCCTATCAACAAGCTGTTAGTTGAGGTGATAAAAATGATTACCTCCATTAGGAGAATGCATATGCCTAGAAAAAAAAACACGGATAAATATGATTTTGATGAACAATAGTTAAACCATTAATTTAGTAACAAATCAGCAAACTAAAATTAGGGTAAACCAAATCTACTTCAGTACTTCTCGTTGAATCAATTTTTAATTGCTTTGCGGTGTATAAAGAATCACTTTTTTAATTTTAGAAATCATATTTTTATAAATCCATATCCAAACCATAACCATTGGGTATTTGGCAAAAGGGTATTCACGTCATCCCAATCCTCATTTCTCTCCAACGGTCACAAGGGACCGCTGGCATTAATGGATGAATTCCATTTCCATGTAAGGTTCAGAGGTATATCATTAAAATAACCTCAGAGTTTTAAGAACATGAAAAAGGGAATAATGACGTGGTCAATATAGAATTTTCACTTTCTCTGTTTCTCAGGACCTCTTTTTGACACAAAAAGTTTAACATTTAAATTTTAATACTTGAGTTTTTGGGAAATCATTAAGTTAATCATAAGAAAAATAAGTTGCTTATTAAGTGGTTCTTTAATGAGATTCCGCCCTTCTAATTAATTTGGTGTTTCACACATATTTGGTATCTTATCTTGATTATTTTCGCCTCATCCTCTCAGTTAGAACATACCGATCCCCTTAAAATTTTTTCTATGTAATACCCTTTCAAATCATTAATATAAGACATATTTTATTAAGAATGTTGAACTTTAAACAAGGTCTTATATTAATGACCAAATGTTGGAAAATAAATATACACCCAAACAATAGCTGTGTAGAAATGAGTCACAAATTTTGAACCAGGAAAAAAAAGTCATAAATTATTTTCCTTTCATCGTACACCCCTGTCCCCGGCAAAAAATAAATGAGAATGACACTAGTAATGGTTGAATTTTGAACCTCACGCTAAAGTTGTAGTGGGAAAATGGGTTGGACCGGCCTAAGTATAAAATAAGTATAGATTTTTTAGGCCCAGTTAGTTTATTCAAAGCTCGCGGGTTGGCCTATCGGCTCGTTTAGCACATTTTTGTTTCTTATATGCTTAAAGATTAAAATATCGAATTTAAAATATAAATATTATCAAAACTAAGTGAAAACATTAAACGTTATCTATGTTTAACAAAACACAAATATTGAGATCTAAGTCCAAAGTAAAACTAATGTCCACACACAACCACTAGTCAACCATAAATCCATAACCACAAGTACACAAACTACAATTAAATAAATAAGTAGGTAAAGTCATAATCATAAAATAAACATTAAACAATATTAATAACATCGTCATCACTGTCAACATCATCAATGATATTTGATTGTGCTTCACTATAAGTAGGTTCCTCTTCAGCTTTAGGGGCAAAAATATCTAGTCTTTTCATTTCCTGAGTGAGGGTTAGGTTAACTAGTTAGTGGTTAAGTTATATCCAGAGCTAGTTCTTCAGCTTCAGGGGCAAAAATATTTAGTCTTTTCATTTACTGAGTGAGGGTTAGGTTAACTAGTTAGTGGTTAAGTCATATCCAGAGCCAGTGCAATTAGCCTTATTTAAAAATAAATAAATGGGCTTAAAAGGGCCGACCCTACAGGATTCCAAAGCCGGCCCATTTAAATCCGCGACCCTACAGAGATGGCCCTTTTAGAGTCGACTCCTTCTGAAAGCTCTAAATCATAAGCCCTGCCTTTAACAGGCTCGGGCCTAAACGAGTTGGCCCAACGAGTTCAATCCGATTTCTCAGCTCTACGCTAAAGCGAGGAAGTACGAAAAAGCCCATTCACACACTTCTCTATTTTTTTATTTTACCATAAGCCCATACATATACGGCATTATAAGTCCCAACACTGAACACAAAAAAAAAAAGAGGAGACTTATCCATATAACTTCTAATTGAGGATATGTCAAGCAACTTTGAGCCAAATGAACAATATTTTCTATGGTTTTTTTCCCTCACGTTTTATAGTATTTTCTATCAATTAGGGCTTTTTTTTTGTATAGGCTTAATCGGTTCACACTATTATCTCACTTGCTCCTTTTTTTCATCTATACTAAAGGCGCTTGCTAATTATGTCAGTGTCTCACTATCTAGTGTTTTACTATATATATAAAAACAAATTTTCAATATTTATTTATTTATTTATAAAAATTAAAGGGGGGCATGTGGCTGCCCCAACCATTAAATGAATTGGGGGTTGGCGGTATATTAGATAATACCCGACCTTCCTCCAGTTCAAAACAACAAGGGCGCTCCTCCGATCCTTCGCTATGCCTCCAAGGGCAAGAGTGAGAGTGGAAGAGAGGGAGAGAGGGGGAGAGATGGATAATTTTTTTTTGGGTCCTCTAAGGTGTAACCCCCTTCCTTATCAGGCTGTGATTATTGCTTAAAACACGTGTCATAATAGAATTAAGAGATCTAGAATAAATAAAAACTTTTTCCAAAACCTGTGCAATACGATCTCTGTTCACTTCTAAAAACCATTTGGCCTGTTCAATTCTGTTACATACAACAATATCAGAGTACTTAGCAAAATTCCCGACATTCAGCCAGGATATATTCATTAACTAAAGGGTTTTACAGGGCATCATTGCCTATCTTAGTTTCCCTTATTGAGGATTACAATACAAACACTATTCTATGGTCAATATATACATTTGTCCAAAATATGATAACCAAAAACCAAAAGCTAAAGACTACCACCGGCAATCCTAGTCGCCCTTATGAACTTGCTTGTCTCTTGATCTGCTTGCCTTGGTTAAAAATTTGATAATTGGAAAGAGTGAGATTCAAAAGAATCTTAGTAGTAACATTTCACCTATATGATGCATAATAACAAAGCATATAAGCAAATATCACAATTCAGTAACACAGCAGCATTCAATCATGACTTTCATCACAAACATGAAAAGCATGACAATCACGAACAACAACATTCAATCTCATCTCTCTCTTGTTCCTCCATTGGAGTCCTTGAGAGGGAGGAAAGAGAAAGAAAGAAGTCAAGGTATGGTGCTCTATTTGTCTTCTAATGCTCAAATACCCTTCTTTAATGTTGTTCATAGTGATGAGAGCTTCATTGCTATGGTTTTAGATTTGTGAAAGAAGGTGTTTGAGAGCTTGAAGAATTTGGAAGGTTGATGAATCAAGGAATTTGTTTGGGAAAGAGGAAGAGGTGAGTATTTGCTATCTTTTGACCTAAGTTTTGTGGTTATTGAATGAGTATTGTGAATTGTGGAATTTTGCCCTGATTTTTTGTAATTGTGAAATGGATGAATTGGGTTGTGTTTTGTATTGAAAATTGTGTCATGTTGTGGTATTTAATCATTGGAATTGGTTTGGATTGGATTGGACACATTGGTTGCAAAACGGGAAATGTTGTCCATTGGAAGTCTGTTCAGGGCAGTCTGCTCGTGTGGACAGTTTGATTGGTAAAATGTTGTCTAAAAATTATGAAACTTTCCAGTCTTAAATTTCACATCCCAAGCTTCAACATGGACATATAATTTGTGCCATTTTGTTTTGGGAACTGGGAGATATGACTGTCCAAAGTTTGAGGTCGAAAATGGACTCTGTTTTGGGGCAGTGATGAAATTTGAGTAATTCTGGAATTGTGTGGTGCTTTCTAGTAATGAACAATATTTTTATAGTAAACAGGACTTAAATAGATTTCATTTTCTTTGGAATCACCTCATTTTGATTTGTTTAGAATTAGTTATGATTTTTGAAAGTTCAGCCAAGAAACAGAAAGTTTTTGGCTGCGGCCAGAGATTATGGACCGTGGCCCATAACTTTCTGTGCATCCATTGGCTGCGGCCAGTGGATTTGTAGGCCACGGACAACCCTCAAAAATAAAAAATTTGGACTTTTAAAAGGTGATCTTTGGTCAAGTGGTTCCCAAGCCTTTAGACATGTGTTTAGGCTTTGATTAACCACCTAAAGGTCATGAATGGTAACCAACTTTAAGTGATATGAAAGTAAGGTTTTGGAATAGAGAGTAACCCTATGTCCTTTCTTTGGTTATAGGGTTGGTATTCGCCCTGGTCGTGGTTTAGTATTCATTTTGATCGTGAGTAAGCGGAGCTGGAGCATACGTGGAAAGAACAAGTGTAGGGAACTTACCTCTCTTGCATGTATTGGATATTTGTGTTAATGTGTTGATGCATGTTATTTCTTTGCTTGATTATGTGAAACATGTATGAATGATTTCAAGCTATGTTTCAATTTATGCTATGGCCATATGTATGTTGTTTGAAGCATTAAGCTTGCAAATTTATCATTATGTGAACATGAGTTATGTGATGCAAGCATGTCATGCATTAAACATATATCATACATGCATATTGGTATTGTTTACCTGATGAGATTCTATCGAATCTCACCCTCCCCTACTAACCTTTTAGACAAGGTAGTGAATCAAGGATGGAGTAGGTACCAGGGGTGACGAGGACTCCTTTGGGTTGTCATCTTGGTAGTTGGTTATCATTGTAGTTGGGATGTTGGTATTTGGATTTTGTTGTGTATAAATGGATGAGGATTTGATTATGTATTTGGTATGAGAATTTGTGCAATCCCCTATTTGGAAAATTGTAAAGGGCGAATATGCCCTGTAAAGCTTGGATTAATGTAAGGAATTTGGGATTGCTGGAAATTTATATTGTGCACTCTGATAGTTATACGAATGTGATTTATCTTCGCGTAGTAATTGTATTCAAAATATGAATATGAGACCAGGTTATTTGTATTTTATAAAGCATTTGTGAAAACCCCATCTGATAGATATGTTTGAAAATGTTATTTGATAGGGGTGTTCATCAATTTCCCGTCCCGACCTTCCCGTCCCGATCCCGAGCAAATCGGGACGGGATTTTCCCGTCCCGAAAATTTCGGGATCGGGAAAGTGATTTCGGGATCGGGAAAAATTCGGGATCGGGATCGGGATCGGGAATGGGATTTCCCGATCCCGACTTTTTCCCGATCCCGAAAATATATCTATACACATATATATTTTTTAAAAATATTTAAGAAAATAAGACTAAATGTAAAATAAAATATGAAAATCCCTAACACCCTTAAGATAATATCTATTCTTTTAGTTTATTTAGTTAATTTAATTTATTATTTATTAAATAGTTCTAATTTTTTGTTCTTGTTTTTATTCTTTTTGCAGCTGAATCGACAACTTTAAGCATGTATTAGACTAATTATATATTTATATTAGACTTATTTGATACAATATAATATTAAACAAATTATATATTTATACTAGACTAAAGGAAACACAACAAAAAATTTAATATAGAGATTTTTTAAAAAAAAAAAAAGAAAATTCGGGATCGGGAATTTCCCGATCCCGATCCCGAAATTTCCCGATTTTCGGGATCGGGAAATTTTCGGGATCGGGATCGGGATCGGGAATGAAAATCATTCCCGAACCCTTCTCGGGATCGGGATCGGGAATGGCATTTCCCGATCCCGATCCCGATCCCGAACACCCCTATTATTTGATAATTATTTGTCTCTATTTCACTTTACTCGCATATTTCAGATATAATTACGGAAGGAGGTTACATCTGGTGTTCAATCTTTACATTCTGGTAGGTAAGACATCGTGCTACATACTTAGTCACATCACTTTTCAGCCCTGGCCACTAATACATAGACTTCAAGTTGTGGTACATCATGGTCATTCCTGGGTGAATAGTATACTGGCTCTTATGTGCCTTATCCAGAATTCTCTGTCTCACGTTAGCTTTCTATGGAACATAGATTATCTTTTGGTAACGAACTAATCCATTAGGTGACAAATCATAATCTCGAGTCCCTCGTTGCTCAATCATAGCTTGGATAGACTGTACCCGATCATCTTGCTTCTAAGCTTCTTCAATTTCAGTCCTCAGGTTACTTTCCCCTTAGACAACACCATAACTAACACACAAGATGTCATTTGAGAGATTGAAATCCAGAAAATCCTCCACATTTTCCTTTTTTGGATCATCATTGCTGCCACTAGCACTGCTTTCTGACTAAGCGCATCTGCGACGACATTTGCCTTAGCCAGATAATATTTAATCTCCAGGTTGTAATCTTTCAGCAACTCCATCCACCGACATTGTCTCATATTCAATTCTTTCTAATCATATAAGTATTGGAGACTCTTATTGTCACAGTATAGTTCAACAGTCACGCCACATAGGTAATGATGCCATATCTTCAATGCAAACACTATCGCCGTAATCTCCAAATCATGAGTAGGATAGTCCATTTCATGAGGCTTTAACTATCAGGAGGCATAGGCCACCACTTATCCCTGCTGCATTAGGATACACCCCAATCCCTGCTTACACGCATCACTATACACAACATAAGTCAAGCTAGGATCGAGTATAATCAGTACTGGTGTCATAGTCAACCTCTCCTTCAACTCAGTGAAACTCTTTTCACAACATTCATCCCACAAAAAGGTTAATCCTTCAACGTGAGCTTGGTCATCGACAATGTAATTCAGGAGAAATTCTTGGCTATGAGTTGGTAATTAAGGGAGAAATTAATTACTAACTATAAGAAAAATGAGAAGTGTGATTAAAATGGCTAATGGAAGGATTAGAGTAATTAATTTGGTTACTTACTTTATGAGAGCCAATAGATTTGAGACACTTGGCAAGCTTATATGATGATGGGAGTTGTTGGAAAAGTCAAATAACCATATTTTATTGTTTTCTCTCCCTCACTCTCTCTCTCTTATGCTCATAGAAGGGGCTAGGGGGCAGAATTTCTGTGCTTCATCATCATCACTCTCATTTCTCTCTTCTCTCTCATTCTAGCTCATCTCTCTCCTTCTCTCTTCCATTTTCGGTGGTCCTTCTGCAGAAAAAAAAGAGGAAGTGCCAAAGGTAAGTTCTTGTCATTTTGACCCTCTTAATGACTTCTAATGGAAAAACTACCTTCATTAAAGTTGATCCTTGAGTTAAGAGCAACATTTCTATGGTTGTAGTTTGTCCCTTGGTTGTGGTTTATGGCCACACGAAATTTTGGAAAGTGGTGAATCAAGAACTCCCTTTGAGAAAGTTGATAAGGTGAGTGAGACCTATCTATCTATCTAAGTTTCATACCATTTGAAATAGTTTGAATTTTCTAGAATTTTGGGCCCATTTTCGACAATGTGGGTCATTGGGAGTTTGGTATGTATTTGGTATGGAAATTGTATGTTGTAATGCATTTTGGATAGATAGATTTGATCGGGTTTGAGATTGTTAAGTTTGGAGATTTTGAGAGTTGGTGTTTAATGTTACCCAAAACCAAAGCATGATAATGGAATAGGATTTTGGTGATTTTGACATTTCCATTAGATTCCTTGAGTGATTTTGTGTGGGAATAAGCTTGGTTAGTGATTTTGGGTTCATTTGGATCACTTGGGAAAAGTTGGAAATCTATCTTGTTTAAGCTCTGTTTTGCACAGTCCGTTTGCACGAGCGTTTTGAATGACCAAATGGTATTGGAAAATTATGAAACTTTCCAGTCTTAAATTTCACATCCCAAGCTTCAAAATGGACATAGATGTTGTGTCATTTCATTTAGTATTCTAGGAGATATGATTGTCCAATGTTTGGGATGGAAACAGAACTCTGTTTTGGAGTAGTGTTTAGTTTTTGGTGATTCTGTATTTGTATAGTGATTTCCAGTGATGGGCTATATTTTTCCTTGAAAGAGAACTTATATACCTTTCATTTGGCTTTGGAATCACTCCGTTTCGATTTTTCTGCAATTAGTTATGGTTTTTCGAAGATCAGCCAAGAGTCAAGAAATTGCTTGGCCGCGGCCCATGAGTGGCTGGCCGTGGCCCACGACCTTCTGACCATATTTGGGCCGCGGCCCAAGGAAGGGCTGGCCGCGGCCAACCCCTGTGTTCCAGCACTTTGTGTTATCGAAATGTGACCTTCAACCTATTGTTTTCCAACCTTCTAGGGCTTTTATTAGAGGCATTTGGGGCCTCTTAAGAGTCCTAAATGATAACCAACTTAGTGTATTATGGAAATAAGTAATTGGAAGAAAGATTGATCAATTGTCCCTAATTTGGTATAGGATTTGATATTTGCCGAACGCGTGAGCCCACTGTGCCAAAGATTGTCAGGAAAGATCCAGGTAGCGACTCCTCTCTTATACTTTGTGTAAATGTATTGTATGTTTGCTTGTCATTCATTGTGTGGATGCTGCTGCTACTGCTTTGTGATACCCTGTGCATTGAGATACCTTGTGGAGTTTTGTGATACATTGTGCTTTGAGATGCTTTGTGGTGCTTTGTGCTTCGTGTTGCTGCTACATAGTGTTCACCGTGAAAGCGAGCATTGTGCATAGTGATTACAGCGAAAGCTGGCATAGTGCATTGTGATTACAGCCGCGAGTGCTGTCGTATGTGGCGCGAGCCAGAGATCATTGTGAAGCTTCTGAACATGATGAACATACATGCTTTATGTTTATATATTGTATGAGTGACTTGTTGCTACTGGGATTCTTTAGAATCTCACTCTTTCCTTATGACTAACCTTTTTAGACAGGGCAAGTGGCTCGAAGGAAAAGCGACCAACCCGGAGTGGTTAGGATCTCTTAGGGACATTCAGGATTTTGGGATTGTTGGTTATCTATTGTAGATTTGGGATTACTGTATATAAATTGTTCACATTGAATTTTTGACTTGTAATCCCCATTTGGGAAAATAGTAAACCCATTCGTTATATAGAGTAACCCGGGGGTTTGCCGGGAAACTATTGGATTATCTTGCTTTTGTTGGTTAATGAGTATATATTTTGATTTTTCTTTGACCTTAAACTATCTTGTGCTTGATCACCACATGATTAAAGTTGTTCAATTGGAAGATGCTTGAGAAAGCTATTTTGATTGTAGAACTTGAGAAAAATCATGCTAGACTTGAAGTTTAGGGATTAAATGGCTGGTTTGTTGTTAGAATGAAGATATATTTAACAACCTAGCATAGTCAAGTAAAGTCTTGCTTTGGAAAGATGATTTTCATTAATTGTAAACAAGAGATTAAATATTTTTAATGAGGATTAAAAATCAATATTGACTTGAGAGAGCTTGATTGATTATTTTAGAACCTTTGACTAGTATATAGACTCATTTCATTAACATAAGTGGATAATTACATAGTTTCATGAAATACAATGGGGAAGAAGTAATCCTAAGTTAATACTTCTTGAAGTTAGGCCCAATTTCCCAATTTCCATTTTTTTGTTTTGTTATTTTTATCAAAAGTCTATATACAAATTGATCAAATTTAAATGATTTCATTCAACCTAATTAAGAACATAATCGCATTTGTCATAGTCCTTGTGGATCGACACTTATTTTTCACTAATTTATTACTTGCAACCCGCACGCTTGCAGAAGCAAAATGGCGAACAATAACCAGTAAGACCCAGAAAACTGTGAATCTTAGAAACAGTTTCTGGCCTCTTCCAGTCAAGTATCATGTGTGTGGCATGTTGTTTGTGAGTATTTTGTGAAATGATTCTGAGAATGAAAATAGCATATTGATATTGATTCGATATTTCAATAAGTACTTTGAAATGTTTATTGAGATTAAGAAAGTTATGACAATGTTGATGAGTATTTTGATAGAAATCGCCATGTGGAACCTTATTATTTGAATTGTGATATGTGTGAGAGAGAGAGAGAGAGAGAGAGAGAGAGAGAGAGCTAAGAATTGAGATATTATGGCATGTATATGAAGATGATTAAATAGAAATCTCCTTGTAGAACCTTATTATTTGATATAGGGCTTGTGGTCAAATGATTATATTCTGGACTTCAAGAAGTCCAAGGCCTAATTGTGTTAATTAATTATGATTTAGTTTATAAAACAATGAGAAGAGTTCTATTATACACTATAAGATTTTAAATGTTACACTATTGGATAAAAATGACTTATGATATTTCATAAATGCTTGTGAAAGAATATTGTTAAAAAATGAGGTTATCCCTGGGCTTATAGTTGAATAGTAAATTTTGATTTGAAACTCAAGGCCCAACTGTTAATTGGAATTGCTTTATAAATGTCTTGATTTGAAATGGGTGAGACTATAATACTTAGAAAGGGTTTTATTATTAATGATAAATTTTAAGTGACTAGTTTATTCTTTTCTATCATGGATAGATATTGGCAGTGATTTAAATCTTTAATAACCATGGTAGTTTTTCAAATGATTAGTTGAGCTCTTTTTTCTGCCATGGTTAACTTTTGAAAGATGAGTTGTAATCTTTTCTACTATAGTAGATCTTCGAGTTTAAGTTTTCTCTTTCATGTCATAGCATTATTTATTATTCAAAGATTTGAATTAACACATGGATAAGCGAGTTTTAAGCAAATGATTTTATAGTAAGAATCATATATCAAAAGCTTTAAAACTATTACTATGACTGTGGAAGGATTGGTCACAAAGCAAAGGCTTGCCATTATGAGATGGAAGATATAGAGGATGGCGATGATAAGGAAAAATACGGTAGCTGGCTTGTACACCGCATTTGAAAACTATTAAAGAAGCTATTATGGTACACGCGGCAACTGGGACAAGGTTGAGCTGATGAAGGAAGGCTTTTTGCAGGCGAGTGGAAACTGCTATAGTGGTATAGAGGGGGTAATTACTCTGGAAAAAACCAAACTCATGGTGAGAAATATGGAGTTAAGCTGATTCAGGGGAATAAAGTAAGCAATAGTCAAACCCGTCATAAAGGTGATTTCAATGAGCGAGATTCTCGAGTAATTATTATTAATGAGATCCCAAATATTAGTGATCCTACCCCTGATGATCTGGTCCTCCAGCATCAACGGCATGTGTTCAAATAAACTATTACAAGCTTGGTTTAGCCTATTGAGATTGAGATACCTACTCTATTGGGCCTAGAGATACATAAGAGCCTAATTCCCTCTTCCTTGAAAGCAAGTCCTAAATATCATGTAGACTTCCCTGTGGATGAGATAGAGGCCCAAATTGCATTAATTCCCTTCACTGGTCTCTCCCCAATGTTAGCGGTCACTAGTGTTTGAAATCAAATTAATCTTAAAAGGCTCCAAGAGTTCTCTAATGAAGACCTAGTTTTTAACCCTCCTAAATGGGACTAACTCTTTAAAGAACCTGAGGAGGTGGAAGTGCTAATAGTCTCTGGTGACACCATCTCTTCTGGGGAAAAATGAGTTAGCTTTCGTCAACTTAAGAACCACCTTCGAAACAAGACCAGAGCCTGTGTCATTGAGTTACAAGCTGGCAATGAGACAAAACAAATTAACTCCCTAGAGGATTGGTTCATCCCTAAGGTTCGAACTCCCAATCAGTTGTTACTATTTAGAACACTGCTGATGGCTGTCACCAAGCAGCCATCAGTTTACCATAAGTCTTTTGTCTTGAAACTGCCTGGGGTTAAGGGTTCCCTTGGTAGTAAAAACCTTAGTAGGTCTGTAATAGACAAAAACCCCCACATTGTCTTCCTTATAGATAAAAAAGAAGTGGCAATATGTAAGAAAGATTAGACAGAGATGTGGTTTCGATGAAGAATAGATTATGGAAGAAGTAACGATTTAGCTCTGTTTTGGGATAAGGATATCATTATTAATATCATCCCCTCATCTAATAATTTTACTCATGCCTTAATCTCATCCTCTATTGTGGATTTCCTGCCATATATATCTTTTGTTTATGGCCCTTAAATTGAAAAGGATAGGCGTATTATCTATGAAGGTATTGTTAAATTTGTTGCATGTAGAGCAGAGAGTTATATATGCCTGGGAGACTTCAATGACATCATCTCACATCAGGAGAAGCAACGAGGAAATCCTAGAGCAGTTAGATAAATTCTTAATTTTCATAAATTCATTTCTAATTGCTCTCTTATTGACTTTGGATTTAATGGCTTGAGGTACACATGATGTAACCAAAGACAAGGAGATGCAACCATCAGGGAGTGCATTGATTGTGGTATGAGCAAGGATATGTTCTGTTATTATTTTTCTTTCGTCCAAGTTTTTGATATTGACCCACTAGGCTCTGATCAACATCTTTTATTTGTGAACTTGAATTATGCTTTTACTAATAAAATAAAGGGTTATACACATGTGATGTTCCTTAAAGTGCACCCCACACTAAATGATTTTTTTAGGTGCAACAGTGACTATGTGGTTACAAAATAGGTGCAAAACTACCCTTGGATCATTAGTTTGACTTTTTTATCCTAAAAGTGATGACATGTAAGATGACATGGACGCTGGAGTGACATTCTGAAAAAAAAACTTGCTAAAAATCAAATTTTCCTAATAAATCATATAATTTAATAAAAATTTGTAATATAATATATATATATATTATAATGATTTTAATTTAATAATATTGGGAATCTAGGGTTGGGAAAAATTGAGCAATCAACATGTTTTTTAGGGTAGCAGCTCTACTGAGTGAGTTAAGCACTCTGCATTCATATTTGAATCTACTTCAGTGAAAGTGGTACTGAAATAGTGAAATATGGGTAATATTAAATGCAAAGCTTCACCAGTCAGCAAATTTTTCTTTTCCGGAAAGTTACTCCAGTGTCCATATCATCGTACACGTCATCACTTTTAGGGTCAAAAAGTCAAAATAACAGTCAAAGGGTAGTTTTGCACCTATTTTGTAACCACATAGTCACTGTTGCACTTTAAAAAGTATTTGGTGTTGGGTGCACTTTGAGGAAAATTACATGTGTATTTTTGCACCTTGACTCTAAAATAAAACCCTTCAAGTTTAAGGATTATTGGACGTCTCATACTGGCTTCATGCAAGTTGTTCGCAAGAGCTGGAAGGATATAGCTTTTGTTAATAATAATGTTTTAGCTTTATTTATCCAGAGAATTACTAATTGCAGGAAAAAAATTAATTAGTTAGAGTAAACAAGCTTTCCCTAACAACAAGAAAATGATTGAATCTATGGAAAATCGCTTGAGTTCTTGTCGGCAAGAACACAAGACAGAAGAGAGTGCTTATGAAAGGGCTAAGTTCCTTTGGCAGATTGAGGATTTGATGGACCAAAAGGAGAACTAGCAATGGCAATGATCTTGAGCATCCTAGCTCAAGGCAGCGGACAAGAACTTGAAATTCTTCCACCTTTCTACTCTAATTCACAGAAGACAAAACTTGATTTTGAGTATTAAAGATAACAATGTCATATGGACAAGGAACAAAAGTATCATTAATCGTATGCTTATTGATTACTTTGTTAACCTTTTCTCTCCCTCAAGACCTTACCAAATGGAAGGTGCCTTAAGCTTCATTGATAAGAGAATTGATGATACCAAGATTGCCTTATTGCTCACCCCAATAACTAAAGAGGGGGTCCGGATTGCCACCTTTGAGCTAGGTGGTTCCAAGGCTCTAGGACCGAATAGTTTTTTAGGTAAATTCTACCAATTTTCTTGTGAAGAAGTGAGTGAGACTTTATTCGCAATGGTAAGGGATTTTTTTTTTTGAAATGATAGATTAATTGATGAAATTAATGGTATTAACATTACCCTCATTCCAAAGGTAGACAAATATGAAATGATGTTTCATTTTAGACCGGCCTTTGTAATTTTTCCTATAAAATTATCCCAAAAGTTTTGGCCAACAAGCTAAAAATCTGTCTTGGAAAATGTATTTCTCCAAATCAAGTCACATTTGTCCCAGGAAGAGTGATACAACATGATATTATCATTGCTCATGAAGTTTTTCATTATTTAAGGTGTAAAAAACAAAGGTAATAAGTATGAATTTGCCTTAAAAATTGGCATGAGTGAGGCTTACGACAGGGTTGAATAGGATTTTCTAAAATATGTTTTGCTAGAGTTTGGCTTTTCTTCGAGGTGGGTGACTCTTATTATGAAATGTGTTGAATTTGTTCATCTTAATCTCTATATGGCAAGTGAGAAAATAGCCTCCATAATTCGGGTAAAGGCCTCCCTCAAGGAGACCCTCTATCTCCCGATCTGTTTATCTTGACTCTGGAAGCTTTTTCCTGTATGATTAATAAACAACAATTGGAGGGTCATATAAAGGGCATTAACTAAGCAACTCCTACCTTACCTTATCACACAGTTTCTTCACATATGATACCTTGTTTTTTATGAATACAAATCCCTAGAATTGCAAAAATTTGACTGTGACACTCAAGATTTATTGTATAGCTTTAAGGTAGCTAGCCAACTTGGAGAAATCCAATATAGTGTTATCAGACAACATCCTTTAAGAGCTCAAGAAAGAGATCTATGACATTCTTGGCATAAGAGAGAGCATGGATCCGGGCAAATACCTTGGTATCCCTAGTGTATGGGGAAAGACCAAACACCAGGTACTTGCATATGTTAGTGAGAAAATGAGAAAAAAAAAGCATATCTTCTTTACAGGTAGAGAAGTCATTATCAAAGCAGTCATCAACGCCATTCCAATATTCCCCCTGAAATGCTTCAAGTTCCCAGTAAAAACTTCCAAAACTCAACAGTTTAGTGGCTAATTTGTGGTGGGAAGGAAAAGGCAGAGGTAGCAAAACACATTGGATTGCTTGGAGCAAACTCACTAAATTGAAGTCAGAAAGGGGCATGGGGTTTTGAGATTTTGTTAAATTTAACAATGCCCTCCTTACAAAAATAGTATGGTGTTTAATTGAAAATCCAAATTATCTATGGCCTAAAGTTCTCAAAGTAATTTACTTCCCTAATGGTACTTTTGTTGGACGCATGTAAAGGTCATAAAGCCTCTTGATGTTGATCAAGTATTATTGAAGGAAGAGACTTCATTAAGGATGATCTATATTGGCAATTGGCAATAGGATATTTGCTTGTACTTGCAAAGATAATTGGATTCCTACTTTAATAGCATGCTTGGCAGAGAGCAAGTAATAGCATGCTTCCTTCATTCACTCGAGCAGAGACATCAATGCTCGAGCATGGGCATTTTGTGCTCGAGCAAGGTACTGCGAGTGTCTGGCCGAGAGTCATGAAGTTCTGAGAAGTGCAAGTGTGCTCGAGCACACCCGTATATGCTCGAGTGACACATCAATGCTTGCGAGTGATAATTCTATCCCTCTCCATATCTGATGCGAGTGCTTGTTTAAAAGGTATAGTTCTTGAGTATATTCTTCTCACTCGAGCAGGAGTCTATGTGCTCGAGTGAGGGCCCACATCACTCGCGAGTGATAATTCTATCCCTCTGAAATCTTGATGCGAGTGATGGTATTGAGAGCATATTCCTTAAGAATATGCGTCTCACTCGAGCAGAGGTATGTGTGCTCGGGTGAGGGCCCATATCACCCGCGAGTACAAATTCTCACTCTTGTCAAAATGGTGTGCGAGTGATGACCCGAGAAGACACTCTCAGTTGAAAATGAAAGATCACTCGAGCAGAGGAAGTTGTGCTCGAGTGAGACCCCTCTTCACCCGTGAGTGAAGATTTTGTCTCCCTAAAATTATATGCAAGCACAACCCGATAACAGAGGTATATGAAGGAAAATAGGAGATCACTCGAAGTGAGCCTTTCATGCTCGAGTGATGCCCTGTTTGACCACCGAAAATGCTAAGTATCACAACGTTCATTCCGAATATGGTTTATTGTTATTTATTCATATCATCATTGCTTATTATCATTGTTTAACATTATTTTGAGTGAATTATGAGTGTGATACAGGAAGATGAACGTTTGAAATTAGTTGTTACGGAGAAAGTCAAACAACGGCAGACAACATGATTACAAACATGTTCGCACCTACCGCATTCAGAATATTCAAACATGCGCGTGTCCTTCAACAGTTGCAAAGTCCCGCTCCTCAAATATTGATTTCCCAAACGGGCAAAAACTGAAGCAACTACATATACAGAGATTCAAGGATAATCAAAGAAGATATAACGTAGCACAAGAATTCAAAAGCTTATACACGAGTCTCTACTATTCATTATTTTCTCTGTATACACATTGCTCTTCAGTGTTTATTCATTTGCTCTGTAAGAGAGTCTTCATTCAATTCAAATTATATGTTTATGTGATCTCAAGGTATTGGGACCTTGAGTGGGTAGTTTTTCCTTACGAGAGAAGCAGTTGAGAGAATTTCTTGTTGAACCTTCCATTCATAAGTCTTATAAGATACAAGCGGAAGAGAACGTTGCTGCTCGTAAGACTTACAGTGGTGTAAGCAGGAGAGAACGTTGCTGCTCATAAGTCTTGTATACATAAGCAAGTGAGAAAGGTCATAGATTGTTTTTCTGCACGTAAGACTTGTCGTAAGGGGGAGAGAAGTTTCTTGTTAAGAGAATATTTCTGCTCGTAGTCCGTTCAAGGACGATTGTTGTTTTGTGGCGTTCTGAGAGCCCATTGAATCTTGGAGGTATAGTGAAAATCTCAGTAGGTCTTGATCTCTGAGGACTGGACGTAGGCCTTGTTGTTAGGCCAAACCAGTATAACTCTCTGTGTTCAAATCTTCTCAACTCTACTCTATCTACTATATTTTTCATATTACCATATCAAGCGAAAAATTTATAACATCACCCAATTCACCCCCTCTTGGGTGAAGCTTGCCTCTTACAGGTAGATCTTTTAAGAGGTTGGTGGTCATTAGATTCGGGATTGAAAGGATCGGTGATGGCGGAGCATTTCCTCTTGAGAGTGAATTCCAGTGGTTTTTGATGGCATTGTCGGTGTGACCGTGGAGCAAGTGAGAGATTGTAGCCCACTTGTTGGCGAACCTGGCGTGTGCTCTTGTGATGGTTTCGTCCTCCTCGAGCTTGAAAGGCTGGCGCTCGACGTTGGAAGAGAGCTGCAGGTTGCACCATCGCAAAATATAGGACTTGCCGGATCGACCGGGAATGGACTTGCTAATTAGAAACGAGTTTCTGGGATCGTAACTCTAAACGAGTCTCTGTAAGTTTTTGGTGCTAACATTGCTCTGATCTACTTTGTTTTCCATTATCGTCTGTGGTGGAGGTCGGATCTTCTATTAATTTGTTTGGGAAGCAGAGGAAAATGGGAAGACTTGAGAGTCCGATTTTTTCCTGCTAGGAGGAGTGTGAACAGGCTCCATAAGAGCAGTCAATCGGTTTATGTGAATGCTAGGAGGAGTCTGAATGTATGAAATATATAGTATACTCTGTGTAGTGTATTGAACCAACAATAAACCATGATTTTCATTCCTCCTCCTCTGTGTGAATGTGTTTTTTTTATGAAATGTATTTTAATTGATTTCATCAAATTGTGTATTTTTTAATTGCCAAAAATTTTGTAACTTTAACTTTTATAAATTTTTTATAATTTTAAATTTAACTTTTTCTCTTACCATTATCACAAAAGCCATTTATGTTTAAGTTAATCTAAACAAATTTTATTTTTACAAAAATCACTTATACAACCGCCAATCTAAACATAAATCACATTATATAATTTGACTTTTACCCAAAAATAAGATTATAAAAAGTTATATTAGAAAAAACCACTTTTACAATTGTTGCTCCAAAAACACCCTCAATATGCGCACGCACCTTTCCCACCTTATAAACTTTAAGACTTAGGACTTGCATGATCTTATGTTCTCTTGGGCAGGCTTGTATTTACATAATGAACAAGTCCATTGATGACTTGAGACCTGCAAACGTTCGAACACAATTTTGGGCCATCCACGTTATCCAATATGAAATGATCCGAAGAAGCTGGGAATGGGACCACTGGCATTAACATATGGTGTGACAGATGAATTCCGTTTTTGGTGCAAGGTTTTTTCTTTTTTTTTTGACCTGGTTAGTGCAAGGTTCAGTGTGCCGAAAAATAACGTCAAGCATGGCAAAAAAAATAAAGAAAAGAAAAATAACGTCAGAGCTGAATAACATAAAAAATGTAATGATATTTGTCCAAAAACCAAGAAAAGGTAATGATGAGGTCGTCAACACAAGACCTCTCACAACTCACAAGGTCTTAAAAAAACACAAGACCGCTCCTTTACTCAAATATTCAAATTTTAAACCCTTTGTGTACCAAAAAAAAAATAATAATAAACCCTGTGAATATTAAAAATAAAAACTAATCAAATTTCTGTAACTATTATTAAATTAAAATCTATCAAATATCTCCAACCCAGAGTGAAATTAATTATTATAACTATTCGCTATCAACACACCTAAATATGATTTTGATGAATAATTTTTAAACAAATAGCTTAGTCAAAAATCAGAAAACTAAAAATAGGATAAACCAAATTTATTTGGGATCAAATCAAAATTAAATTCAAAAAAAATCACATTTTTATAAATCTAATTCAAATTCTAACCATGTGGGCTTTGGGTAATGGGTATTCATGTCAATCCCAATCAACTAAAATGTTCATTTTTCTCCAAAGCCTGCACCCCAGGGGACTACTGGCATTAATAGATGAATTTTTCATTGAAGGTTCAAAGTATAGAAAAAAACAATAAGGGCGGAGGTTAACAACATGAAAAAGGGATTGAGTTGGTTAATACTGAATTTTTCAGACCTCCCTTTTACTCAATAATTTTAATTTTAATATCTGTGTTATTAGGAAAACATTAAGTTAATCATAACAAAATTAATAAGTTGCTTTTAGTGGTTCTATGATTCTCCCTTTCTTATTTGGTGGTTACATTCAAGAGAGGGAGAGAGAAAGAGACTATCCTCTCAGGTCCAAAAAACGGTCCCTTAACTTTCAAGGGAAAATTAATGATTTGGTCATGTAGTTTTGATTAGGTTGTAATTCAATTCCTACATTTTGACTCGGTACAACTCAGTTCTTATAGTTTTGACTTGATTGTAACTCAGTCTTTAAACTTTGACTCATTGCAACTCAGTCTCTATAATTTTTACCATTTTATAATTTAGTCCGGATGTTCTAGAATAAAAATGGGGGACTATATTATAAAATGGTTAAAACAATAGGTACTGAGTTGTAGTGAGTCAAAGTTCAGGAATTGAATTACGACCAAGTCAAAACTATAGGGACTGAGTTACATTAAGTCAAAGTTAGGGACTAGGTTACTATTAGATATGATTAGTTTTGATGATGTCAAATATAGATGTCAAATATTAAGAACAAAAAGTTGTACAAAGTTTGTACAATGTATTTATATACTATATTGATTAACTACCATATTTATTGTGAAATATCTTATAGATTAGTCAAGCAAAGAAAGAAGATATCTAGTTGGGTTATGAAAGAATGATCATCAAGAGAAAAAATAAGAAGAAAGAGATTGAAGAAAGAAGAACTTTCAAGATCTAATAAGAATATTAAGATTCACGCTCTTAGAAGTCATATCAGTTGTTTCTATAATCAAATGAGGTTGGAATAAGTCAATTCAAAGCTAAGATAACTTATATGGAAGTTATGGAACTTCCACAAGGTAATCACTTGAGTAATGACTCTCTGCCAAGTTTTGGAAGTCATCACTCGAGTGATTGCCCTGATCACTCGAGTGACCACTCAAGTGATGAGCATTCTATTATGCTATGTTTTCATTCATCATGATAGAGGTTCGATATTTTGGACATATCTCTTAAACCACATGTTCAATTGAGTTGAAACTTCTTTCATATGAAACTAGACTTCCAATGCGTCACATGGACACAATGATCAAGCTCAAAGGAGTTCATATGAGAAAGATATGAGTTTTGGAAGATGACACACAAATCACCGTTGTATTCCAAAATAGGCTTGGTATTTTGGACACAACTCTCAAACAACACATCCAATTGAGATGAAACCAGTGGCATATGAACATAGTCTTAAAGGCCTTTTTATGGATAGGTCATGGGTCATATTTGGAGTTATATTCGAACTGGTATGCCTTCTGGAAGTTGACACTCGTGAATTCAGACACTATCTAGTGTAGTAGTCACTATTTAGATCATAACTTCCAAAATACAATGAGTTTAGAGCTGATTCTTGTTACATTGGAATGTAGATGGCGAGAGTTTTTCGATAATAGGTCATTTTTCATATTTGGATTCAGACTCAGCAGATCACTCCAGTGACCACTCGAGGGATGACTTGAGATCACTCAAGTAACCACTTGAGTGATGTGGCAGTGATACTCTCTGTCAAGTTTTTGAAAGGATCACTCAAGTGATTCATCAGACAACATCTCGTAACTTTTGAAAATCATAGGATCGATTGTGTAACTTATTCATCTTGCTTCTAATCACTTTAACACTTCATTGTATTAGTTTTTAAAGTATTTCTCCAAGAAAACAATGAGAAGATCATATGAAGAGAAGAAAAGTTACTTTACGGGAGTGGAGCATCCACCGAACGTAGCGGCTAGTTTTTCAAATGCGAAGAACGGTCAAACGAAGCAACAGAACTTAATGGATAGGTTGAAATATTCACAACGGTTATATCCTACTCAACTAGAACTACAGGAGATTCAAGCAGAGAGTGTAACACCCTGCCTTTAATCATGTAATTATAATTCGATATTAAATAATTAAAGTAGATTAGAGACCTTCGGATAACTTAAACTCGTTTCAATCTCCTACTTTGTGGTAGGGTTTTCACAAAATCATTCAAAATCTCTTTCCTGTTCCTGGTCTCCATTTCAAAATTCGAATATAATCACCTGTGCAGTTTATCCACATTCACGTATGACAAAGTGTAAAACCAATTCCCCGGCAACTCCCGGATTCTATACATATATAACCTGAGGTTTAAGTATCCACTAGGGGATTACATCCAAAATTGAATATACTATTCATATTTCAGATTATACAGTAATCCCGAATTCAAAAGATATAACCAACATTCCAAAATCAACTATACCCCTAAGGGTCCTAAGTGCTTCGGGTCGGCCTCTTGTCCTTTGAGCCACATGCCCTGTCTGAAAGGTTAGTCATAGGAAGGAATGAGATTCGAGAGAATCTCAGTAGTAACAAACCACTCATACAATGTATAAATACCAAGCATGTATATAAATCACAACCAGCAACAACAGCAACATCAATCTCAAAGATACATGGTTTTCACCACAAACGACAGCACTCACGGCTGTATACACAATACGACAGCTTACGCTGTAATCACCATCACGACAGCTTACGCTGTAATCACAATAACGACAGCTTGCGCTGTAAACGACAGCTTGCGCTGTAAACGACAGCTATCACCAGCTGTAACCGCAGCAGCATCAAAGATTCATCACAGAACAGTGATAACACACACATACAGAGCATTACACATAGTATAAGAGAGAGAGTCACTACCTGATCCTTTCCTGACGTCCTTCAGCGCAGTTGGCTCACGAGGGCGGCAAATATCGAATCCTACAATTCCAAATGCACTATTTAGACACTTCCATAGTGTTACTTAGGGTTATATGAGTCTATAATGAAAATTTACAAAAATACCCCCGGGGACCCGGCCTGGGCCCGCCATACCCGGACCGGTTGCACTTTTCTCGAAATTCTAATATGGGCTATCCTAACATATTTCCGCCCAAGGAATCCATTTCCGTACTCAGAATTATCAAATTCAATGTCAAATTATGAAATTGCCCTTGGCAGCCCTACTTTTAGGGTTTTAGGGGTGTTTCCGTAATTATGCTTTCTCGGCCTTTTTTGAAAATGTGCCCAACTGTAACCCCACCTATTTTCGCCCACTGAATCCAATGGAATCATCAAATCATTGAAAATCCAACTCTAAGACCCATTTACAGCCTTGGCCGAAATATACATGTTCTCCGGGAAAAATTGGGGTTTTACGATTTCGGCTCCGTAAACGCGTTCCTTTCTACTCCTAACCACTTTATTAACCATTACATTAGGTTACAACTAACATTAAGACCCAATTTGGGCAGCATAACCCCTAGGCCACATCATTTCCAAACTTTAAAACCAATGGCAATCCAGCGAAATTTCACCGATTAAATTGCCCACAGCAGCCAGAATAAGCAATATACGAAAGTTTGGAAGTTACCTCAAGCTCCTTCTAGCTTTTCTCAAGAGTGGCTGAAAACCCTAGCCCCTTGAACACCAAATTGTCTTCTCAAACACCTTAAATAACATAGAAGAGAAGCTTAGGAACAAGGTTATACGCGTTAGGAGCTAGATCGTCGGAGAAATCGGCTTACCTTGCGAGATTTCTCCTCTTTCTCTCTCTAAGAGCTCTCAACTTTCTCTCACTATCTTCAGCTGGAAATGGCGTGAAATGGCTGAAGAAGATGAGCAATTTGATTAATAATCCATGCTGACATCATCTTTTAATGAGATGATGTCATAATTCCCATTTTCGGATTTTCTGGCAGATTTTCTGCCCAAACTTTGAAAAATCATAACTAATTCTAGAAAAATCGAAATGAGGTGATTCCAAAGCCAAATGAAAGATATTTAAGTCCTATTTATAGGAAAAATATTGGCCATTACTGAAAATCACCACAAAATTCCCAGAATTTCAATCTTTGCATACTGTTCCAGAAAATAATTAATTTCGCTGGGCAAACTTCAAAAATCCAAAACTCTTAGGTCACAAATCAAAATGATACAAATTATATGTTCATTTTGAAGCTTGACATGTGAAATTTAATACTGGAAAATTTCAGAATTTTTAGACACCATTTGTCTATTTAAAACGTCCATACAAATTGGCTGCCCTGTACAGAGTTTCAATGGACAGAGTTTTCAACTTTAGCACGATTGTTCCCAATGGTTCCAATTTCACAATAAACACTCTCCCCACATGAATTTTCACAAGGAAGCCATTGGAATCATTAAAATATCCAAATTCCCATCAATAATTATATCCACTTTTAAAGTCATTAGCCCTTAATCACTTTTTGGGATATTACATTTCTCCCCCCGAAAATTAAATTTCGTCCTCGAAATTGCTACACAACTTGAGCCATAAACTCCGGATGACGTCTTCGCATATCTGCTTCCGCTTCCCAAGTTGCTTCTCTTTCTGTCATTCCCTTCCAGATCACTTTCACAAATGGAATGCTTCGGTGTCTGAGCCGTCGCTCTTCTCGATCAATGATCTGCTCTGGCTCTACCGTATATGTGAAGTTGTCTTGTAATTCGACTTCTTCATATTCAACTATATGAGATGGATCCGGTTGGTACTTCTTCAGTTGGGAAACATGAAACACGTCATGGAGCCTGCTCAAGTTCGGGGGTAGGGCTACTCGATAGGCTACAGGCCCAATTCTTGCAAGAATCTCAAAAGGACCTATGTACCTCGGGCTCAACTTCTTCCGCTTGATAGCTCTCCCGATGCCCGTAATTGGTGATACTCTCAGAAAAACATGATCACCAACCTCAAACTCTAGAGGCCTTCTCCTCTTATCAGCGTAGCTTTTCTGTCTACTTTGCGCTGCAAGGAGCCTCTTACGAATGATCCGAATCTGTGCTGAGGTTTGATCAACCAAATATGGCCCATAAAGCTTCCTTTCGGATAATTCATTCCAGCATATAGGTGATTGACACCGTCTTCCATACAACGCTTCATACGGAGCCATTTGGATACTCGCATGATAGCTATTGTTGTAAGCGAACTCAGCCAGTGGAAGGAAACAATCCCAACTTCCTTTAAAGTCGAGAACACAAGCTCGCAACATATCTTCCAGCGTCTGAATTGTTCTCTCAGATTGTCCATCCGTTTGAGGATGATAAGCCGTACTGAATCTCAGTTGAGTACCTAAGGCTTCATGCAGTGCTTTCCAAAACTTTGAAGTAAATCGTGGATCTCGATCGGAAATGATGTTTTTCGGAACACCATGAAGTTTGACAATCTCTCGGATATAAATCTCCGCTAGTTTATCAGGAGAATAACCAGCATTGATTGGTATGAAGTGGGCTGACTTCGTTAACCGATCCACAATTACCCAGATCGCATCATAGTTTCTGATCCTGGGTAATCCCATAACCAAATCCATAGTCACGCTTTCCCATTTCCATTCCGGAATCTCAGGACTCTGAAGTAAACCAGGCGGTCTCTGGTGCTCGATCTTCACTTTCTGACAAGTGAGACACCTTGCAACATATTTGGTCACGTCACTCTTCAAACCCGGCCACCAATACACCGATTTCAGATTCTGATACATCTTGGTCATACCAGGATGAAGAGTATATCGGCTCTTGTGTGCCTCATCCAGAATCTTCTGCCTCAACTCTGCCTTAAGTGGAACGCAGACTCTTTTCTGGTAACGAACCAATCCACGAGGCGATATGTCGTAGCCTGAAACTTCTCCCTGTTCGATTCGAGTCAGATTGCGCTGTATCCAGTCATCTTGACTCTGAGCTTCTTCAATTTCCGCCCTTAGATCACTCTCCTCTTGAGAAACAGTGTAATTGGCACAAATGATCTGGTTTGTCAAATTTAAATCACGGAAATCTTCAATCAATTTCCTTTCTTGTATCATCATAGCTGCAACGAACACAGTCTTTCGGCTAAGAGCATCAGCGACTACATTTGCCTTACCCGGGTGATATTTTATCTCCAGGTCGTAGTCCTTAAGCAATTCCATCCAGCGGCGCTGTCTCATATTCAGTTCTTTTTGATCATACAGATATTTGAGACTTTTGTGGTCGCAGTACAGTTCCACAGTCACACCATACAGGTAATGACGCCAAATCTTTAAAGCAAATACAATGGCCGCAAGCTCCAGATCATGAGTGGGATAATTCAATTCATGAGGTCTGAGCTGTCGAGAGGCGTAGGCCACCACACGTCCCTGCTGCATAAGGACACACCCTAATCCCTGCCCACTGGCATCAGAATACACAACATATGTCACACTGGGATCGGGTAAAATCAATACAGGTGCCGACGTCAACCTCTCCTTCAGCTCCACAAAGCAGTTTTCACATTTCTCGTCCCACACAAACGGCTGATCTTTTCTCGTGAGCTTGGTCATTGGCAACGCAATATGGGAGAAATTTTGGATAAATCTCCGATAATAACCAGCAAGACCCAGAAAACTGCGTATTTCCGCCACAGATTCTGGCCTCTTCCAGTTCAGTACTGCTTCCACTTTGCTGGGATCCACAGAGACCCCTTCTTGCGAGATAACATGGCCTAAGAATTTCACTTCTGATAGCCAAAACTCGCACTTGCTCAATTTAGCATATAATTGCTTCTGGCACAAGATATTCAATACGATTCTCAAATGATGCTCATGCTCATCCTTATTCTTGGAATATATCAAAATGTCATCGATAAACACAACAACAAACTAATCCAGATATTGCCGAAAGATACGGTTCATGTAATCCATGAAAACCGCAGGCGCATTGGTTAGCCCAAATGGCATCACCAAGAACTCATAATGACCATATCGGGTCCTGAAAGCAGTCTTTGGAATATCTTCTGCTTTCACTCGCAGCTGATGATACCCTGACCTTAGATCAATCTTTGAAAACACACATGAACCAGAGAGTTGATCTAATAGGTCATCAATTCGGGGAAGAGGGTACTTGTTTTTTATAGTAACTTTATTCAGCTCTCTGTAGTCGATACACAAGCGAAGACTCCCATCTTTCTTCTTTACAAACAACACTGGAGCTCCCCAAGGCGACACACTGGGTCTAATAAACCCTTTCTCAAGCAAATCTTCTATTTGTTTCTTTAACTCCGCCATTTCGTTTGGGGCCATGCGGTATGGGGCCTTGGATATAGAACCAACTCCAGGTACAATGTCAATTGGGAACTGAACTTCCCTTTCTGGAGGTAATCCGCTCAGATCGTTCGGAAACACCTCAGGGAATTCATTTACCACGGGTATATTATTCAAGGTTTCGCCATTTTCCCCTTGCACAGAGAAAAACACTACATACCCCTGGCAACCCTTTTCAAGATACTTTTCAGCTTTGGCTGCCGAAAGAAAATTCATACTAGCATCCACATCTTCAACCCTCTGAGATACAGGATATACTATCCTCTTGTTTCCACAATCAAGCAATATATTATTTGCCATTAACCAATCAAAACCCAAAATGACTTCTAATTGACTAAGAGGCAAACATATCAAATCTACAATAGATTGATGCCCTTCCACAGTTATGACACAACTCAAACAAGCTTCTGTGGTCAAGGCCTTAATACCCATTGGAGTTGACACTACTAATTCAAATGGCAGTTTGTGCACATGCAATCCCAGGCGCTTCACGCAATCATAGGCAATGAAGGAGTGACTTGCACCCGAGTCAAATAAAACTTGCAACAGATGGCCATGAAGTAGAAGTTTACCTTGTATTAGCTCAGGAGATTTGCGGGCCTCCTCATGGGTCATAGTGAATACTCGGCCCTGTGTCCTCGGTCTCTGGTCTGGTCGTGGCTCTTTGCATTCAGCAGAAGTATGCCCCACACGCTTACAATTGAAGCATATTATTTTGCCATCACAAGTTTTGCCTTGATGTGGTTGGTTACACCGACGACAAATCCATGGTCCAGAATATGTTCTTTGCTGGTCACGGCTCCCAGACTGGTAGGGCTTCTTACCACTTCCAGACGAAGATCCTTGCCCCTTTCGCTTTTGTGAGGTAGCACCCTTATTAGGTTCATTGCGGTGGATAGTAGCTCTGGCAGGATACAAATCTCTCAAGTTGTTCTCTGTAATCCTGCACTGTTCAACCGCCTTGTTGAACTTGGTAAATTGATGAGTAGCTAAGCGCTTCCTCAACTCTCACCTCAGACCGCGAATGAGCATATCAGAACTCCATTCTTCATCATCCTTGAACCGGAGATAGGAGGAGTATCGAGCCAATCGGACAAAACGGGACAAGTAATCATCGAAGCTTTCCGTGTCCCCTTGCCTGATATTCAGGAATTCTGTCTCCTTCTCGAGCCTCACTGATTTGGGAAAATACTTCTCGTTGAATTTTTGTTGAAACAATTCCCAAGTCAATGGCATCTTGTTGCTCTTCAAGGTTAGGGCGATATTCCGCCACCAACGGTCTGCATCCCCTTTGAGTTTGTAAACGGGCAGTCGTGGCTTCACCTCATCCGGACAACTAAGCACCTCAAATATTTTCTCCAGTCTGTTCATCCAATCTTCGGCTGCTTGAGGGTCAAACCTCCCTCTGAACGCAGGAGGCAGATGCTTGCAGAACCTGGTGACCCAAAACTGAAGGTCTCTTTCCTCTCTAAGCGGCATCCCATGTGATTCTTGATTTGGGACAATGTGAGGTGGGGACTCCAGGGGTCGTGCTAACCCTTCAGCAGTGTCCTCATGACGGGTTTCTCCTTGAGTTTCCTCCGGAGTGGACTGAACTGGACCTTCCTTATTCTTCGCCTTTCTCTGCTCTGAGCTCTTCTCTCAACTCAGTTATCATATCTCTTTGATCCCGGATTAGACCCATCAGCTCTTGCATAGGATCTGGTGGATTATCATTGACGACCTCCACCTCTGGGTCTACACGCGGAATATTGGGGCGTCCTCTAGTTTTCTTCATTCTACAAACAACTTGCCCCATTAATTTAGCAGAGATAGTATGCACATATAGTCACAAAACTCATATATATATCCATGTCAATAAAACATACATGTGCATACACAACAATCATTCACAGATAATCTTCTATCCCTACTACTATCTAAGGGATCTATCCTAGCAACCTCTACCCTTGCCAGGAACCAGGCTCTGATACCAAAATGTAACACCCTGCCTTTAATCATGTAATTATAATTCGATATTAAATAATTAAAGTAGATTAGAGACCTTCGGATAACTTAAACTCGTTTCAATCTCCTACTTTGTGGTAGGGTTTTCACAAAATCATTCAAAATCTCTTTCTTGTTCCTGGTCTCCATTTCAAAATTCGAATATAATCACCTGTGCAGTTTATCCACATTCACGTATGACAGAGTGTAAAACCAATTCCCCGACAACTCCTGGATTCTATACATATATAACCTGAGGTTTAAGTATCCACTAGGGGATTACATCCAAAATTGAATATACTATTCATATTTCAGATTATACAGTAATCCCGAATTCAAAAGATATAACCAACATTCCAAAATCAACTATACCCCTAAGGGTCCTAAGTGCTTAGGGTCGGCCTCTTCTCCTTTGAGCCACATGCCCTGTCTGAAAGGTTAGTCATAGGAAGGAATGAGATTCGAGAGAATCTCAGTAGTAACAAACCACTCATACAATGTATAAATACCAAGCATGTATATAAATCACAACCAGCAACAACAGCAACATCAATCTCAAAGATACATGGTTTTCACCACAAACGACAGCACTCACGGCTGTATACACAATACGACAGCTTACGCTGTAATCACCATCACGACAGCTTACGCTGTAATCACAATAACGACAGCTTGCGCTGTAAACGACAGCTTGCGCTGTAAACGACAGCTATCACCAGCTGTAACCGCAGCAGCATCAAAGATTCATCACAGAACAGTGATAACACACACATACAGAGCATTACACATAGTATAAGAGAGAGAGTCACTACCTGATCCTTTCCTGACGTCCTTCAGCGCAGTTGGCTCACGAGGGCGGCAAATATCGAATCCTACAATTCCAAATGCACTATTTAGACACTTCCATAGTGTTACTTAGGGTTATATGAGTCTATAATGAAAATTTACAAAAATACCCCCGGGGACCCGGCCTGGGCCCGCATACCCGGACCGGTTGCACTTTTCTCGAAATTCTAATATGGGCTATCCTAACATATTTCTGCCCAAGGAATCCATTTCCGTACTCAGAATTATCAAATTCAATGTCAAATTACGAAATTGCCCTTGGCAGCCCTACTTTTAGGGTTTTAGGGGTGTTTCCGTAATTATGCTTTCTCGGCCTTTTTTGAAAATGTGCCCAACTGTAACCCCACCTATTTTCGCCCACTGAATCCAATGGAATCATCAAATCATTGAAAATCCAACTCTAAGACCCATTTACAGCCTTGGCCGAAATATACATGTTCTCCGGGAAAAATTGGGGTTTTACGATTTCGGCTCCGTAAACGCGTTCCTTTCTACTCCTAACCACTTTATTAACCATTACATTAGGTTACAACTAACATTAAGACCCAATTTGGGCAGCATAACCCCTAGGCCACATCATTTCCAAACTTTAAAACCAATGGCAATCCAGCGAAATTTCACCGATTAAATTGCCCACAGCAGCCAGAATAAGCAATATACGAAAGTTTGGAAGTTACCTCAAGCTCCTTCTAGCTTTTCTCAAGAGTGGCTGAAAACCCTAGCCCCTTGAACACCAAATTGTCTTCTCAAACACCTTAAATAACATAGAAGAGAAGCTTAGGAACAAGGTTATACGCGTTAGGAGCTAGATCGTCGGAGAAATCGGCTTACCTTGCGAGATTTCTCCTCTTTCTCTCTCTAAGAGCTCTCAACTTTCTCTCACTATCTTCAGCTGGAAATGGCGTGAAATGGCTGAAGAAGATGAGCAATTTGATTAATAATCCATGCTGACATCATCTTTTAATGAGATGATGTCATAATTCCCATTTTCGGATTTTCTGGCAGATTTTCTGCCCAAACTTTGAAAAATCATAACTAATTCTAGAAAAATCGAAATGAGGTGATTCCAAAGCCAAATGAAATATATTTAAGTCCTATTTATAGGAAAAATATTGGCCATTACTGAAAATCACCACAAAATTCCCAGAATTTCAATCTTTGCATACTGTTCCAGAAAATAATTAATTTCGCTGGGCAAACTTCAAAAATCCAAAACTCTTAGGTCACAAATCAAAATGATACAAATTATATATTCATTTTGAAGCTTGACATGTGAACTTTAATACTGGAAAATTTCAGAATTTTTAGACACCATTTGTCTATTTAAAACGTCCATACAAATTGGCTGCCCTGTACAGAGTTTCAATGGACAGAGTTTTCAACTTTAGCACGATTGTTCCCAATGGTTCCAATTTCACAATAAACACTCTCCCCACATGAATTTTCACAAGGAAGCCATTGGAATCATTAAAATATCCAAATTCCCATCAATAATTATATCCACTTTTAAAGTCATTAGCCCTTAATCACTTTTTGGGATATTACAGAGAGCAATAATGAAGAAACAAGCTAAGATCATGAAGCATCCACTCCTACCCGAATACTCTCTGTTTATCTACCTTCGATATCATTTACCTTATAAAGAGAGATTATTTGTATTGTACTTCAGTATTCATCTTATTCACTTTTGAGAGAGAAGATTGATTGTAATCTTTCATTACCAAGGTTGTATCCTTACGGTGTGTAAGGAGGAGTAACTCGATTGTATCCTTATAGTGTAAGGGGGAGTAACTAGGTGAGAGAATTGTAAAAGGCTGGGTAAATACCCGGCTAAACTTGTGGGATTATAGAGGTTTCTCTTATGCTCGGATTAAATAAGAAGATAGTGGATTAAAAATTTCAAGAGGAGCCTAGGGACCAGACGTAAGTCATCGTGGATTGGACTGAACCAAGATAAATCATAGTTTGTATATTCTCTTCTCTAAGCTCTTATATTTCCAGTATATATTATATAATTATCTAACTGTTGATTTATGATTCATTACTTTGATACTTTTTGCTTTCACTAAGATGCAAAAAAATTTTCAAAGTTCTTAAGTTTTATCTTACACCCAATTCACAAAGCTCTTTGGTGTCAGCCAGTTCTTACATTTGGTATTAGAGCTAGGCTCTTATTTAAAGGACTTAATCATCTCAAGAGTTATCAATGGCTGATTTTGGGTGTTATATGCTTTCAGAAGGTTTCGATTATACAGTTCCATCTCTTTTAAAAGATATTGATTTTTGGTTTTGGAAAGCTAGAATGACATCTTTTATAAAATGCTTTGATTATGATATATGGGATGTGTTTACAAATGCATTTGATTTCAAACTAAGAAAGGATTAGATAGAAAAAGAAAAGAAAATATTTTTGTTGAACATTAGGGCAATAAAAATTCTGTATAGTGCTTTAACTAAAAATGATTTTGAGAAAATTATAGTTTACTCTACTACTAGAAGTATTTGGGATACCCTTGATTTTATTTATACTTCTAATAATTGTATTAAAGTTGAAAGTATTGACAGTTCATATGAAACTATAAGCTGCATATCTATTGTAATACCCCAAATTTTGAGACTTGAGGCTACAAAAATAAGCCTGAGATTAGTGGATTGCTAAGACCCGGTTTAGCAAGATCCCAAATTGTGATTAAGGGTTAATGACTCCAAAAGTGAATGTCATTAGTGATAAATGGACCCTTTTGGAGAGTATGATGTGAACTGTGATTCGTATGCGTTGTGAGCAGTGCCGAAACTCTGTATTTAAGTTCAATTATGGATTAACATCTAAATTGACTTAAAATAGAGGAGAGGGCACATTGCGGAAGAAAAGGAATGATATGATGTGTTTTGGTGGTGATTCAAGAGGAATTGTCATAATTAAGGGCAAAACGGTAAAGTTATTGACCAATTGATCGGTTACCAAAGAGAAAGCTCCTTGGTAACTCAAAGATCAATGGTTAGGATTGAGTGTTAAGAGATCATAAGGGGCGGAATCATGTACAATTGTGTTTATGTGAGCTCATGGAGGTGTGACAAGATCTTGACAAGTATCACAATATGGACCCTTGGATCTTGGTCTATTATTTAAACTCTTCCCTCTCTCCTCTCTTCCCATTTAGGTTGGCCAAGTGTGTAATTAGGGGCCAAAAACTGATCTCTTCTTCATCTTCATCTCTCTCTCTCTCCTCATACTCCATATTCGCTAAGCAAGGAAGGAAAGAGAAAGGAGAAAGCTCATGGTAAGTACTCTATGTGACCTTTAATGTTCAAACACTCTTCATTAATGTTGATCATGGTGATGAGAGCTTCATTGCTATGGTTTTAGATTCTTTAAAGGAGGTGTTTGATCTCTTGCGGAAAAGTGGAAAGATGAAGAATCAAAGAATTGGTTTGGGAAAGAGGAAGAGGTGAGTATTTGAAGCATTTCGACCTAAGTTTTGTGATCATTGGTCAAGCTTTGTGAATTTCAAATTTTGCCTTTATTTTCATGTGATTTTGGATTGGAAGAATTGGTTTGTGTATTGTGGTAAAAATGGTGCCATATTGTGTTTTGGTATCATTGGAATTGGTTTTAATTTGAAATGGAAAGAGATTGTAATGTAGAATTGGTATTGTAACATTGTGTGACATGTTGTGGTAACATGTCAATGTGATGTGAATTTGGTTGATTTGGTGTTTCCAATGGATTCCTTGTGAAAATTTGTGTGGGAATTATTTTTGGTATGAAAATGGGACCATTGGAAGTAAAGATGCAAAATCTGGAATTCTATCTTTTGAAAGTCTGTTTTGGGCATTCTGTTCATGTAGACGTTTTGATTGGGCAAATGATGTCAGAAAATTATGAAAATTTTCAGTCTTAAATTTCACATCCCAAGCTTTAAAATGGATATATAATTTGTGTCATTTCATTTTGTGAACTAGGAGCTATGGTTTTCCAAAGTTTGACGTTAAAACTGGGTGCAAATCTGGAAGAGCAAGGAAATTTCGTGTAATTCTGGAATTGTGTGGTAATTTCTGGTAATGGCTCATATTTTTCTTATAAAGAGGACTTAAATATCTTTCAATGGGCTTTGGGATCACGTCATTTCAATTTTTCTAGAATTAGTTATGAATTTCTGAAGTTTCCTTGGCTACAGCGCAATAGTTTCTGTGTGCGTTTTGGCCATAGCCAGAAATTCTTGGCTGCAGCCAAAAACCTTTTGTGCACATTTTGGCTGTAGCTAGAGGAATCTTGCTACAGCCAACCCCCATTTTCAATATTTCTTGATTTTGAAAGGTGATTTCCAACCTAGTACGTCTCAATCCTTTAGGCTTTCATTGAGCTTATTATAGCCACCTAAAGGGTGTGAATGATAACCAACTTTAAGAATTGTGGAAGTAAGGATTTGGAATTGATATTGACCCTATATCCTTGATTTGGTTTATAGGGTTCAATATTCATCCTGATCGTGAATAGCCGGTGCTGGAGCATACGTGCAAAGAATAAGGGTAGGGAACTTACCTCTCTTGCATGCTTTGATATTTGTGTTTGTGTATTGATGCATGTATTGCTTTGTTTGATTATGTGAAATATGTATGAATGATTGTAGCTCTGTTTCTATTTATGCTATAGCCATGAGTATGTTGTTGAAACATTGAGCACGCAGATATGTCATTATGTGAGCATGTGTTATTGTGATGCAAGCATGTCATGCATTAAACACTTATCTTGCATGCATATTGGTATATGTTTTCCTACTGAGATTCTCTCGAATCTCACCCTTCCCTACCAACATTTTAGACAGGACAAGTGACTCGAGGAGGGATCAAGCAATAAAGGGCGGCAAGTATTCTTTTGGGATGTGGAGTTGGTAGTTGGTTATCATAGTTAGGAAGTATTCTATATTTGGTATTTGTATTTGGATTTGAATATGGGAATGTATATTCGGATTTGTATTTGAAAGGATATTGTGTAATCCCCATATGAGAATGTGTAAAAGGGTGTTTGCGCCCCGTGAGGCTATGATTTATGTAAGGAATTCGGGATTGCCGGAAATTTATATTGTGCACTCTGATAGTTATATGAATGTGATTTATTTTCGCAGAGTAGTTATATTCGATATGTAAATATGAGACTAGTTCAATTAGATTTCAAAAAGTATTTGTGAAAACCCTATCTCAAGGATGAGATTGTGAATGAGTTTTAATAATTATTGGTCTCTATTTCATTTTAATCGCATATTTCAGATATAATTACTGAAGGGGGTTACATCTATGGTTCATGAACAAGTGGAAGTTGACAATGAAGAAGAAGAAATCATAGAAAACTTCCATGATCTAATCAACATAGAAGAACAAGAGGAAGGTGATTTCCAAGAAGAGCTCATTACAGATGATCTTGATGGATTATCCTTTGGAGCTCAAGATCTACATATGGTAAACAATTCCAATTCTTCTGGAGTTATTTTGAAAACTGATTT